>CM055825.1:21533025-22133025 GCA_029582265.1 Zoroaster sp. YZ-2022 | reverse complement strand
TCGTTACGCGTGGCAGGCGATGAGTCATCGTTTCGTTGGTTGCCGTTGTAGCGATTACATGTACGTTGTGCAGAAATCAGGCAACCAGCGGGACTACATTCGACATTCCCGAATGCCGTAAATAGTGATACGGGAACGGAACAGCAAAATAAAAATGTCGCAGAAAGCTGCGGTGCAGAAATTTCGAGATAAATACTCAGAAAGCTACCCAGTTATTGCTGCCTCCAAACTTGGGGAACTTCACGCATTTTGTAAAATATGCAGCACGGATTTCTGCATTAGCCATGGTGGCCTTAACGATGTCAAGAAACACGTGGAGTCGAAGAAACATCGATCCCACAAGCAGTGCCGTTGATTCCTGTACATGCACATGTATTTCGGACATGCGTAAAATGTGCCAAACTTTACTATTCGTATTAGTATTACGAATTTTCACTTGTCAAGGTTGGCAGGTATGCTATTGTGTCTTTTTCAATACATTTTGACTCGAACGCAACACAATGACCCCCTTTGTGGCGATGTACCGACAGTGAGTGGCGTCCGGCGGGCCTCTGTGTGTGCGGCTTATACGCGGTGCGGCTTATATGTTGATGCATGAATCTTGTTTTGGTGATTTTGGGGTAGTGCGGCTTATACACCGCGCGGCTTATATTCCGGAAATTACGGTAGCTGTTGCCAGTGGCCTCCTATGGTTACCCTTCTGTGCACTGTCACACCACTGAGATTGCAGGGTAAGGTGGTCCTCCCATTGATACATTGCAGGCCATACTAATATGTTCAAACATTTACAGTGGCCTTGGGTTGGCACACAGTTGATTTTGTAAGATTACTTGGAAAGGACAGCAGGCTTGTACATGTATGTACTGAAGGTTGCTAAAGAACAGAATTTAGTGGATCGGAGTGGCCTCCATGTGTAGAAGGGTTGTTAATCAAAATACCAACCAAACGCACAGTGTTGAAATTGACCTGTGAAATTTTCAATGAGAGCTCACATTGACCTACTTATAGGTTATGTCATATAATCTTAATCATTTCAGATGTTGCCAGTTATCAATGTGTATGCTTCCTTAAAATGAACTCAATAACAATGTTTATGTATCTTGTTAATTCTTAAACCATATCCGCCGATCTACGTGATAACCCGTAGATATGTAAAACGCTACAAACGCCGACCTACGTGATTTTCCGTACCGTGTTTTTGTCCAATTCCAATTTACTACGTTTTTCCGATGACTGTATTTCATGATTATAGATATGAAATTAGACAAGTCTGACATCATAATAAAGTGCATGTTCTCCTCTTTCCATCAGTATATAATGTGTCTGTGTCAGTGATTGTAATATTCTCTAAATAAGGAATCTTTCTGATTGTGTGCAAAAACAATGTATCTCTGTGCGGGGGCTTAGGCACATACAGTCTTTTGTGTGTTTACATGGTTAGGCGGATATGGGTTAATGTCTTGATTATTCTTAATGATTTAGGCTGGTGATATTCTTGCGTCGGGTGATAAAAAATTAATTTAAATCAAATCAAAATGATTTAAATCAATTGTTTATCACCCGACGCAGGAATTTCACCAACCTATATATAACGCGGAACCCGCTGCTATAGGATTCTAGCTGGCCAATCGTCATCGGGCAAGCTCGGTGGTCGAGAGGTTAAGACATCTGCACTAGTAAGCAGGAGGTCGTGGGTTCGAATCCCGCCTGAGTCGCCTGTGTAGTTTTTTCACAGACACTCGGAAAGCACCGAGTATACAGTGCTATACACACGTCGGTGTAGGGCAAAATTAAATCAATTCTTAATGATTTGTTTATTTTTCATGTCTTGATTATTCTTAATGATTTGTTTATTTTTAATGTCTTGATTATTCTTAATATTCTTAATGTCTTGGTAATAACTTTGTCTGATTGTTTAGAATCCTAAGAAAGCAAAGAAGACTCGGAAGTTTATGGTTGTTGAAGGATTGTATACCAACACGGGTCAGATTACACCTATTGACAAACTGGTAAGTATATTGGCTTTATATTCCTTCAATACTAATTACTCATTAGTTTATTTTTGTAAACGTGACACTGAAGTTTTCAGCTTTTTATGTTTTGGTTAACCCTCCCTACAATCAGTGCAATTTTTGAAACAACCCATTCAGGCCACTCCAAGCCATTAGCTGTTGCCAGTGGCCTCCTATGGTTACCCTTCTGTGCACTGTCACACCACTGAGATTGCAGGGTAAAGTGGTCCTCCATCGATACATTGCAGGCCATACTAATATGTTCAAACATTTACAGTGGCCTTGGGTGGCACACAGTTGATTTTGTAAGATTACTTGGAAAGGACAGCAGGCTTGTACATGTACATGTATGTACTGAAGGTTGCTCAAGAGCAGAATTTTGTGGATCGGAGTGGCCTCCATGTGTAGGAGGGTTTTGAAGGAATTGTTTCATACATTTGTTGAGTGCACCATCATAAATTAATTCCTTTGTCAAAAATGTACGGATCAAGATATACCATCGGCGGACATTTATAATATATACACACACTGGATAATGACCGGTTTTGGGCGTGGCCACTGGTGAGGTCCTTTATCTCCCACGGCCTCGCCCAAAGCAAGTCTTTATTCTGCAGTAAAGACCAAGTGTTGACTTCTTATTCCCATTCATAAATGCCATATCGATAAAATTATCGATAATAATAATAAATATCGATTGGCCTAATGCTTGGCTTATTTTACTGACATTAAATTTCAGATTGTTATATCACTGGTGTCACAATACATGTATACAAGAATATATATTGTAAAATACTATTGTTACAATTTTGAAAGTGAAACAGCTGAAATATAAAATATCTAACAGTGATGCATGTGCTTCAATTAGCCTCGAATTGTAAACCATTTATACCAGTGTATTACTAGATACATACTAATTGATTTAATTTTGCCCTACACCGACGTGTGTATAGCACTGTATGCTCAGTGCTTTCCGAGTGTCTGTGAAAAAAACTACACAGGCGACTCGGGCGGGATTCGAACCCACGACCTCCTGGTTACTAGTGCAGACGTCTTAACCTCTCGACCACCGAGCTTGCCCGATGACGATTGGCCGGCTAGAATCCTATATAGCAGCGGGTTCCGCGATATATATATATAGATTGGTGAAATTCTTGCGTCGGGAGATAAACAATTGATTTAATTTTGCCCTACACCGACGTGGAGATACATACTGTTATTTCATCGGTTAGAGGTTTGTTGTCATATTCTTTTCATTTCAGGTTGAATTCAAATACAAGTACAAAGTGCGTATTTTTCTGGATGAGAGTATGTCGTTCGGTGTTCTTGGTAAAACAGGACTTGGTGTAACTCAACACTTTGGAATTGATGTAAGTTCATTACTCATACATATCAGTTGTCTTTGATGGGTTACAATATCTGAAAATCAACAACAATTATGCAAAAAGAACATTTTTACATTCGGGGCAACTTCAAAGAAGTATATTTTTCAAAGCATTTTTCATGATTTGTTTACCCAGTCTAGATGATGAAATCACGGGCTTTATATGAATTATGAGTATTTCAACATAGCATCTCATAATTAATTTTTGATGGAAAAAAAAATTCTTTGGATGGCATAATTATATTTATACCATACAACCTCATTATTGAATAGTGACACTTAAAGCTAACAGAAATGTTAAACAGAGTGGAGTGTCGTGGCCGAGTGGTCTAGCTTATCGGTCTCAAGTTCTGGTGTTAGCAGCAGAATGTGGGTTCGAATCCCGGCTGTGACACTTGTGTCCTTGAGCAAGACACTTAGCCATAATTGCTTATAGGGGCAGAGGCAGTTTAACAACTGCCTTGTTCTGGACTAGCTACCCCTCCCAGTCCTATTCGCACCGTGAAGAGGCTGGTTATTAACTTGTCTTGTTTCGGTGCGAGGGGCTGGTTTCTTCAGTGTGGAGTCGTTGTAACAACTCAATGACTTAGTAGTCCCCACCTTGGAGTGGCCATTGGCCTTGTGTGGGGCGAATTTGCGTTAAAAAAAAAAAAAAAAAAAAAAAAAAAACTTGATCAAATTTTAATTTAAAAATTAAAAATTAAAAAAGATCATAGTATTTATGGAATGTTGTTGCTTGGGTACAGGTGACAGACATTGATCTGATTTCTGCATCCATGGAAACGGCCCTAGGAACTCTGGGAGGTTTCTGTGTTGGCTCAAAATATGTCGTTGATCATCAGGTAAGTAAATATATTGTGTGGTTTCTTCAGCAATAGAATTCAGAATGGCAGTACTTGCTGCATATCACATAATGTTGTGGTCTCTCAGTATGTAGGATTTTGAAAATTGTAATCTTTTCTGTGGAATTTAATTCAGTGTTTATCATGCTGCTTTGATTCTTAAGATGTGTAATATGTCCATGTAGATTCACACGCAGCTTGGGCGATATTGATTTTTTTCATCTACGATATATCGTCAAACATATATTGCGATTTTCGATAATATCGCGATTATTTTTTGTTCACGCATGAGTACTTTAGAACCGATAATAACAGGAATGTACCAATATACACGCGTCACAATAAATTGCCAGTGCTTACCTGAGAGACACGTGCAATCGCGCCGTTCACGAGTGCACCATGGCCATTGGCAAATTCGTTTGCGGAATAATTATGTGGGACGGTTACTGCGTCGTGCGTCCCAATCAAATCATCAGCCCAAGTTCACGTGACTCGTGTTCCACGTGACTATGTGATAGTATAAACACGTGACTAGGTTTATTCCTGCATAGTCTATTACCGTGGAGAATAAAACCATGTGATTGTGACATGTCATTTGCGCTTCGAATAATGTGATCGAGTTTGGATTGTACTCTATTGTACACTATTTTAAATAAACGTCACATGGTTTATCAAGAGTAGTGTATGCATTTTGTCACTAGACAAAAGTCCCAGTATGGTATAATAGAATAGTGTCCTAATTCCCCAACTTTGATCAAGCCGTTGTCGATCCATGCTTTGATTTATTTCATGACTAATGTGAGCACAGAGCACCTGCAATTACTGCAAATGTTATTTTGTTGTCAATTTTTAAGGTAACGCCCATATTCTGCATATATTTAAATATGCATGATATAATGTACTCGCATGTGGTGCGCCAGCCAGAGTCACAGACCACCATGGATAGACAGTGAGACGTAAACATTGTCTACACATTGTTGGATCAAATACCCCATTCAATCCCCAACACTTAATCCATCTGAATAGATTTCTGAATAGATTTTGAGTGGCGGTGGGTTTTAAACAACACCCTGTCAGGCGGCACCTTTGTGATATGACAGTCGGCTTATCTCAGAGGTAGTTAGATTTTGTTTCTCACTTCCGAAAGCTGAAAAGACTTCCCTAAGTTTTTTCCATGGAATTTCTGACCCGACTGACAATCGAGGAATTTTTTTTAATCGCGATATATTTTTTTAAATATTCGATATTATCGTGTCACCGCCCAAGCCTAATTCACACTAGAATAGACAATGATGATTTTGATAATGATGAACATTCTGTGTCAAGTGATGATTACCCCTGATATTTTATTCTTTAATTTTCAGCGTTTGTCCGGCCTTGGTTACTGTTTCTCAGCCTCTCTTCCTCCTATGCTTGCATCAGCAGCTATGACTGCATTGGACTTAATGGATCAAGACCCGACTATGGCTGTCAGGTTACAGAAAAGATCACAATATGTCCATGAAGAACTTGCAAAGTAAGGCAGATATTCCTCTGATTATTCCTATTTCTTTTGTATTTAACCCCTCCTACTATTGCTGCATTTTAGTGGCAAGTTACTATAGAAGTCAAAATCACTCAACTGCCTGTTTTTGACTGTTGACCCAAATGTGCACACAGGGGGCATTTTTTGACTGGTTTTTACCGTCAATTTTGACCACCCTGAACAATACCAGACAATGCTTTTACCAGTCAAAAAACGGTCGACTCATTTTGACCTGTAAATGTACTTACTATACGTAAGGTTTGACAGTGTTTGACTTTTTTAAGTGCACTAGATATACCTTGGGAAGTATATCAACATTTTGACTGATTTTGACCCTTGTAGTAGGAGGGTAAATGTACTTACTACACGTAAGGTTTGACAGTGTTTGACTTTTTTAAGTGCACTAGATATACCTTGGGAAGTATATCAACATTTTGACTGATTTTGACCCTTGTAGTAGGAGGGTAAATGTACTTACTACACGTAAGGTTTGACAGTGTTTGACTTTTTAAGTGCACTAGATATACCTTGGGAAGTATATCAACATTTTGACTGATTTTGACCCTTGTAGTAGTAGGAGGGTAAATGTACTTACTACACGTAAGGTTTGACAGTGTTTGACTTTTTAAGTGCACTAGATATACCTTGGGAAGTATATCAACATTTTGACTGATTGTTGACCCTTGTAGTAGTAGAAGGGTAAATGTACTTACTACACGTAAGGTTTGACAATGTTTGTCTTTTAAGTGCACTAGATATACCTTGGCAAGTATATCAACATTTTGACTGATTTTGACCCTTGTAGTAGGAGGGTTAATGTACTTACTACACGTAACTACACGTAAGGTTTGACAATGTTTGTCTTTTAAGTGCACTAGATATACCTTGGCAAGTATATCAACATTTTGACTGATTTTGACCCTTATAGTAGTAGGAGGGCTAATTTAATTAAACATCAAGCCATCTTTTTAAATACAGTGTAGTAGAACAGTGATATAAAGGTTACTGTGACAGAAGGTGAAATAAGGGGTAGAATGTCGTATCCGACCTCCACTTTTTCTCATTCAATATAACCAATAATGTAATCTTACCTACCTAGTAAGGTGGGAAACATACGGATGATGATGGACATGTACTGCAGGATATTTATTTCATGAAAAATCAGGCATTTTTGGTATACGATGACTTCCTCAGTCATGTCAGTCTGATCTTGTCAACTCCTCCAACACGGTCATTGTATATACGCAGTGGCAACTATAGGATCCTTCTATTTTCTGAAGGGGAAGATTTTTTTAGAAGGGAAATAAAGTCCAAAAACCATCATAAAAGTGGATTTAAAAGATAGTTTTCGCTTTCTGTACCCCCAAAAGTTTTTGCAAAAATTTTTTTTTAAATGGTAGGTAAAAAGTGGTAGTCGGATACGACATTCTTTCCGAAATAAGACAAATCTAGTTCCAGTTTAATTTATTCATAATATCTTTAAAAGTATAATCAGAAATAGTCACTCATGAATATGCATACGTTTGTTGACAGGATTGCAGAGCTGAAGTTAGTTGGTGACCCAGTATCACCAATCAAACATTTACAAGTGCGTGAGTGTGGGGACAAGACCAGACCAGAAATCACCAAACTACTGGAATCAATCGTGGATAAGGTACCACAGTCTTTGCTTCAATCCTCTTCATATTGTCATATTGTCATATTGTCATATTGTAGCTGTAATTTGAGGGGTATGGTTGTTGCTACTTGAGTGTTTTTGGACGCATTCTAATGTTTTAACAGTTGCCCGGTGATTCTTTTTCCTATAAATTTGTCTTTTCAGACAAAATTAATTATCAGATTTGTTCAGACAGAATTTGTTTACCAATCAATTTATGTGTTTATATAATTTTTCATTCGTGATTCCCCTTATATAAGGTTAGAGTGATTGTTGGAAATAACAGTGGCTGAACTTCTGTGGATACTAAACAACAACAGATGGTTGTTATGAACACAATGTTTGGTATAGCATTGATTGTTATCAATATAATATTCAATTGAATGAATGACCTGTATTGACCTGTGTTCATTACTTACTCATGATTGATCTCATCAGGCATTGGATGAAGGTGTTGTTCTAACTACAGCTTGTTACTTGGAAGAAGAAGAAGCATTCCTTATACCCCCGAGGCAAGTCAAACTAAATCATATATTGTTGTCATGGTTTTCATTTCTTTCATGTCAACTTGTAATGACTTTTTTTTTTTTTAAGTAAGACTAATTGCGGTGACACCATGTGAAAATCTCTATTGAGTAGTAATTAGTTCTGAAAAGAACTGGAGGTTACAACTCGATGTTTCGATCAGTATGCTCTGATCGTCCTCAGGAGAATGCCAGACTCTGGGAAAAGCTGCTGCTGCTTAAGTAGGCTGCTGGAGGATCAAGTGATGGCTGAATGCTGGAGGGTTATTTTGAATACCTTCATCATAGCTGGTATTCTGATTATTTCTAAGGCCAGTTCCTATTTCATGAAAAGAAGTAAACCAAATTCTTTAATGTTTTTATATTATTCATTGGTCCTAGAGTTAATACTTAGACTTCTTTATAAGCTATAATCGGTTTAAATAGATAATGCTATATAACGTAATCACTTTATTATTTTTTTTTTTTACAGCATCCGTATTGCAGTGGGTATAGCCCCAACTGACAACCAAATTATCATGGCTATGCAAGTTATAAAGAAAGTTGCCTCTGAAATTCTACAAAATGTTGTGTAAAACACTTTAAATATATAATGAGCATCCAAGGTAGGCCTTATAATAATAATAAGGGGTCAACGGTCAGTTAAAGGTGTCAAAGGTCATTATTATTGACATTGGTTTAGATATTTGTGAGTGTGCCTTCAAAGAAAGGCATTCATCAAGGAAAATAAAATAAACAGATTTTGAGTTTTAATCACTGAAGTTCTTGTAAACGGTACTTTTTTTCAAAGAAATACTTCCAAAAGGGGAAAATTGAAAGAGTAACGTGAAATGACAAAAGCAAAGGGTAAAATTATGATTTATTTTGTAGACAATAAAGTCATTTATCCCTCCTACTTCTGGTACCTTTTTCAGACAAGTTGATGCACCATTTGAAACCCTTTGCTTTTGTGGTTTTGAATGGTGAAATAACTGTACAGTATTGATTCCCCCAAATGGTTTTGAATGGTAGGTCAGCTAATACAAAACCTTGTTTGGATCTTTCCAAATGGTAGTACAGCTAATACAAAACCTTGTTTGGATACTTCTAAGTGGTGAATCAATGTACCCTCTATGCATTTGAATGGATATGAATGGTAGTGAAGCTTGCTACCAACACTGTTCAAATGGTATCACCATGTGTGTACAAAACCAGTGGGCATTTTTGAAAGTGGAAATTTTGAATGGTTTCAAATGGTCTATCGGTAGGAGGGTTAATACACTGTAAACGTTCAAATTGTGAAAGATTTCTGTAAATAAGACATAAGAGCTGTTTCCAATGACTCTTATTTAATGGAATGAGTCTTGTTTGGTATTTGTATGTGCATTGATAAAATAATAAAAGTATTATATACATAACAGCAAAAGAAACGTCACCCCTTAAATTTTGATAAGTCTGAGAACGTGTTTAGCTTATGTGTCCTCAGACGTCATGCATGACGAATTTTGAGGTCAACCAAATTTGCCACATTGTGTTCGTGTTACAGTCCATACTCATAATATTCTTCATTAAACAAATTATATTAATTATAAAATGAAAATAATAAATATTTTTAGGGGTGACGTTTCTTTTGCTGTTATGTATATTTGTAAACACGTTAAAGGGACACTATCGTCACAGTCGGAGCAGATGTTTGACAGGGCATGGAATCAGTGTCATAGTGTCGTAATACCCTACGAATGTGCTCTGGCCTAGGTAACAAGATCATATTACTGTGACTGCTGCATGTATCATTATTATGCAGGCTCCACTGATTCATTATTTATCTGTTATCTAGGCCAGCCCGTGCTTATAATGGGGTATTATTTTCAGTCTGTGAGTTCATCTAAAACTAAGATACTGTTACCATGCCCTGTTGAAAGAAAGTCTGCTCTGATCGTGTCGATACTGTCCCTTAACTCTGGGGTTTTGTAATCACTTTGCACTGTATTGTAGATAAACACAAACTGAACTGAGAATTTTATAAAACCTTGTCCTAAATTTAACAAGTTTTTTATATCAAATTTCTATTTTCAGTGTGTTAAGTGTTTGAGAGCATTATTATGTCATGTCAAGATTGTACAGTTTGGATCCTTGAATTAAGATTATGTGGTGCTTGTAGTTGATAACTACACTGAGCAAAAATATAAACGCCCCATGTTTCAACCTGACCCCCACCGTGTCCACATGCATGTCCATGATTGCCAGACGCCACTATCGTGTTCTAACGGACAGTAATCTGTAGCATATTGAACAACAAAATGAATTTTGTATGATTTTGCAACCTCTAAGGCTAATAAAAGTTTCAAAGTGCCACATGGGGCGTTTATAATTTTGTTCAGTGTAATAAGTCAATCATTATTTTAGATTAATTCTAATTCAAATTGCATTATTAGATTTATCAAGACTGTGTGCATGATTTGCATAATTAAATATTCATGCAATGGCATTACAGGACAATGATATAATGTAAGATTATATTATTGATTTGTTTAAGGTATTTAGTCATATATTGATAGTTTTTCTTTTAATTCCCTTCTACACATGGAGGCCACTCCGATCCACAAAATTCTGTTCTTTAGCAACCTTCAGTACATACATGTACAAGCCTGCTGTCCTTTCCAAGTAATCTTACAAAATCAACTGTGTGCCACCCAAGGCCACTGTAAATGTTTGAACATATTAGTATGGCCTGCAATGTATCAATGGGAGGACCACCTTACCCTGCAATCTCAGTGGTGTGACAGTGCACAGAAGGGTAACCATAGGAGGCCACTGGCAACAGCTAATGGCTTGGAGTGGCCTGAATGGGTCGTTTCAAAAATTGCACCGATTGTAGGAGGGTTATTCCTCCTGTATTATTTATTATTTGTTCTTTGAGTTTGCAATATTTTGTTTTAACCATTGTTGAAGGTATTGTCTAAAATATATTTTAATGTACATACAAATCATCAATCATCCTGTGAAATAATTTTGTCTGAAGTGTTCATCTTGGAGAAAACAGGAATTTTTACGTCAAATTTACACAAAATTACCAACAGTTTTTCTTTGTTTTCTCAATAACATAAGCACCAATTACATGTATGATGAAACAGGTTAGTTTTATGATATTGTAACACTTTAAAAGAGGGGTGCTACAAGATGAAGAAATCACGCTTATAAGAGAAGCGTCTTGGGCTGTACGAATATTTTATTTATTTCTCTGTGGCTGTAACAAGAAGTAACAAGTACAAAATCTATTCTTATACTCAAAACTGACTGCAGGGTCACAAAGTTATTGGACTAGCAGTACAGTAAGAGAGAGAGAGAGTAGCTCGAGTAAGAGAGAGTAGCTCGAGTAAGAGCGAGAGCAAGAGTCTGTCTGAGATTTCTAATCTAAAGAATATGTATATAATAATGATGGACAGGGGCCGATTTCACAAAGAGCTAAGATTGATCTTAACTGTGTATCAATCTTAATTGCTTAGCAAAGTGTGATGTCACAATACAAATCACTATGGTAACACCAACAACTCATCTTAAGATGAATCTTAGTGCTTTGTGAAATCGAGCCCTGGTCACTTACAACAGTGGGGGTATTGTGTTTAGATTATAATTTAGGGGAGGTCGAAGTGGTAATAAAATTGGTCTAGGGGATGTCAGTCTTGGAGACGTCAGTCTTGGAGATGGGGGAAATTATTTGTGACCCACTTGTGGTCAGTGGTCCTCAGTGTGAAATGTACCAGATATCAGCTTACAATATATTTCTTGAAAACTTGAGGGTTGAAATGAGTGTACATGTAAGTTACCAAATACCAATGTTGCAACCTTCCCTTTAACATGAAAGTTGCTGGTTATTTGAAGTTACATCATTTGCTGATGAATTGTGAGAAGAATCCAAACATTTCTTATCTTTTCTATAGATAGGGAAATGAGCATCCATACATTGATTTGAATTCTTGATGTATTCAGATGTTATGACAAGGAGCAAGGGGACCAAGTCTTGACTTATTGTGCAAAGTAACTTTATTAAAAGTTTGTATTTTCTCAATAATGCATACAATAATTATATAATTATTCGATAACACTTTGTACACAGAAGGAAAATATTGATTTTGAATCTGACTTTAAGGAGGAATACAAACAATTAAAATAATTATGTACAGACAATTTAAACAAAGATATAATTTGTTATATATTTAAAGTTTTGGATGCCCCCTGGCTTATCCACCAAATAATTTAATAATGGCGGCATTTTTAAAGCGCTCTTACACGAGGTATCACAGCGCTGTACATTATTACCCCTGCTCATTAGGCGCATAAATCATTCCTGAAGCCATTTCGGCGCATATGGGCTAATCAAACAACAACCAACTCTGCCCTCGCAGGTACCCATTTACTCCTGGGTGGAGAGAAGCAATTATGGTAAAGTGTCTTGCTCAAGCACCACGGTCGCGGTCGGGATTTCTTGTTTTCCAGTGAATGATGCATTGATGTAGTTATAATACCAGTGCTATTTATTTAAAGAGATGTTCTAGCCACAATCAGATAAACATGAATACAGTTCAGAAGTGCTGTAAGGATTCAACTGTCTCTTTTCCCTATATAAGTTTTGTTAGCAACTATAATATACCATGCTCAATATGCGGCAGAGTGCCACCCCTCCCCCCAAAAAATTGTTTTTTTCCCTATACACTAACACACTGTTGTTCTATTGTTAACGGTCCTCTCCCCCCCCCCAAAAAAAAATCAAAAAAATTCCTAAGATTCCTGGAACACAATGAAGACACAATGGGAGGGGGGGTGCACTCTGCCACATATCGAGCATCATATGAACTATAAAGCTGAATTTGCTGTGTTTTAGACAATCTCATGTGATGAAATACTTCTAGCAGGGTTGTACCCAGGAGTTTGAGTGCTGGCAGGAAACTATATCTCAGTCAATGTCTGCTTTGTACAGATAGACTCTGTGAGCCATCAAGGGGGGAGGGTTGAAGCCTGGCATTCTAAATGTCCTCTGAACCAATCTGAGAATGTAATGGTCACTTTCTTGTAGAGGAGACAGATACTTGGGAGCCAATTTAATCAATTGTTTGAGGTGTTAACATTAATTGTGCCAGTGATAAATACCATGGTAAGACCTTACGCAACAATGATTAAACAGAGAAGGGTCAAGGGTTAAACCCAGCTACATGTATTTGAATAATCACAAAGAGGTTCAACATGAAGAGGGCAGAGATCTGAAATAATTGAAATGTTCAAACTCAACCTACATAGTGCAAAGGACCTTTCAGAAAGCATGCATCATCTTATAAGTGGTAATTGTTCATTTTAAAGGAGCAAACTAATAAGGCTTAATTTAGTTTTTTCTACTGGACTCATAAAATAATCTTATTATTAACCCCAACTCCCAAGGCCCATTTGCTTACACCTAACCTGAATCCTTCCTAACTCCCTAGGCCCATTTGCTTACACCTAACCTGAATCCTTCCTAACTCCCTAGGCCCATTTGCTTACACATAACCTGAATCCTTCCTAACTCCCTAGGCCCATTTGCTTACACATAACCTGAATCCTTCCTAACTCCCTAGGCCCATTTGCTTACACATAACCTGAATCCTTCCTAACTCCCTAGGCCCATTTGCTTACACCTAACCTGAATCCTTCCTAACTCCCTAGGCCCATTTGCTTACACATAACCTGAATCCTTCCTAACTCCCTAGGCCCATTTGCTTACACATAACCTGAATCCTTCCTAACTCCCTAGGCCCATTTGCTTACACATAACCTGAATCCTTCCTAACTCCCTAGGCCCATTTGCTTACACATAACCTGAATCCTTCCTAACTCCCTAGGCCCATTTGCTTACACCTAACCTGAATCCTTCCTAACTCCCTAGGCCCATTTGCTTACACATAACCTGAATCCTTCCTAACTCCCTAGGCCCATTTGCTTACACATAACCTGAATCCTTCCTAACTCCCTAGGCCCATTTGCTTACACATAACCTGAATCCTCCAAAATCCTTCAGTAGTAAAGCAAGCACATGACATGTACAACTATGCACACGTGTGCCCCCCCCCCTCCCCCCAATTTTTCCCCGATGGTAAGTCAATGCTTTTTCAGCAGTACAAAATTACATTAAAAATAATGTTTGCCCCCCCAGTTTAACAGGTATGGTGCCGCCGCTGTCTGTGGTACATGGCCAGGGACCCTCCCTGCATGCATGGATCAATAAACAGTGTCTACTGATCCAAGCACTGACCTTGCAATCACTACAACAAACATGGATATACGCGTACCATGGAAAGGCAAGTATGCCTAATAACCTCAATCCTTCAAAATCCTTCACTTTAGCAAAGAGGATTTTTGAGGATTTGGGAAGGTTAGGGTTAACACTACTCTCGCTATGTACTTTGTTTTACAATGTTTCTGTAAATTACACTTTCATATTGTGATGTATTTCACTAATATTAGAATAAACACTTACAAAAAATAAAGCATTTGTGTAATATTTATTTAATGTTTACACAGACCCCTGACTGTTCTATCAAATATGATACAAATAACTATTATTTACTATAACACATTTTATAATATAACTCAATATTATTTCCTTTTTTTAAATGATGATTTTTTGTAAAACAAATTAAACAATTATGCAAATGAGGCGAATGCCTTGTAATGAAAGATGTGATTGGCTGAAGACTATCACCTTTGTGAACCTTCCACCAACCAGGTGATAGCTTCTACCACTCCTGTCAAGTCAGTAACATTAGCATCAAACATCTGCAAAAAGATTGAAAAAACGTTGGTTAAAACAGCATTAAAAAGAATCGCTTTTGTCTCGAAATAAAAAATACATTTTTCTAGATGTGTGATTCTGAAACCATTTTAGATTCAAATTTTTGTTTAAAGTGAGTTCTAAATGTTAAAGGAATCGAGTGACTTACTTTCCAGATTCTGTTGAGTTTATGCAGATCTAGTTGCTTAGCAACCATCACACATGGTACTCTTGATGATGTAGAATCAGGAACACATGATAAGATTACAAGAGGACATCTTGTTGACGTCCATCGCTCATTCATCATAGCAAAGAGCTCTACTTGAGAATCACCAACTGATGAAAACAAGAAACACATTCATGTTTAACCAGTTCGCGTCGGGAATAAAAAAGTTTTTCTGGGCCCCTGTGCGGGTTTCTTTTTCCCACACAAACACGTTAATTAATGGAAGCTTCCACAGCGCGTGGCCACGTCTACCGAGCATGTCACTGTACGCTCGGCTCGTTGCCACGTCAACCGAGCATGCATACAAATATTCCGGAGTTTCCTGGCGTGTTTAGACGCTCTCCGATCCGACGCGAACTGGTTAATAGTAATCAACCTTAGCACTCAGCATGCTTAGGGATCACCTATTATCCATTAAACATATCAAGTATTTTTAGGAAAGAGTGGCCCTCACAGTCATATACCCTATGGTTTTGTCACTTTGTAAATTTATTGTTTCATTTTTTTTCAATTTGAAAAGAAGATAACAAACTCCAGGTTTGTAATAATGCTTAATTGCTGGGGTGAACTGGGGGTTCCAACAATATTATGCAAAAAATGAAAAACAATGTAAAAGGTCTTCAAGACTAGCGACTGGACTGTTATAACAAAAGCAAATGATATTTAAAACATAAATTAGCCATTTGTTTATGAGATAATAGTTTGTTTTATATTCATCTGCGTTGTCTTCATTTCTTACTTGTTTCTAACTCAAGTGATGCATCCACCACAAATATAAAGGCATCCACATTTCTACACAGTTCCTTGATTGTTGATGTTGGCTCATATGCTTCAACTTCCTGCCCTCCTGCCTTACCACCCTGGGGATTTACAAACCCAGGGACTGCTTGTAACAGTTTGTTTCTCTGGGCCCTATTTCTAGCTACAGAAGGGTTTTCTCTATCGCGTCTGAAAGAAATTGTAGACAACAATTGTTTTAATTCTTTTAATTATTTAATTGTTTAAATTTAATTTTTAAAATGCTGATTTATTTCCACAATTATACTATAGAGCCTTTGAATAATTCTTGCCTCAGATCTTTTCTGATTCACTATTGGTATCATTATGACCAAATATCTACAGAACTGGGTCAGTTTATTGAGTCATGAATATTAATGAGGTCATAAGGGTCAGAGTTCTCCATCATTCTAATAAAAAGTAATACAATGTAGTTGGCAATGGAATAACCAGCCACCATTGCTAGACAGGCTCATAACAGCTACAATGCTGGAAATCACTGAATATGTATCATTTACCTTGTTCCTGAATACATGGTTATCAATCTCATATCCACTTTGTTGTTCATTGAAACAACGAAGCCGGTACCAACACCTGTCATTAAAAAAATGAATATGCATTAGTTATCTCATTAATATTCATCAGAAAATACTCCCAGATCAAAATATTTAACTGAATATTACTTGTCTGTTTATTTCTTATGAAACAATTGTAACTTCTAAAAAAATGTACAGGCATTGAGCGATAAACCAAGGAAGTTAAATTCTGCAAAAACAAAACAAAATAGAGAAGATTATATTGGTATGATTCACAACTACCTGGTAACTCGGCAGGAAAGACTCCACAGACCTTGAAAACATCCGACTCATTGCCCAGGAATTTCCTGACCAAAGTGGACGTGTTAGATTCCAGCCCTGGACCAAACATGACAACTTTAGGTGGTTTATGTGGAATGAAAGACCATAAAAGCTGAGGGAGTTTGAGCAGATTAAAACCTGATGACTCACGCTGGAACTGAGGGCTGCATCTCATATAACTATAATAAAAAAATAAAAATAAATATTGATTATTGTCAAATGTTTACAACTCCTGTCAAAAGAAACTGAAAAATAACAATGAAATACAATTTTAGTTGATAGAAACACTCTTTTTAAGTCATCTTACATTTCTCTGTATGTAAGGTCAGAGTTCACTGCTTCATAGAGAGCTGGGTTGGAGCAATGACTGACTTGTTGCCATAGCAGCTTATCTTTCTCTAAGAAATCTCTCCATAATATCTGATCAGCACAGAGACTGTAACATTGACGGCAGGTAGATCCAACAGCCGATATGTCTCGGGCATCTAGGAAGGAGAAGACATGTAGGAGAGCTTGGACCTGTCAGATAAAATAATTATACATAATTATTTACCTTTTAGATAAATTAAGATATTTAAAATTGCAGAAAAGAAAAAGCCTAAAGTTTTTAATTCTCAGTGAGAAATAACCTAAGTTAATTCCCTATAAAGATAATGATAATAATAATAATAATGTAGACTTATATAGCACACGTATCCACCAAACTGGTGCTCAAGGCGCATGGCATTATTACCGCTGCTCATCAGGCTCATAAATCATTCCTGAAACCATCTCAGCTCCCTGGGGAGTATACAGCTCAATTGCTGCCATTTTAACGCATATGGGCTAGTCAAACACAACAACCAACTCTGCCCTCACAGGTACCCATTTACCCCTGGGTGGAGAGAAGCAATTATGGTAAAGTGTCTTGCTCAACGACACAAGTACCCCGGTCGTGGTGGGGATTCGAACCCACATACATTCTGACGACTCGGCCATCAGAACACAAATCCGATGCACTAAACCGTTTTGTGTCAGTTTAAGAAGATGCCTATATTATTTACATCACATAAACATACAATACATATGTATAGGCAAACATCTAAGGCCATGAGAATGAAAGTCATAGATTTGCGTCCGGGAAATTTCGAAAACACATGAGGCTTTTTTTCATTATTCATTATTCATTATTTCCATTGATCATTAATAACACTACAGCGCAATCACAAGATGTTTCTTCTAATCTGTGTACGTACATGTACATGTACGTGCATCATTATACGTGCAGGCCGCACACACAGGCATAAGATACAATGGAAAGGCTCAACAGCGAACGTGTTGTGCATGTGAAGGCGGTACAGTTGCAGGTGCGGATCGGAGTTTACCATACAGTTTTAGCGCGATGCGACCTTTTTTGTGAACGAAGTACGCGGGACTAGACTAAGACTGTAAAAATAAGAGCACATGTACATGTACTAATGATTTATAGCGCACATACTGGTGGAAATTTGGTAAAAACTTCGTTTTACTGATGTGGATGATTTGGAACGAAATTTGTTTGGTGGAAATACCTTTTTTGTGCAAATAATGAAAAATTTAGGCGGTAGCTTTCGGGACATGCGGGCGGTGGACGCAAATCTATCACTTTCATTCTCATGGCCTAAGAGTTGAAGTCATTCTGAGTCTGAAACATAAAAAAACCAATTGATCATGATTGATCCATTACTTTAAACTAGATAACAGATATATAACAGATAGATAATAGAAAACCAAGGAATTAAATACTTTGTGGTGGGTACTTACGGGTAAGTGCAGTATATTAAGTCCTTCAGACGTGTCTGTTTTACTTTCTCCACAATTGCATTGATATTCCTCAGCATGTTTGTCATTCAGTGAAGGCTTTGTCTCTATGTCAACAACTTCACTCCTCGTCCTACTGTCATAAGTTCCCATGATTTCCTGCTTGATTTGATCCTCAGACTCAGCTAACTTAAGATTGTCTTCATTAACACCTATCCTCCCCTCTACTGCATCCATCCTGATCCCAGCTTCAACATCCACACTGTTTTCTGTCTCAGACGTCCTCTCATCCGCACTATCACGGTGTGCACTCATGAGATATCTCAGCGAGTTGATGAGGGTCGTTTCCAAGTTTTCCAATCCCAGCGCGGAATATAAATCAGAGTTTTCATTAGTTCCCTGCTGCTTGGCAAGAAGCAGACGTACGTCAGCAACTGTACTTGAATCTCCAAACATAGTTAGTGATTAATTACGCTCTTCCTGAATGCACTGTTCCCGCACGGTTTTGTAATGAGTGTAATGAGTATGATACCCCCAGTACGATACCGATTTTGTCCAACTTGATGACATATATATGTAACCGGGCGCGCGGCACAGGCAGCAGAATTCAACTCAGTTGTTCAAAAAGTTGCAACAAACTTTGATTATGTTTCTTGTTTTCAAATATTCCGAATGCAGTTCTAGAGAGACTGCGTGTTCTTTTTATACAAATCTCTCCGTGACCGGATATAATGTTACGATCTCGTAGTGACTCAAATGCTGTTACGTGTTCCCCTCCACGTGGATGTTTTGGTTTGTGTTTATTTTTAACCTGTTGAATATTCATTGCAGACTGACGTAACGCAATCCGCGCAGTCGCGCTAGCCATTTGGCCGCCTAGCCGCGGGCCGCCTCAAGAAAAATCAACCAAAAGAGGGCGCCCTCTTCATTGGAAAGCCGTAACCAAGATGGTGAGTAAAATATGTAATTTACTTAAAATCCAAGGCATCCCGCGATTATAAGGATACTTATTGTACAAAATATTACCATAAAATAAAAAGGAATGTTTGATGTATATGTTACTGACAATTTTGTGGCTTTAAAAGTCCCAGATGCTGAGAAAAGAGGCTTGAAAATGTACAGTACACGATGTAATCTTGTACATGTAATGTACATGTACATGTACACAGTCTCGTGTATTGAATGTTATAACCGGAATAGTGAATTGTATCAAATGAATAGTTAATTAAACAGTCTTTTCTCAACATAGCATAACAAGTAGGCATAGGCACGAAAGGTGCTGATTTAAAATGCATTTTTTATTTAAATTTGAGTTACATTTTCGAGTTGATGATGACAATTCATGCACCACTCATAAGTGTTGTGATGATTACATGACCAAACCCACACCGGTCTTGCTGAGACTCGTAAATTTCGGGTAGAATGTCGTATCTGGCAGCCACTATTTTTCATTAAATATAACCAATAATGTAATCTGACCTACCTGGTAAGGTGGAGAACATATGGATGATGATGGACATATATACTTCAAATTATTCCAGTAGGTAAAATCACAAAATTTTAGATTACATGTGATGGAGTTGAGAATAGTCTAGTTGGAAAGATCTCTTTGAATCGTTCATTTTGACACCATATTTGTGGGGATCGGTTTATGTGATGCCGAGTTACGTCAGGTCAAAGGTCAATATTTTTGTTATTGTTCATATAACAAATAAATTGTGACCCGTACACTAATTAGGCAATTAGCATGCATACAATTCAGTGTACAGGTGGATTTTAGGCATGTTAGAGGAAACTAATTAGTAACTTAAATATACACTATGTAAAAGTTCAACACATTAAAGATCAAACACTTGACCTTTCAAAAGGTCAATCATTAAAAGTCAAATGCTTGACCTTTTAACAGGTCAAAGGTTCACAATAAGGTCAAAGGTCACAATAAAATAGTGAAACTTTAAAAAAAATATTGCATTTATCAGAATACAAATTTGTAAACATCTGAAAAATTAGTTGGAATATTTTATGAATGCAATGATGTACATGTATACTTACCTAGCTGCTTGATATAATTCTGTATTTATAATAAGTGCCAACAAATACATGTAATTAAGTAAATAAATTTTAAACACCTCACACCAAAACATTGAAATCATGGCCTCCATGATGAAGTAAGTAATTATAATTTATCTACTTTGCTCTAAACTTTATTTAACTTATTTATTTACACAATACCTTTATTTAACTTTATTTATTTTTATTTGT
This sequence comes from Zoroaster sp. YZ-2022, assembly GCA_029582265.1. Lineage (NCBI taxonomy): Eukaryota > Metazoa > Echinodermata > Asteroidea > Forcipulatida > Zoroasteridae > Zoroaster > Zoroaster sp. YZ-2022. The sequence goes on along the minus strand of CM055825.1, from coordinate 22,112,402 downwards.
TTTATAATTAGGCTACAACTTCATATTTGTATACATCCCATTCAGCTCATGTTTCTTTTGGATAATCCTTCAGGAGCTGAATGGTATTTTGTTTTGTTTTATGTATTCCTTGTAATTTGGTAATCTGTGTATTTGCTGATGTATCCCCGCAATAAATAAAATAGAGAATGGCCTGGCCTACCCACAGTGCATTTGCTGTAGGCCTAATCCTTCAGGAGCTGAATGGTATTTTGTTTTGTTTTTGTTTTATGTATTCCTTGTAATTTGGTCATCTGTGTATTTGCTGATGTATCCCCGCAATAAATAAAATAGAGAATGGCCTGGCCTACCCACAGTGCATTTGCTGTAGGCCTAATCCTTCAGGAGCTGAATGGTTTTTTGTTTTATGTATTCCTTGTAATTTGGTCATCTGTGTATTTGCTGATGTATCCCCGCAATAAATAAAATAGAGAATGGCCTGGCCTACCCACAGTGCATTTGCTGTAGGCCTAATTCATATATTTTTACGATAAAACAAAGTCCTTGTCCAAAAACCTGTTATATCAGTATCATAATTTAGGGCCTTTTTCTTTCAATATTTTAATAAATAAAAATATGCATAACTTTAAAAAGATTAGCCAATGTTTATTTTTTTTAATCGGCTACCAGTTTATTCCTAATTCCCAAAGCCATACCAGTAACACATGAGTAACGGCGAGTGCTGCTGGGAACCAGCGCAGCCGGTTGTGCATCGCGGCCAATAATCACCAATCCCGGGCGGTCAGGCCAATCCCCAAGGGCCCGATCCCGTACATAAAACGCTTTGCGCTGGAAGCGCAATAATTAAAAGTTTGTTTTAAAAGTAATGTATCGGTTGAATTCCTATTTAATTACCATTTGACAGCATTAACGAGCACAAAACCATTAATTTACAATGCTCCCATTCATTATCGTATAGAGAAGTGTATTTAATAGTGTATTTACATAAAGATTTTCACAAAACTCCTTCCAAATTACTGGACAATCGCGACATCATTCGATAGAGAAAATCGCCATCTTTGATTTAGATCCGGCTATCTTTATGAATGAACCGATTAACACTGACTAAAACCTATATCACTCCGCCCATACGTCACGCAATTTCATATGTGCAGGTCAATAGGTCACAAAATCCCATTGACAAAAAACGATCACGTACGCACAGCGCCCTCTAACGGTTGTGACGCTCGCTAATTCCAGGATATTTATTTCATGAAAAATCAGGCATTTTTGGTATACGATGACTTCCTCAGTCATGTCAGTCTGATCTTGTAAACTCCACAATTAGTGACCAACACGGTCATTGTACATGCGTAGTGGCAACTATAAGGCCATGAGAATGAAAGTCATAGATTTGCGTCCACCGCCCGCATGTCCCGAAAGCTACCGCCTAAATTTTTCATTATTTGCCAAAAAAATCATTATTTGCACAAAAAAGGTATTTCCACCAAACAAATTTAGTTCCAAATCATCCACATCAGTAAAACGAAGTTTTTACCAAATTTCCACCAGTATGTGCGCTATAATTTTATAAATCATTAGGGGCCTAGTCTCACATGTTCTGTTAGGTTAGTGTTACCAGTATGTGCGCAATAAATCATTAGTACATGTACATGTTCTCTTATTTTTACAGGCTTAGTCCCGCGTACGTCGTTCACAAAAAAGGTCGCATCGCGCTAAAACTGTATGGTAAACTCCGTCCGATCCGCACCTGCAACGCCTTCACATTAGGCAGTTTCATGAAAATTTGAAGTTGCTTCAATGCTTTTAAATGTCATATCACTGGATAGAACAAAAAATTAGAAAGAAAATGAGGGGTCAATGGTCATGATAGGTTAACCCTATGCAAAGTTACGAATTTTTGTTGATTTAAATATTTGGTAATTTTTAAGATCCAGTTTCATTTGAAAAGTTGTGACCGAATTTGCCTGCAATGTATCCTTGTAGTACTAACAAAGTCTATTTTGCGCAAGTTGCACTGTTTTTGTGCCAACGTTACAGTTGGCATGGACTGATCAATTAAGATAACCACGATGTGTAGTATCCATTTATCGACACTAGAAGTGACTACATCCGTAGACTACCCTTTATATTAGAATTTTACCATGAAAGTTCGGCGGGTCACAACTTCGACAGAAAAAAAGGATATGAAAAATAGCGCCACCATCGGCGGTTTGCGTGAATCTGCCTATTCACATGCACAACACGTTCGCTGTTGAGCCTTTGTATCTTATGCCTGTGTGTGCGGCCCGCATGTATAATGGATGCACGTACATACACAGGCGACCATACGTACGGCGACACGCCAAATTAGAAGAAACATCTATGTTATTAATGATCAATGGAAATAATGAATAATGAAAAAAAGCCTCATGTGTTTTCGAAATTTCCCGGACGCAAATCTATGACTTTCATTCTCTTGGCCTAATAGGATCCTTCTAAGGGAAATCAAGTCCGAAAACCACCATAAAAGTGGATTTTAAAGATAGTTTTCGCTTTCTGTACTACCAAAAATCGATAGAATGATTTTTTTAACTGGTTAGTGGTTGCAAAAAAAATCCAAAAAAGCCCTTAAAAGTGGCGGCCAGATACGACATTCTTTCCTTTAAATAGGTTAGTTATAGACCTTATGCATTGACGTCATCACGCCGCCATCTTAGAGGTAAAACGATGATGAAACAATGGAAAACGCACATCTATACACGCGCGGCGCACAGATTGGGCCAATGAGCAACCTTCTTTTGACCTCTAGCCAAGGGTGCCCTACTCAAATGACGTCATGTGCATAAGGTCTATATTGACGGATCCATATTACTCTGAAGTATTTTTTCAAATATTTTTTAATATAACAGAAATAAAACTACATACGTTAGGCCTAGGCCTAGCCCTGACAGGACCCTATCTACAGTGCAAAGTAAACTTCCTATAGGGTCCTGACCAAGAGTTCTTCCCATTCGTATACCTGTAAAGTTTGCACTGAATTTTCTCCCTGTCTTCGTTGGCTGAACCGAGGAAATGCAGGCACTGTAACTTCTTAACTGCCTCTTGGAGAAACGATTTTTGTTGAAAGATGTCTAAAAAAAAGAGAGGATTTCTCCGACATTTCTCAGAGCAACGGCCAATCTGTGTACAAACATTTCATGCCGTTCATCGAGCGATGACCTTGTCACCTTGGGGTCAGAACATCAATTGCGCAACTTTGGGCAACAGGACTTTACTTACAGTGCAGGCGATTTAATGAGACGTGTTCTGCCGCGCAATCGATGTTCGGACCCCAAGGTCATCGCTCATGCACATTATTCAGCATGAACGGCATGAAAAGTTTGTACACAGATTGGCCGTTGCTCTGAGAAATGTTGGGGAAATGTTTTTTTAGACACCTTTCAGCCAAAATCGATTCTCCAAGAGGCAGTTAAGAAGTTACAGTGCCTGCATTTCCTCGGTTCAGCCAACGAAGACATGTAAAAAAAAAAGGAGAAAATTCAGTGCAAACTTTACAGGTATGCGAACAGGAAGAACTCTTGGTCAGGACCCTATCGGAAGTGTACTTTGCACTGTAGATAGGGTCCTATCAGGGCTAGCCTAGGCTATATGTGGCAAAATTGTTTACTGCCTGTTTATTTTGAGATAATTTGTGAATGTCTGTATTTTCATTGTTAACATTATATTTATTATTTGTTCATCTTGACAGACCAAGGGTACATCAAGTTTTGGTAAGCGGCACAACAAGACCCACACCTTCTGTCGTCGGTGTGGGCGCCGTAGCTACCACATTCAGAAGAAACGATGTGCAAGCTGTGGCTATCCAGCTAAAAAAATTAGAAGTTGTGAGTATAGAGCAATTTTATGTAGTCGGGTTTTCGTTGAACAGTTCCCATCCAATGTTTGACATTTCTTCCAGAAACGAGTATGTGGGTTCAAATCCCAACCGCGACCGGGGTACTTGTGTCCTTGAGCAAGACACTTTACCATAATTGCTTCTATCCACCCAGTGGTAAATGGGTACCTGTGAGGGCAGAGTTGGTTATTGTGTTTGATTAGCCCCATATGCGCTATAATGGCAGCAATTGAGCTGTATACTCCCCAGGGAGCTGAGATGGTTTCAGGAATGATTTATGCGCCTGATGAGCAGGGGTAATAATGTCATGCGCCTTGAGCACCAGTTTGGTGGATACGTGCGCTCTATAAGTCTATATTATTATTATTATTTTGTCTGACTTTCTTGATAGATAACTGGAGTGAGAAAGCTAAGAGAAGAAAGACAACTGGTACTGGCCGTATGCGTTACCTTAAGGTGGTACACAGGAGGTTTAAGTAAGTCTCCTACATGTGTATTTCTCATCAATATGACAATGCATTATCAAGGGCTAATTACAAAAAGTTGCTATTTGCTTAGAAAAATGCAAAGAAAAATAATGCAAGCTTCCAGCCAAGTGAAAATGTTTACATTAAATACATGTTGATGACATTCAAATATGCCAAGCAACCATTTTTGCTGAATTAATTGGTGTTCTAAGAAGTTGGCTTCCCATAAGAATTCACATAAGAATCGTAGAGCCTGGTTTATATTTCAGACGTACACCATCCAAGTAAATAAAATAATTTCTCATTTAAAAAAAAAAGTATTGCAGAGAGAGTATTCGTGGAAGTTGAGATGTATTCAACTGGCCAAAAATGATTGTGATTGCATTGAGTATAAGTGATATAAATGAACCCAGAGTGTGATGAACACCCCTGTTATTACATATTTTGAGTCAATGATGACAATCTGTGCACCACTCATAACTAAGTGTTGTGATGATTACGTGACCAAACCCACACCGGTCTTGCTGAGACTCAAATCCTTGACAACAGAAATTGCTTCACTCTTAGATTTTAAAGGTTAATAACAGCTATCAAGGTGTCACTAGACATCATTTATGTAAACATCAGTTTCAGATGTAAATTATCAAAAAAAAATCCTTTTTTTCCCAAAATCAGACTGTACAATGATACAAGTCCATTTCTTTGCTCTTCTTACTAATGAAACCGAAATTAACTATCCAGTTTTCCCTCATTGTATTCCCTGATAATTTGAATGTGAAGAATTGACTCTAAAGTAACTTTGATTGACATCTGTTTTATGTTATTTTCAGGAATGGTTTCCGTGAGGGAACGAAACCCAAACCTAAGCAGAGAGGTGCAGCAGCAGCTAAATCTTAGAGTGCTACCCACAACGGCCAAGTAAAAACATGTTTATTTTGTTGTGAAATACATGTTGATAATAGTAAAAAATTTGCTATGCAACCATTCTGGTTTGCTAAGATGTTGGCCAGTTTTTTTTTTTACTTCCATCAATAAGTCACATGAGAATTCTTGAGCCTGGTTTATACTTCATGTCAACAACAGTACACCATTCAAGCTTTAAATTACTTCCTGTGAAAATAATTTGCAGAGAACATTTGCGAGATGTATTCAACTGGCCAAAAATATTTATGTTAGCATGGAGTATAAACTAGGCTTAAATGAGCCCAGAATGTGATGAATGTTCAGACTTGTATGCCCCTGTAATTACATATTTTGAGTCAGTGATGACAATCTGTGCACCACTCATAAAGTGTCGTGATGATTACGTGACCAAACCCACACCGGTCTTGCTGAGACTCAAAAATCGTTTCACTCTTACTGAAATTTAAAGGGAGAATAACAGATGTCAAATTTGTCACAAGAATAAATTTTGACACCATCAACATCAGATGTACTCAATCAAAACTTTGTTTAAAAAAAAAGGTACATTAGAATCCCACAGTGGGATATAAAATAGGTCAATTTCTTTGCTCTTGCTATTAACCCTCCCTACAATCAGTGCAATTTTTGAAACAACCCATTCAGGCCACTCCAAGCCATTAGCTGTTGCCAGTGGCCTCCTATGGTTACCCTTCTGTGCACTGTCACACCACTGAGATTGCAGGGTAAAGTGGTCTCCCATTGATACATTGCAGGCCATACTAATATGTTCAAACATTTACAGTGGCCTTGGGTGGCACACAGTTGATTTTGTAAGATTACTTGGAAAGGACAGCAGGCTTGTACATGTATAATAATAATAATAAAGCTTTTTAGCGCGCACATATCCACCCTGCTGGGTGCTCAAGGCGTGGAAACAAAGAAAAACATGAATACAAACAATATACAATGATAGCATAGGGGAAACAAAAAAAAAACTACTGAAGGTTGCTAAAGAACAGGCCTCCATGTGTAGGAGGGTTAATTGAATTTACTGTCCACTTTTTCTCAGATATTTTAATGTGAAGTATTGATTCTAAAGTGACTTGAATTGACCAACATCTATTTTATGTTTTTTTCAGGAATGGTTTCTGTGAGGGAACTAAACCCAAGCAGGAGGAATAAGCAGTAACGGCTAACTCTTATACTGGTTACCCATCACTTCATGAACATAACACAACCAAGATCAACGGTTCCCCAACAAGTGGAGCAGTCTATTAGCATATTCAAATCGGCACACAATTGAAGATAACAGTTTTCAGACTCATGTATCATGGTGTTACAAGATATTTTACCGTCATCTACTGGTTGGATATACATAATATACAATTCACTTGACAGGAAATTGCTAATAAATAAGTTGATGTACAATCAAATGATGTTTTCTTGACTGGTTTGTCTGTCCTTAACTTTCTCAATAATTAGCAGAGTTATTGGAAAAATCCGTTCATATGATTGTTTTGTATTGTGTTTCAAACACTGATTATGGAGACCGAGTTTGTTCCAATAAGGCATGATTGAAGATAAAAGACAACTTGTACACAAAACAGATAATGAAGAAAACAATTGAAATTTTATTTCTTTAACTTTGTATACAGATTACAGAAGAATATTCCAAGTGTCCAAATGAACTCATAAGGGATACATTGTATTCTACATCCCCCCCCCCCCCCATAAAAAAAGTATCCCTCCACCAACGTACAATTTTTGAGATGAACCACAAAGCCAAGGCAAGCTACCACGCAAAGTGACCAATGTAAAATGACTGCAATAGACATTGGACAGGTGGTTGCCTGCTTCATACTCCTGCAAAACAAATTTTGATGTCACGATCCGCACAATTTAGAATGTGTTCAACTGTTGTAATCCTAATTCATGACCAACATCAAGAATTCCATTTACAAAAAAAAAACTAAATCCTTTAATTATGTTTAATATTTTAATTAAATGAATATCCCGGTGTATTTTAATATGCCAAAAGGAAACTTCATGTTCCAGTAGCTGGCGGCTGGCTTTGTAGAGGTATGCCTACCACTTGTGAAGTACCAGATCCATCCAAAAATGCATTGTGTCTCTTCTCCGCACCACAGTAATCCTAGCCAGAAGACAAATCATGATCAAATTATAGCAGGCATGTAATATGTATATATCATTTGTTAATTACTTCAGACAATTTGATCCATTGGGTTTCAGGTTTGTTCTTTTAGAAGGCAAAACATGTGATGGGGGTATGCAAATGACAAATTTTACTGAAATGTTTTGTCCAACTAACCTGCAGAAAGACATTGGCAAGGTTGCTCAATCTTGTATTAGTTGATTGGGAAAACCTTAGCATGCACTGAACAACAGAGGGCGCCGTTATCTCTGAAATAAAACAAAACATCTTTGGTCACTACATAAGCAAAATAAACATTAACCCTATCCACCCCAAACCCATCAAACTCCAACAGCTGGTTGTATTACATTTTGATGGACTCGGTACTGTATAGCCCATGCATAGTGTTGGATTTTGGTGGATTCAGGAAGGTTGCTAGTCAAAACCGTTAGGGTTAATGTAACTTTTACATTGAATGTTTAGTAGGTTAACAGATAAATGTAATTTCTTACACAAAATGAAACTGTAGGTCTGTTTTAAACTGTTAAGAAAAAACATTTTTGCACCCATAAATTTATACACAAGTCTATTGGAATCAAAACGAAGCTCATGTCCAAAATAGACAGGTGCCTTTCTAGCAATTATTTATTCATAGTCACTTTGTATGGCAGTTGGCAGGGGTGGATCCAGGGTCTCAAAAAAGGAGGGACACATGACAAAAAACATGGTAAATATAATACATGCACAGCGGTAACAAAACAAAAACAAGGGATCGGAGTGCATTTTCCTCCTGCTGGGTCCGCCAATGGCAGCTGGGGAACTAGACAAAAGTTATGAGTTATAAGTGGAACTGAGTCACTATTGCGAGACTTCAATATAATTCAATAATTATAGGCACTAGTTACCTGTTTTGGATTGTGGTGTCATGAGAAACATGAGGGTTGTAATTGCTGAGACAAGAACTTCTTCTTCTGGTCTGAATCAAACAAATGAGAAATGATTAAGAAGCCTGTATGACAACCATCAAATACAGACACTTGCAGTTGAATCAAGTCATAGATGCCACGATGAACTGTCATACATAATTGGGCATGCCAGAACCTTACCTCTTAGTGGGAATAGGAGGAACACTAATCCCTGTGATCCTGGGGGGCACAGGATGGTATGTACCACCCATCCCCCTTTGAAAATAAACCATAAACAAAAATTCTAACTTGATAGTTTATTTCCATATATTTCCTTGGTTACACCTTTAAAAGTACCCCATCAGTTTTAATACACCCTTAATGGAATCTGGAATGCACTGTAAACAAAAATGTGGATTTGACATAAGTATAACAGGTATGAATTATTTCCATGAGATTTGTCCAAATCTTTATTTACCTAGATAATACATCAATGATGAGTTTCACACCACCACAGCTTATGATGTAATCCTTGATGCCTTTATCTGCAAATCAGAACAATTAGTCTTACCTGAGTGTACATCTACCTTTAATTAAACAGCTTCTTCTTTCCTCATACAGCTTCTTATTATTAATGAATCAAACATGGTGTCAAAATACAATCAGACTTACCTAGAGCAATATTGCAAAGTCCACCAATACCAAACTCAACTTGTTTGTCACTCGGCTCAGTCAACATGTCTATAAGAAATTGCAATTGTCCCGTTAAATTAAAAATATAAATTATTAGTGAATATGATACCTAAGTAATAACACTGATGGGAATTATAATAAAGATGGATGAGGAAGGAGAGACCAGAGGTAGGAAAGAAAAAGAGCCGAGAAAAATATGGCAGAGCAAGGAGGAAATGAAAGATGAGTAAAAGAAAGGTGGAGATGAAGAAGATACAGAAGTTGATGAGGATAGCAATGAGATGAAGGAAAAACATCAATTGAATCAATAAGGAACTGAGCAGTTGAGCTGAGAAAAGGGGTGGGAGATGACAACCTTCACGTGGTCCACCCTGTTTCAACTAATGTCATCAAACCGATGTATGCAGCTACTAGCACTCTAAGCTGCTCATCATCATACGAAAGAAGAAGAAGCTGAGAAAAAACATGCTACACTACAAAAATGATGATTATCACAAAACATCGTACGAAAACAAAATTGAAAGATCTATCTGTAATTTCTCACCTAAAAATAAATCTATTACGTTGAGATCACGAAGAAAGTCATAATTGACGGGGTCATATGCAAAGTTAGCCAAGTTTGCAAGAACTTGTTCCTTTGCTCCTACAGAAACAACATACAATACAATAAATCAAAAAGTAATGATAACGTTAAAGGGACAATATCGTTATGATCAGAGCAGATATTCAACAAGGCATGGAATCGGTGTCCTAGTTTAAGATGAACAACACAATGTCTGAAAATTACTGGCTCATTTATGCAGCACCAACAGTAATATGACCTGATAATGTGGGGCATTATTTTCAGTCACTGAGTTAATCTAAACACTAGCACTCCAATTCCATGCCCTGTTGATCATAATGATAGTGTCCCTTTAAACTATTTAAACAAAATCATTTTTACCAGTGGAGTTCAGTGGAGGATCTTCCCTTTACACCAAAATAACAAAATGCGAAAATTTTTACAGATCCTTCTGAGGCCCAAAAAAAGTCTCCAGTTTCTGGTCATCGGTCAACTTCAAAATTGGTGTGGTGACGCACTTTTATTTATTTATTTATTTATTTTTTTTTGGTAATCTTTTTTTTTTTTTTTTTTGGGCCAACAGGGAAATACGTGATACATTGTATACGCAGGGACCAAATTTCCCCATATACAAAGTATGGTGACTAAGAGAGGCCTCACAAATCGGGCAAACGTTCATACCCCTATGTGGAAAAGTCATTTAAAACACAGCACAGCAGAATTCCAATCGATCCAACAATTTTGGCTGCAAATTAAAAATGCCCACACGCAGGTCTGAGGCGACGTGCGCGGAGAGCATAAACCAGAGACTTTGTTTGGACTAAAATATCAGATGATCTAAATTTTGATGAAGAAAATTTAAGCCCACATGACACACTATTGGTAATCTTAAAAACATAAATGATCACTGTTTTACATGAACCATGGCTTACTTGGTGTAACTCAGTTGACGAATGATGGTACCAAACATTATTTGAAATCTTTCTGTCTGTGGTGCTGTTATTTTTGTAAAAATAACCCTCCTAATAATAATAATAATAATAATAATAATAAACGGGTATTTATATAGCGCCTTTAACAAGATCGAAGCGCTTAACAAATCAAGAATGAAAACCTAGCAATGGCTACAAAGGAAATTAGAAGAGAAAGGTTTTGAGAAGTTTTTAAAAAATCTGGATTGAAGAAGAATTTCTGATGTGAACAGGGAGTTTGTTCCATTCCTTCAGGGCCAGCTATGGCAAAAGCTTTGTCACCAGTTTTGTGTGATTTTATATTTACATATAAACGGGATGTATCAGATGAAGACCGAAGCCCCTCCCTACCTGGGACATAAGAGGACAATAGGTCAGTCAGGTAGGGAGGAGCTACGCCATGTTGGCACTTAAAAAGATTGAGAAGTAATTTAAAAAGGATGCGATGTTTAGCAGGTAACCAGTGTAATTGTTGCAGAAGTTCCGGGGCATCGGAGAATCGGCCGACTGAGTATACCAGCCTAGCAGCTTGATTTTGTACTTTCTGGAGTCTGTTGATCTCCGCTTGACTAACACCGTACAACAGAGAATTACAGTAGTCAAGGCGGGAGAGGATGAGAGAGCGTACTGTGTGATGGCAAGTGGGTTGATCAATGTATTTGCGAATGTGATTTAAGTTGCGTAAGTGGAAGTTTAAGGATTTACAGATGGAGGTGATATGGTGCGACATGGACATGGTAGAATCAAATATGACCCCAAGGTTCCTGACTGTACACATGGAGGCCACTCTGTTAGCAACCTTCAGTACATACATGTACAAGCCTGCTGTCCTTTCCAAGTAATCTTACAAAATCAACTGTGTGCCACCCAAGGCTACTGTCAATGTTTGAACATATTAGTATGGCCTACAATGTGTCAATGGGAGACCACTTTACCCTGCAATCTCAGTGGTGTGACAGTGCACAGAAGGGTAACCATAGGAGGCCACTGGCAACAGCTAATGGCTTGGAGTGGCCTGAATGGGTTGTTTCAAAAATTTCTCCTTCAGAGAAAAAAATCATTGCTGTTAGAATGAATGTGAACAATCCTAATACATTTTCAATATTTTCTCGACAATCAGACACTACATAAGAAGTTGATCTATGAAACTTTTCACAGGTTGTTTGATATATATCTTGATTCAAAGAACATAAAGTTACTTTTAGAAGTAGTTTTGCTAAAATTACCAATAGTGTAGGCATGGCTTTAAGTTGAAATATTGTGTCAAAATTCAGACATATTGTCTAAGCTTGGGCGGTATCAATTTTTTTCATCCACGATATATCGGCCAATAAATATCGTGATTTTCGATATTATCGTGTGTTTTTTTCATTCGCGCACGATTGTTTTAAAGCCGACAACCACAGTTATGCATTCAATTTCCAACACTTAATCCGTCTGAATAGATTTATTTGAGTGGCAGTGGATTAAGAGAAACAACTGAGTTCTGAGTATGGACCCTGTATGGGCAGCTCCTTTGTGATCCAACAGTCGGCTAACCACTGAAGTACTAGTAGTTCACTTTCGTTTCTTACTTCTGAAAACCTGAAAAGACTGGCCTAATTTTGTTTTTATGGAATTTCTGAATCGACTCACAGGCGAGATTTTTTTTAATCGCGATATATTTTTAAAATCGCGATATCTCGATAACTTGAAAAGGTCCTTGATATTATAATTGAACAAAAAAAGGTATGACGATATTTGATATTATCGTGTTATCGCCCAAGCTAATATTGTTACTGTTTCAGTTTTTGTTGCATTTCCCTTTCTAAAAGCAAACCTAATTAAATATACATGATTGATATACATTTTATACAAATTTAAATTTCATAAAATATCATTGTTTACAAGTGCGCTAACGTTACAATATATAGGAAGGAATAACAATTAACATCAAGAGACTTATATATTGAAAAACAGAATATAAGAACCATCATCATTTGAAGTTCGAAATTCAGTCACTAGCTGCTGTAAATATTCCAATCTTCCTACTCCGTCAACAGGCGTTTTTGCCTCTAAATGTCTTTTCGACGAAAACATCTCTTCACAAAGGATGAGTCACATTCTCCGGAGAAGCTCAGCTGCATTCTTGACCCTGCTGTGTAAGCTGACCTATATACATGTACATATTAATTAAACAAAAACAAATTCCTTTCTGCGTTAACCGTTGCAAAGCTGTAGAATTGACATGTGCGCGCCCTCCTCGTGCAGTCATGTGAGAAACCAGTTGTAAACAGAACGAGTGGGGGCGTTTTGAGAGGACAACCTCGAACAATTTTCATTTTGTTTCTTATTAATATATGAAATAATTTACAATAATATTACAAATAATAAACATATAAAACCTAAATCTTTATTATAAATCGTTTGACGTTATTTTTATTTGATTAATCTATTTTATTGAGGGTTATATTTAGTTGAATTTGTGGCGAGACAACAAATTTCACCTTGACCTACATAAGGTCAGCATATTAATTCTCAGGCAAAACTAAGTCAACATCGCAATGTCGTCCACTCCGCAGGTTAAAATAGGCCACTATATCCTAGGGGAAACCCTAGGTATGGGCACATTCGGGAAAGTAAAAAGTAAGCGATACTCTTATATGTTATTTACTAGATTTCATGTTAGAAAACCATGTCAATTTTAGCATATTGTGAAACTTGGTCAGTCCAAAAATCCAGGGTGACCTCTGGAACCTGACCTTGTTAATGTATGTTGTGCAATGTACGTGTTTTGTGTGCCGTGTTAGGCCATGAGAATGAAAGTCATAGATTTGCGTCCACCGCCCGCATGTCCCGAAAGCTACCGCCTAAATTTTTCATTATTTGCCAAAAAAATCATTATTTGCACAAAAAAGGTATTTCCACCAAACAAATTTAGTTCCAAATCATCCACATCACTAAAACAAAGTTTTTACCAAATTTCCACCAGTAGCCGCTATAAAAATAAAAGTATAATCATTAGGCCAAGAGAATGAAAGTCATAGATTTGCGTCCGGGAAATTTCGAAAACACATGAGGCTTTTTTTCATTATTCATTATTCATTATTTCCATTGATCATTAATAACAGCGCAATCACAAGATGTTTCTTCTAATTTGACGTGTCGCCGTAGGTTGGTTGCCTGTGTGTGTATGTACGTGCATCATTATACGTGCGGGCCGCACACACAAGCATAAGATACAAAGGCTCAACAGCGAACGTGTTGTGCATGTGAAGGCGGTACAGTTGCAGGTGCGGATCCGACGAAGTTTACCATGCAGTTTTAGCGCGATGCGACCTTTTTTGTGAACAACGTACATGAGAACATGTGCTAATGATTATACTAGTATAGCGCACATACTGGTGGAAATTTGGTAAAAACTTCGTTTTACTGATGTGGATGATTTGGAACTAAATTTGTTTGGTGGAAATACCTTTTTTGTGCAAATAATGATTTTTTTGGCAAATAATGAAAAATGTAGGCGGTAGCTTTCGGGACATGCGGGCGGTGGACGCAAATCTATGACTTTCATTCTCATGGCCTTAGCACATGTTCTCTTACACTTTACAGTCTTAGTCCCGCATACGTCGTTCACAAAAAAGGTCGCATCGCGCTAAAACTGTATGGTAAACTCCGTCCGATCCGCCCTGCAACTGTACCGCCTTCACATGCACAACACGTTCGCTGTTGAGCCTAGTATGCCTGTGTGTGCGGCCCGCACGTACTATAATGATGCACGTACATACACAGATTAGAAGAAACATCTTGTGATTGCGCTGTTATTAATGATCAATGGAAATAATGAATAATGAATAATGAAAAAAAGCCTCATGTGTTTTCGAAATTTCCCGGACGCAAATCTATGACTTTCATTCTCTTGGCCTTATAAATAAAATTGGATTACTTTTGGCGGGTAGAAATGTGCATGATAAATGAAAGACATCGTCTGGGGATTGTTAGAAGAGATCTCGGAGCATATTTCTGCTTCATGAAAATTTGTATTTAATTATATTTTTGTTTTTTATTTATTTATTTACTTTTGGCCGGACCTAAAAAAATTAATGTTTACCTTAAAAAACTAACAGTTAATATTGAATGTGCGTTTTACATTTTTTTACTTTTTAAGTTCAGATTATGGTTATTTTAGTTCATAATCATACATATAATAAATGTCGTATCCGACCGCCACTTTTTCTCATTAAATATATATATATTTTTTTTATGCAATTCGCCCCACACAAGGCCAATTGCCACTCCAAGGTGGGGGCTACTAAGTCATTAAGTTGTTACAACGACTCCACATTGAAGAAACCAGCCCCTCGCACCGAAACAAGACAAGTTAATAACCAGCCTCTTCATGGTGCGAATAGGACTGGGAGGGGTGACTAGTCCAGAACAAGGCAGTTGTTAAACTGCCTAGACCCCTATAAGCAATTATGGTTAAGTGTCTTGCTCAAGGACACAAGTGTCACAACCGGGATTCAAACCCACATTCTGCTGCTAACACCAGAACTTGAGTCCGGTAAGCTAGACCGCTCGGCCACGACACTCCACACGGTCATTGTACATGTGCAGTGGCAACTATAATAGGATCCTTCTATTTTCTGAAGGGGATGATTTTTTTAGAAGGGAAATCAAGTCCGAAAACCATCATATTAAAAGTGGATTTTAAAGATAGTTTTCGCTTTCTGTACCCCCAAAGGGGTCATGCCTATGTTCCCTCAGCCCTATGTTCCCTCAGCCCTATGTTCCCTCAATGCCTAACATTTTTTTAAAATCCAAATTAGGCCCTATGTTCCCTCAACCCTATGTTCCCTCAACCCTATGTTCCTCATCCCAAAATAGGGGAACATAGGGTCTATTTTGGGATGAGGGAACATAGGGCTGAGGGAACATAGGGTCTATTTTGGGATGAGGGAACATAGGGCTGAGGGAACATAGGCTGAGGGAACATAAGGCTGAGGGAACATAAGGCTGAGGGAACTTGAGTACGGTCCCCCCCCAAAAACCGATGGAATCATTTTTTAACTGGTTAGTGGTTGCCAAAAAAAATTCAAAAAAACCCTTAAAAAGTGGCAGTCGGATACGACATTCTTTCCCATGTAAATCACCATTACGCATATCATTATTAACGTTAGTTATATTACATTTAGAGTTACTAATGTTTGTACACAAATTGTGCATACAATTGATGAACCAAGAAAAATATTTGTGTATGTAGAAAGATTTTAGTAATTTAAGCAATTTAAAGCCTTTATACTATCTGAACAAAACCAATCTTCTCAACAAAGAAATAAATATGAAAAAGGCCACAATATT
Organism: Zoroaster sp. YZ-2022; assembly: GCA_029582265.1. NCBI lineage: Eukaryota > Metazoa > Echinodermata > Asteroidea > Forcipulatida > Zoroasteridae > Zoroaster > Zoroaster sp. YZ-2022. Next base: position 22,096,553 of record CM055825.1, on the reverse strand, counting down.
TAACATTTTCTGAGAAAGTTTACTCATGAACTTGATGAAACAATTCATTTGAACTTCACTGTGCATTCCACTTCAGGCTTATGTCGATATTATCATGGAATTACCCGTAAAAACAGGTAACCTCTCTCTTTGTTTATCATACAGAATTGTTGATAAATGGTCCTGAATTTATAATTGAATTCACTGTAGCTTTTGGTCATGATTTACAATCAAGTGGGTGTGGTCCTTTTCCCATTAGGACACACCAGTTGTCTGCAACAAATAACAATATTAACCCTCCTATGCCCAGGCTGAAATTTGGCCCAGTCAGCACGGCTTTTGCCAATAGGTCAAACCACAGTCACACAGAGCTGTGTATGTACAGTGTACTTGGTTTTGGTTTGACCTCCTTGAGTGCACTGCACAAAGTCAATGGGTTAAGAGAGACATACAAATTTTGAGTGTCTTTGAGTGTTAAACCTATAGGAGGGTTAAGTCCAGGAATTATTAAAGATTACATTGCAGCAATTAACGCAATTAACGTCATTATAGGAAAACAAACTAACAAAATTTAAAGTTAAGGTCAGTAGTCATATAAAGAATACAATAATTAAGTAAAAGGAGGCATAAATATAGACCATGATTTGAGATATAGCTTAAATTGAAAACTTATCAACCCTAACCCCTAGCTATTTTGGCTAAGAACATTCCTCAATCCGCCAAAATCCAACACCATGCACAAACAAAATTTGTGGACCAGATGACATGTTGAGATTTAAAAAAAAATATTACATTGATCATGTTTAACAGATGTTCCAGTATCAGATTGATTTCATTTATTTTCATTTCATGTTGTAAATTCATTCGGTATTTTTCTCTTCACAGTGGGTGAACATCTTCTAACGAAGCACAAAGTGGCCGTGAAGATTCTGAATCGACAGAAGATAAAGAGTTTAGACGTAGTCAGCAAAATTAAACGGGAAATCCAAAACCTGAAGCTCTTTAGACATCCACACATCATCAAACTGTAAGTTCAATGATAATAGCTCTTCTGTCTAAAATCGTTGACACTTTTACACAGGCACATTTCTGAAATGTTTGCGGAGACAATCTGGTTTTGGCTCAGTGCTGAACAAGGATATGGCGAACAGGATATAGCTTCTTATGAATAGTCTTTGATCTGATTTTGGTTAGATTGAAACTTGTAATGTCAGTAATCATGTGGTGTATGTTCATCTTCTAACAGATATCAAGTTATCAGTACACCCACAGACATATTTATGGTGATGGAGTATGTAGCTGGAGGAGAATTGTTTGATTACATTGTCAAAAATGGCAAGGTATGTCATAAATTAATTATTTAATTAAATTTATACCACACCAGCTGTAGGCTGCATCTGTACATCTGTATCTGTACATAATGAGTCAACCTCTGATTATCTCAATCAATTGGATGCATGTATACATACTATTTATATACATTGAGTGTCGCCTTTACACAGATTACACTATACATTGAATACCCCATAAAGACATGTCTAAAGAAATATAACCCACAAGATAATAGATTTAAGAGTTATTGACGATCTTCTCAGAACCAACAATTATTACAACTCCTAATAAGCTACAGTAATTTTACTTCTAATAATTTGCTCAGTGTCTTTGGGGGTAATTATCAATGAATTTACACTCTCTTTTAACCAGTTCGCGTCGGAGGCCGTGTATACACGCAATTTTTTTTTGGACAGCGGATCGGAGAGCGTCTAAACACGCATTCCGATTTTTGTGTGTTGCACCGGGAGACTTGTCAACACGCCACACGTGGCGTGCAGTCGTGGCGGCTGACTTGTATACACGCAATCGTTTCTCGGAGTCCATGGGGTCACGGTTCGGTGGCCCCGGACAAAATGCACTGCAAATACTGAACGAGTTCACTCTTTTCGTTGATTTTTGCCTAATCCCTTTATCCAAGACCCGTTCCTTTGACGTACCAGCCAGGGATTTGTAAAGAGGGATTTATATCCATTGTTTACGAGGCATTCGATCTCTCTCCAGGTATACCGTCTTTTCGACCGGGCGCTGGTCGCTAATAGGCCGTTGCATCGGGGCTTGCCAACGGTCTAATTGTGCTGAACAAACACAACCGTAATTAAAAAACTAGCCATTTAATTCTCAAAATGTCAATGAGTAAGGTGTTTATTTGGGTGTCCGAACTTAGTTTCATTGACAAAAAAAATTATTAATGGCTAGAAATTTTTAAAGATTTTTCACTGAAAATAAACCCGCACAGGGGACCGGAAAAAAATAAATATTCCCGACGTCAACTGGTTAAAAAGATTTCTCTTTTTCAAAATGTGAGCACTTCCGACAATAATTTCTTTGGATGCTTGTTATTACCTTATTAACTGTTATTTTTAGTTGATTTTTTTTTTAAATTGCTGTCAGTGATTAGCGTTTTTGTATGTTAATAACTTTTAGTGTGAGAACAATGTCTCCTTGTTTTTCTTACATATTTATAATTTGTTTTCCCTCAGCTTAAAGATTATGAAGCTCGTCGGTTCTTCCAGCAGATTATCTCAGGAGTAGATTATTGTCATCGGCATATGATTGTCCATCGAGATCTCAAACCTGAAAATCTACTGCTTGATAATAATAAGCATGTCAAGATTGCTGATTTTGGTAAGCTCCCGTTTAGGAATGAACTGTTTTCAGTTTTCAGAAGAAATGTGATACTGTTCACTTATCTCCCTTTGAAACAAGAGGAAGGTATTTATATACACTAACCATCCTACTCTAGCTGCACTTTAGGGGGAAGTAGCTGTCTGTTTTGACTGTTAACCCAAATGCGCACACATGAGGCATTTTTGACTGGTTTTTCCTGTCATTTTGACCACCCTGAACAATACCAGACAATGCTTTTACCAGTCAAAAACGGTCGATTAATTTTGACCTGTAAATGTACAAGTTTGCCACACGCAAGGTTTGACAGTGTTCGACTTCTAAGTGCACTAGATATACCTCCATATCAACATTTTGACTGATTTTGACCCTTGTAGTAATAGGAGGGCTAATACACTTTATAAGGCCAATGAAAGTTGATTACTAGTTTCTCGTCAGCCATTTATCAAATTTTGGTGAGGGTTTTTTTTCATTATTCATTATTCATTATTTTTCATCAAGGAAAAATGCAACCCATACACATACACAAACTGCCATTTTGAAACAGATTTAGGTTCTATAGTAAATAATGATGGTGCAAACCCATTCAGTGACACCACATCTTTGTTGACTTTTGTTTTTGTTTTCCAAGATGTATTTGTCATACAAATTGAAATACAGTGAATCCGTATTTGACTATTTCAAAATTTGTCAATTTGACAATGTGTTTTGTGGGAATTGTTGGCTTTTTTGTATGAGCATTACCAATAATGACCGATTGGTCAAATTGGGGGAATGTGTAAAAGAGACAGGATATTTTTCAGATCCTTTAGTGAATGCGCACATCAGCATGCAAGCGACATGAACATACCTTGAAGGCATGACAGCGATCGATCAATACCAACCTCGTACCACGGCGACAATACCACGACCGGATAGGGCCGGGCACATAGTATGCGATCTGGAAGCGAGGTTGCAATTTGTGTGACCTGTGAGCGTCATTCGCGGCTCTCATCATATCAGCGGCTGCACCAGCTGCATGTACACTATATACCCTGCATGCCATGGGTTTTCTTTCGCAAATCTGTGAAGCTAGGCAGATCAGCGCTTCCCATGGGCCCAGCTGTATGGAAGGTGGGCACGACCGGTATGTTGCATGATACAGCGAAGCTGCAAAAACATCGACCGCGCAATCGGAATGGTTCCTTTTAGCTTGGGAGTAGTTTGCGTCGGATTTTCCGGATTTTCCCAAAAATGTTTTGCAAAATAATGAAATTTTGGCATAATGAAATTTTTTGGTGCGGGGCCAAAATCACGTGCGGGCGCTGACGAGAAACTAGTAATCAGCTTTCATTGGCCTAATCAGGAAAACTAAATTGTATTTATTTTATTATTTATTATCATAATTACAGGCAGTATACAAAAATATAAAATTCATGAATAATTTATACATGCACATCAAAACTGCATTTTAATTTACAGTTGAGACTTACAGATTTATAAAATACAAGCAAAAAAAATACAAAAAGAGACAAAGAAACAAACAACCAAGGAGACAAACAGAAACAGGGAGACAAAACGAATGAAGGGACAAAACAAAACGAAAAATCACAATTTGAAAAGCACCTGACTACTTTGGACACGAGCTTATTGACTTGTTCATTAGAACACCGAGGTGGCCCCTCTACTGTGACGAGAGTCTTTTGATCATCTTTGTTTGTGTCATTGTAGGTCTGTCAAACATGATGACAGATGGAGAGTTTCTTAGGACGAGTTGTGGCTCACCGAATTACGCAGCACCTGAAGTCATCTCAGGAAAGTAAGATACAAACACCTATTAGAACAGAACAATGCATATGTTGTTTTTTCTCCTTTCGTTTTTAGTCTTTTCTCCAATCCCTTTCTGCCATCTTGAATCTATGGAAGACATTTGAGATGCTTGAACAGGTCCCTTTTCCATTGTTGTCGACATTCTGAAATATTCTTTGTGTATTGCTCAGAATGATGTGAATAATGGTAATGACTTGGTACCATCTATGTCTTCTGTCTATGTCTATGTCTTATGTCTATGTCTACTGTCATCTATGTCTTCCATTACATCTTGATCATTTTATTGTTGGTAATGATTTGTATGAATAAATAATGACAGTAAGGCCAAGTAAAAAAAAATACCACTTGATCCTGGTTTTTTCAAAAAGAGGAGGATGAGGGCCTTTTTATTTTTTATTTTTTATTTTTTTCCAAGATGGCCGCCAAGCATTTAAATTAAAAATGGCCACCAATTTTTCAGTTTGAAATCACCGCCAACTTTTTTTTATAGCTATCAAACAAGTAGTTGAGTAAAAATATTCATGTTAAACAATGTTTGATGTATTTTGTTAAACCCAAGTAAAAATACATGAAAAACTTACTCTTTTTGTGGACAAGTATAAAAAATAAAAAATAATATTTAAAAAAAGGATGCGGCCTCAAAAAAGGATGCGGGCGGGGACGATCAACTGGTATTTTTTTTACTTGGCCTAAAACTAATAGATTCTTCTGTATGTTTGTCACAATTGCACCCTCATTCATTTGATAAGAAAGACTTATTTGGTTTTGTATCATCGTTAACCCTAACAATCCCAAATCCTTCAAAATCCACCGGAGGATTTGAATGATTTTGTAAGATTGAGGCAGGTTTGAAATTAAACTATTGGATGATTTTGTAGGATTGAGGGCTTACATATAAGTTTTGAGGCTTTGCATGGTGGAGTATCGATATCGTTTCGGTTTGCGGTAACACCATGTGTTTATCTCAAATAACATGAAGCCGAGGTACAGGTTCTGAAAAGAACCTCGTCGCACAACTCGTATCCCAACCTTCGTTAAGTGAGAAAGGTTCAAGGGAGAACCAAATTTCGGGCAACTCGTTTTTCTCTACTGTCACTAAGTGAGAAATATGGTTCAGGGAGAACCATGGGGACTTCACGGGTTATTCTCAACGTTTCGATTAGCCTGCTCTAATCTTCGTCAGGAGAATGAAGAGGTTTGCCGATGCAGCTCCTTAAGTAGTATTTGCTGGGATTATGTGTAGAATGGGAAGTGTTCCGATTGGTGCCACTGTTTTGTGATGTGTTGTGATTGGGTGCCACCGTGGCATTGTGCTTGTTGTGTGTGTATCCTGCTGTGTGTGAGTTGCCTGCTTGCTGAGATGAGGCGTGTCAGTTGACTGTGGGGTGAGAGTGCTGTGGGATGGCAGGATTGAATGCCAAATGCTGCTGATGAAAAAGCCGATGTCCTGGGGGACACTGTCATGTTTATGGATCTCAATAGCCTCTCTGATACGACGGATGTACCAGTGCTTCTCCGGGGCTATGATCTCTGCCTTTTACCAGTCAATGACATGGTCTAAATCGGTGGAGTGTTTGATGATCGCAGATTTGTCACATTCCCCTCTGCGGCCGTGGGCTTTGTGTTCATTGAGCCTGGTCGTAAGGTCTCTGCCGGTCTCGCCAATGTACACTTTACCACAAGTGCAAGGAATTTGGTAAACCCCAGCTTGACGGCTGGGATCATGTCTGTCCTTGTGGATGTGTAACTTCGTTTCCAACTTGTTTCGAGTCCGGTAGTAGACCTTAATGTCAGCCTCCCTCAGGATGCGCTGGATTTTGTGTGAAGTGAGGCCAATGTACAGTAGGACGGCAATAGGTTTGTTGGATGCGTCAGAGGATCGTGCAGCGTTCCTATTCGGGAGGAACTTTAGTTTATCAGGTCTGTACCCATTGTTTCTTAACACGGCATTAAGATGTTTCAACTCGGATGGCAAGTGCTCTTTGTCACTGATAGTGTGTGCCCTTCGAAGTAGGGTGCGATTCACAGAGGATTTCACAGATGGTGGGTGGAACGACCGGGCATTTAGGTAGCGGTCTGTGTGTGTAGGTTTTCTGTAAACTGAATGCCCAAGTGAGCCATCAACCCGTTTGGAAATGAGTACATCAAGGAAAGGCAACGAGTCGGATGTCTCAGTTTCCATGGTGAATTGAATGCTCGGATGTTGTTGGTTGAGGTGACCGAGGAAGTCACTCAGTTTGTCGGAACCGTGCTGCCAAATGATGAAAGTATCATCTACGTATCGAAGCCATAGTTTGGGTTGGAATCGTGCTGTCTCGAGAGCTTTCTGTTCGAAATGTTCCATGAAGATGTTGGCTAGGACCAGGGATATCGGGGATCCCATTGGAGTGCCCAGAGACTGCTGATAGTAAGCCTCTCTCCATTGGAAGCATGTGGACTTCACACAAGTTGAAAGTAGATCAACAATTTGATCTGGCGTTAGGCTGGTTCGTTCCGGGAGCTTGCTGTCATGTTCGAGTATGTTACCACAAACCGAAACGATATCGATACTCCACCATGCAAAGCCTCAAAACTTATATCAGAACGCTCTACGGTGAGCGCACTAACAGACTTGTCAAGTCATACCAACGCTCTTTTACCAGACGTTGTAAACTCGTCAATGACCTGACATTTCTGAAGAGATGCCGAGATGCAAATGTAGTCCCGAAGGGCCTCCGCCTACGAGACCCCATCCGAAATAACAATTCTGCTCGAATCATACACACAGCTGGTAAAGCTCTCCTCCGTAAACAGATTGCCTCCACCCGTTATTGCCTATCCCGTACCGATCAGGAAATCTCGAGAAGCAGAGCTAGTCTCCGTAAGACTATGCTCACAACCGATTATGACAAGATATCCGTCCTCACGGATAAGTCCATGTCGTTTACCTTCGAATCCACCAGAAAGAAGCAAATCCGTAAATTCGAACGCCTCACATCCACACATATTGGCAGGACGAAAAGCACCCCGTTACCACAAACGTCCAACAAAGGGAACATAAAAAGAAGGGAAAAGGTTAACCCCGCTGTTAACTTCGGCCGACGCCGCACACCTCCACACAATGAAAGGACAACAAGCACCCCGTTGCCTGGGATGTCCAACAAAGGGAACATGAAAAGAAGGGAAAAGGTTAACCCCGTTGTTAACTTCAGCCAACGCCAACTGTCTCACACGGAAACCAGTGTCTTAGCCTTGGGAATGAATTTTGCCACCGCCCCAAAAAAGATTCCCATGGAAGAATTCATACAGTCTATTGAACCTTCCATCCGAAAGCTCGAAAAACAAAAGGCAGACGATATCCGCATTCAGATACACCAAGTCTTAAAAAACGTGAAGCCCCCGAAATCCAATTTCACAAGACTGGAATATCAGGCTATCAATAACCTCCGTAATGACTCTTCGATACACATTCTAAAGGCAGACAAGGGCAATGCCACAGTTGTGATGAACTGCTCAGAATACGATCAGAAGGTTCAGGATATCCTCGACACGGATACCTACACCCGCCTCAAAAAGAATATGATTCCGTTAGCCGAAAGGAAAGTCGCCGCAAAACTTCTTTCCTTAAACCGGAGCACAGCCTTACCCACAGCACTATACAGGCACCTCTGTCCGTCCAGCTCGAAATGTCCAAAATTCTTTGGCCTACCAAAGATTCATAAACCAGACAGACCGCTCCGACCAATTGTCTCATCCCGAGGTTCCCCCACGTATAACCTCGCCCAACACTTGACGAAGCTCTTACACCCACTCGTGGGTAAGACGCCCCACCATGTACCCAATTCAGCAGGGTTTATCAACATCATAAAGGGAACCATACTGCAGCCTTCCGATATGCTAGTGAGTTTTGACGTCAAGTCTTTATTCACCAATGTACCGACAGACGAGGCTATCCTCGTGACCAAGTCGATACTCGAACATGACAGCACGCTCCCGGAACGAACCAGCCTAATGCCAGATCAAATTGTTGATCTACTTTCAACTTGTGTGAAGTCCACATACTTCCAATGGAGAGAGGCTTACTATCAGCAGTCTCTGGGCACTCCAATGGGATCCCCGATATCCCCGGTCCTAGCCAACATCTTCATGGAACATTTCGAACAGAAAGCCCTCGAGACAATACGATTCCAACACAAACTATGGCTTCGATATGTAGATGATACTTTCATCATTTGGCAGCACGGTTCCGACAAACTGAGTGACTTCCTCGGTCACCTCAACCAACAACATCCGAGCATTCAATTCACCATGGAAACTGAGACATCCAACTCGTTGCCTTTCCTTGATGTACTCATTTCCAAACGGGTTGATGGCTCACTTGGGCATTTGGTTTACAGAAAACCTACACACACAGACCGCTACCTAAATGCCCGGTCGTTCCACCCACCATCCGTGAAATCCTCTGTGAATCGCACCCTACTTCGAAAGGCACACACTATCAGTGACAAAGAGCACTTGCCATCCGAGTTGAAACATCTTAATGCCGTGTTAAGAAACAACGGGTACAGACCTGATAAACTAAAGTTCCTCCCGAATAGGAACGCTGCACGATCCTCTGACGCATCCGACAAACCTATTGCCGTCCTACCGTACATTGGCCTCACTTCACACAAAATCCAGCGCATCCTGAGGGAGGCTGACATTAAGGTCTACTACCGGACTCGAAACAAGTTGGAAACGAAGTTACACATCCACAAGGACAGACATGATCCCAGCCGTCAAGCTGGGGTTTACCAAATTCCTTGCACTTGTGGTAAAGTGTACATTGGCGAGACCGGCAGAGACCTTACGACCAGGCTCAATGAACACAAAGCCCACGGCCGCAGAGGGGAATATGACAAATCTGCGATCATCAAACACTCCACCGATTTAGACCATGTCATTGACTGGCAGAAGGCAGAGATCATAGCCCCAGAGAAGCATTGGTACACCCGTCGTATCAGAGAGGCTATTGAGATTCATAAACATGACAGTGTCCCCCAGGACATCGGCTTTTTCATCAGCAACATTTGGTATTCAATCCTACCATCCATCAGCACTCACATCCAACAGTCAACTGACATGCCTCAGCGAGCAGGCAACTCACACACAACAGGAAACACACACAACAAGAACAATGCCACGGTGGCACCCAATCACAACACATCACAAAACAGTGGCACCAATCGGAACACTTCCCATTCTACACATAATCCCAGCAATACTACTTAAGGAGCTGCATCTGCAAACCTCTTCATTCTCCTGGCGAAGATTAGAGGCAGGCTAATCGAAACGTTGAGAATAACCGTGAAGTCCCCATGGTTCTCCCTGAACCATATTAACCCGTGAAGTCCCCATGGTTCTCCTGAACCATATTTTCTCATAGTGACAGTAGAGAAAAAAGCAGGTTCAAATTTGGTTCTCCCTTGAACCTTTCTCACTTAACGAAAGTTGGGATACGAGTTGTGCGACGAGGTTCTTTTCAGAACCTGTACCTCGGCTTCGCGTTATTTGAGACAAACCGCAAACCGAAACGAGGGCTTACATGTATTTAATTGTGGATGATTTTGTAGGATTGAGGGCTTACATGTATTTAATTGTGGATGATTTTGTAGGATTGAGGGCTTGCATGTATTTAATTGTGGATGATTATGGAGGATTGAGGTACAATGGCTGAATGAGACGCTGGAGGATTTTGGAGGATTGAGGACGCTATTAGAAAAAAAAAATGAATTTGAAGGATTGGGATGCTGTAAGCTTACATAGTGTGAATCCCTTACTTGTGCATGTAGAGATGTATGTGCTAGGTGGGTTATACACGGTTCATTGGTTTCGGGTTGATGATGAAGGATTGAGGCAGTAGGGATCCTCCATAAAACTCATATTGGATGATTTTGAAGGATTGAGGTTGTTACCCACAAAGAATATCAAGGGGATTAGGGTTAATGTGTGAATATATGTATCATTTGCTGCTAGGTTGTATGCAGGTCCTGAGGTTGATATCTGGAGCTGTGGTGTCATTCTCTATGCTCTTCTATGTGGAACTGTAAGTTCAAATATCAAACATTCATTTCAGATCAATTTAGTTTAACCCTAACCTTCCCAAATCCTCCAAAATCCTCTTTGCTAAAGTGAAGGATTTTGGAGGATTGAGGTTATTAGGCACACTTGCCTTTCCATGATACATGTACATCCATGTTTGTTGTAGTGCTTGCAAGGTCAGTGCTTTGGTCAGTGGACACTGTTTATTGCTCAATGCATGCAGGGAGGGTCCCTGGCCATGTACAGATTAGAAACACGTGTGCATACATGTCATGCGCTTGCTTTACTACCGAAGGATTTTGGAGGATTCATGTTATGCCGAGGGAGTTAGGGCTAATGTCAATTATCAATAAAAAGCTGATGCTCTCATGTTACTACTGTAATTGTTTAGACTTGTGGCTTTTTTGAAACCTCAGTATTCTATTTATAAATATTTGTACTTTTTTTAAAAAACAGCTTCCCTTTGATGATGAACATGTTCCGACACTCTTCCGTAAAATCAAAGGTAAGAAAGCCTCACATAATTTTTTTCAATGATGAATTTCATTGACTGAGCTACTAATTGCATGGATACAAATGTTTAGTTTAACAGTTGCACATGTATTATATGTATTTATTTATTTTATTTAAAAAAAAAATTTTTTTTGGGGGGTCATTCCCCTTCTACTAATTGCATGGATACAAATGTTTAGATTTACAGTTGCACATGTATTATATGTATTTATTTATTTAAAAAAAAAAAATTTGGGGGGGGTCATTCCCTTCTGCTAATTGCATGGATACAAATGTTTAGATTTACAGTTGCACATGCATTTAATGTATTTGTTTATTTATTTATTTATTTTTTTTTTTGGGGGGGGGGGTCATTCCCCTTCTAATTGCATGGATACAAATGTTTAGATTTACAGTTGCACATGTATTATATGTATTTATTTATTTAGGTGTTTGGCTTTTCAGCCGAACAACTATTGTTATTGTTCCGTTTTTTGTTTTTTTTTACTTCTTCTTCTTCTCCTTAACTCTTCTCTACATCGAAAGTGCAAGTTAACAATTTCACACAACCTTGAAACTTCACACATATAAAGACCTTATCATGTAGATGAATCTAGAAGTTGTTACGTAACGTCATCAGGTATCAAATTACAAGCCATTTAAGTTTTAAAAATGACCATTTGCTATCGACTGTATATCAAAATATACTAAAGCTATGATGTTCATAATCTGGGATCTGATAGATCAAGGCTTAGGCAACATTTGAAAAGTTAACGTCAAAATCGTCTGACATTTGCTTCCGGTCGTAGCGGAAGGTCAAAGTTTTGATTTGTTTTTTTTCTTCAAAATTCCTTTTCTGGGCCAAAATCCCATTGACTTAACACACCAGACACTCGTGGTTCTGGGGCCCATTGTTTACAAACCGCAGAGACTGAGATCGTTATCTACTGGAAAACAGCTGGCGGTCTTCACGGGACGTTATGGTGTCACAGGCTAAAGCTCTTGCAGGATAAAATATATTTTATAGATGTGTGGTTGGGCGTTGAAGCCAATAACGGATGCGCTACAATATTTCTAAAACCATAGATCGTATTAACTTAATACTGCAGTGTCATTTTTGTACGAATGGAAAGGGCTGTTGAAAAAGCCAATACCGAAAAGCTATTTCTTTGAAATGAGTAAGGCAACTTACTTTTGAAAACAGTCTTAAGTCACATTTTAACAATGATCCCAATTGATGAGGACATCAATTACCGTCACTTCCGAACACCTTGAGTTTGTTCACAAACTCTGAATTTCTAGTTGTTTATTTATTTTTTATTTTTTGGGGGGGGGGTCATTCCCCTTCTACTAATTGCATGGATACAAATGTTTAGATTTACAGTTGCACATGTATTATATGTATTTATTTATTTATTTATTTGTTTATTTTTTTTTGGGGGGGTCATTCCCCTTCTCTTCGCTCTTTAAGATATACCTCTGAGAATTTTGTTTGAAGGAATTCTTTCTTTTTTGATATAAATTCTTTTTAGATCCCAGAAATCAGTCAAATCCTGCATGTAATTATCATCCTTTATTCTCACTCATGTAGGTGGTGTGTTTGCAATACCAGACCATATCAACAAATCATCAGTGAAAGGTCTCATTACTCACATGTTACAAGTGGATCCTCTTAAACGAGCTGAAATCAAGAACATACGGTATAGTTGTCTCTCAAACTCATCAATCTTCTTTATTAAATGTGTGTACATCTTAGTCTTTGAAATAACTTATTAAGTTTTTATTGAAACGTGATTTGAAATGTGGAATTTGGAATTTGATTTGTTGTTTCAGGAAACACCCCTAAGAAAACCCATATGGAAGTTTGTGCAGCATTGCTTTATTGTCTTAGGTTTTTTATTTTTTTTAGTTTTTTTTTAAATAAATTTTCTACATTTAATTTTAAGAGATTACTGCATTAGCTGAGCTTATGTTGATGGTGTACAGTCACTTATTCAAGCGTTTGTCTACACTTCAAAAATCCAAAGCTGCCTTTGTGTAATAGGCCCTAAGACACGCCTTGTCACAAAGCGAATCAATGGAACATGTCAATGAATTTCACCCCATAAAAGTCTTAATTCACAAGATATTGACATGTATATTTATAGCGGCACCCGCTGCTATATAGGATTCTAGCCAGCCCAATCGTCATCGGGCAAGCTCGGTGGTCGAGAGGTTAAGATGTCTGCACTAGTAAGCAGGAGGTCGTGGGTTCGAATCCCGCCCGAGTCGCCAGTGAAGTTTTTTTCCACAGACACTCGGAAAGCACCGAGTATACAGTGCTATACACACGTCGGTGTAAGGCAAAATTAAATCAAATATTGACATGTGTTTGGTAGCAAGTTTAAAATGACAATTTGCTCGTTTTACTGAACTCAACAAATCTAAACGTAAAAACTCATGTTGTATGATTCCAGTCACACATTGTGATTCAAGATCACATGTTACAGTTACACAATCTACCATTAATTATGAATACCTGTTTATATAATGTCCGCAGTTAACAATTAATTTTTCTCGTTTTATGAACAACTTTCTCAATTCATTTGCGGAACTGTCTATAATTTCTCTGTGTACATTTTGCCACCTCTCGTACAGAGATCACGACTGGTTCAAAGATGATCTTCCAGAATATCTCTTTCCTAGGAATGATTTTGACGATTCTATCATAGATAATGAGGCAGTTAGAGAAATTTGTGAGGTATGTTATAGAATTCTGTGTTCAGTTACCGTGAGATTGTTGGACATTTTCATTTAAATTCAGTAAAGAAATCTAACAAGAATAGAGCAGTCATAAACTATGTAAGATTAAGCGCTTGTAATAATTGTCATTTTACTATGAACTGAAAATTTCTCAAACTCTTATGTTGGGACAAAATGGCAAAACAATTGGGATAAGGTTTCCGAAATTTATGTCTGAAAAATTTATGTCTGAAAGGTTCTACCATAAAATGTTTTCAACCGACAATTTTGACATGAAATATGAAACCTAATCCACATTGTGAAGTTTCAGACATTTTTTTATGTAAGAAGAGTTTCATACATTCTCAGTCTATACTTGTTCTTACAAGAATTTTGCTACTTTTTGTAAACAGCTAAAAAAAAAAAATTGTTTCAAAAACAGTGTATAATCAGCCCAATATCTAATATTGTGTATACTTGTTTTATCCACTGTGATTCATCAGAAGAAACCCGTTCAGGTTTTTAAATTTCCAATTATTGTTAACCCTCGTACTATTGATGCACTTTAGTGGAAAGTTGCTGTTGAGGTCAAAACCAGTCAACTGCCTGTTTAGACTGTTGACCCAAATGTGCACACAGGAGCATGTTTGACTGGTTTTTACTGTCATTTTGACTACCCTGAACATTACCAGACAATGCTTTTACCAGTCAAAAACAGTCAACTCATTTTGACCTGTAAATATACTTACTACACGTAAGGTTTGACAGTGTTTGACTTTTAAGTGCACTAGATATACCTTGGCAAGTATATCAATATTTTGACTGATTTTGACCCTTGTAGTAGAAGGAGGGTAAATGAACCTCACATTCTTTTATTTTATGTTTATTTATAAATTATAAGATTTAGATTTTGTTCATTTTTGTTTTAGAAATTCAATGTGAAAGAACATGAAGTCCGTAGTGCACTGTTAGCAGGAGACCCACACGATCAGCTACGCATAGCGTACTATCTTATCATTGATAATAAACGCATCATGGATGAAGGTAGGCATTAGTCAGTTCAGCTATTGGTTAATGACCCACATTCATAACATGAGCCTCATGGATGAATGTAGACATAGAACACCATATACTTTCTAAGAGTTTCTTTGAGTTGTCCAGGAAAACTGGCACTATGATGTTATAGTTGTGATTATGTTTGTTTTTTCGAAATACACAGCTTCTAAATCACAAATGAAAGATTTCTATCTTGCATCAAGTCCACCACCCAGAGAATCTTATCTTGAAGTTGGGGTATGTCAGTAAATTGATATTTTTATTAATCAATTTTGCAGTTTAATTAGAATACTTATAATATTCTTATTGTTAATTTAGTCTTGATTGTTTTAAATTTCTTATTTGATGTTCTGGTGCCTCTAGACCCCTTTCCTCTCGTTTTGTGGTTGTACTTGTAAATATTCATTGTTGGATTAACCCTCCTATGCCCAGGCTGAAATTTGGCCCAGTAAGCACCGCACCCACAGACAGTCACTTGAGTATTTTTGGTTGCATTGCCAATTGGTAGGTCAAACCACAGAGTCACACAGAGCTGTGTATGTACTGTCGAGTGGTTTTGGTTTGACCTCCTATCATAGCCACATGTCCTTGCATTTATTGGAGTGCACTGCACACATTCAATGGGTTGGGAGTTACATATAAATTTTGAGTGTCTTTGATTGGTTTTGGTTTGACCTCCTATCACAGCCACATGTGCTTGCATGTATTTGAGTGCACTGCACAAAGTCAATGGGTTAAGAGAGACATACAAATTTTGAATGTCTTTGATTGTTAAACCTATAGGAGGGCTAATTGAATCTACTTTGTTAATTAGGTGTTAACTTGTAAATATTTTACAAGTGTTATAAATTAGTCTTAATTTGGCGTGTGGCTGTGATGACTTTTTAGAAATATACCATTCCAATTTAATTAATTTAATATTTATTATTAAGGGAATCAAAGTTTGTCGCACAGTCTTTACAACAAGATAAAGAAGTATGGGGTCATAGCCCATGACCACTACCCCTGAGGTCATAGCCCATGACCACTACCCCTGAGGTCAAAGACCATGACCACTACCCCTGAGGTCATAGCCCATGACCACTACCCCTGAGGTCATAGCCCATGACCACTACCCCTGAGGTCATAGCCCATGACCACTACCCCTGAGGTCATAACCCATGTCCACTACCCCTCAGGTCATAGCCCATGACCACTACCCCTCAGGTCATAGCCCATGACCACTACCCCTCAGGTATTTAGCCTGTGGTAAACACCAAGCGTGAAGTTTTTATTAACATCCATAATACCAAAATATCAAAATTTTGGTGCAAATACAACAAAACAGAAACTGTTTAAACTATTTATTTGAGAACACAGAATGTGTACAAGCGTGAGGATACTAAGAACGCATAATTTCGTCTATCTGATTGACATGTAACTGTGCATCTAGCTGAACAGAGCAGCTGGTGCACGGCACGCTTAACCAGTTCGCATCGGAGGCCGTGTATACACGCAATTTTTTTTTGTACCACGGATCGGAGAGCGTCTAAACACGCCATAGGAAACTCCGATATATTTGTATGCATGCTCGGTTGAGCCACGCGTGTACGGTGACATGCTCGGAAGTGCCGGCCACCCGCTGTGGAAGCTTCCATTAACGTGTGTGTGTGGGAAAAAGAAACCCGCCACAGGGGCCCAGAAAAACTTTTTTATTCCCGACGCGAACTGGTTAAAATATCCAGTCGCAACCGGTCTTTAAGACCGGTAAAACTGACCCACATGACCAGTTCTCAACCAATCAGAATGTCTAAACTGTCTTGGGCATTTATGAATATTATTTAAGACCCAGTTATCGTTTGTTTTTACAGGAAGGATCTGGTCCACCCTCAGTAGTCAAACAACATCCTGAAAAAATGCCTCGTAAGTTCCACATTTTTAATTGGCTAATCAATGGCTGACAAGAACAATCCTTTATTTTATTACAATTCATTATATAAAATATAACCATGTTATAAATGACTATAGTATCATCATGTACAATATTGGTTCTTAAATACTCTCTGGATATTTTACAGTCTATGCTCTTAATCATTACAATACAAGTATTTCCTGTCATAGCTTAGACATAAAAAATCATTTGAAAATTGTGTACATTATTTTACTTTTGTCTCTATTAACCCTCCTACTATTACAAGGGTCAAAATCAGTCAAAATGTTGATACACTCGCCAAGGTATATCTAGTGCACTTAAAAGTCAAACACTGTCAAACCTTACGTGCAGTAAGTACATTTACAGGTTAAAATGAGTCGACCATTTTGGACTGGTAAAAGCATTTTCTGGTATTGTTGAGGGTGGTCAAAATGACAGTAAAAACCAGTCAAAAATGCCCCTGTGTGCACAGTTGACTGGTTTTGACCTCTACAGCAACTTCCCACTAAAGTGCATCAATAGTAGGAGGGTTAAGATGAAAGCATCTCCTACCAAAACAATTCTGGATATTTCCTGAACAATTTTACACCATGTAAGTCTTGGATGATATTTTGACTATTTTTTCTTGGGGAAATTAACAATGTTTCGGGTCTTTTAAACTGGAATATACTGTGTGCATAATTTTCAGAAATGATTACAAACATCAATGATTCTCTGGACTTGAAGACTTCATTAGAGTCAATGCGAAGGGTGACGCCAGTCAAGAGATCTAAATGGCATCTAGGAATCAGATCACAGAGCAGACCATTAGACATCATGGGTGAAGTCTATCGTGCTATGAAGACCCTTGATTATGTAAGATAACTGTCGGCTATAATATCAATAGTCCTGTATCATAGATCCACCATCGTGGCATTCTTATACATAAATCTATGGGAATCAAAACGAGGCTTATGTCAAAATAGACTGGTGCTTTTCAAATTATATTATATCAGTAATTTTGTATTGACAGTCAGGGAACCAGACAAACATGGATGTAGTGTGAAGAGTCTATAGCAACCTCATCCCCATGGTGATTGACTCCACTGCTTTCTCACCCTGGTATTCACTTATTAGCATATCAAAGAATCTTGGATATTGTAGTTATTTAATGGACTGCGGGGCATGTGTCTGTCCGTATCTGTCACCCTATCTTACTCCCGCTCATCTTATCTCTCCATCTCTTTCCCCCCTCCCAAAGGATTGGAAAGTTGTCAACCCGTATCATGTTTACGTCAAAAGGCGTAACGTAGTGACAGGCAGTGTCCTTAAGATGAGTCTGCAACTCTATCAGGTCGACAGTAAAAGTTTTCTTCTGGACTTTAAGAGTCTGAGTAATTCAAGGAATAGCTTTGGGCAATACTCATCTACTGGACAAGGTGAGTGCAATGATGAGCAAATGTGGTTTCCAGGTCATCTATCAGTCTAAACTGCCACACCTACCCAAGGTTTGATAGTGTAGAATTAAAGAAGAATAAAGATTTTACTGTTTTTAACCCCCGGTCATCAGATAAATGAAATCATTCATAAAACCATCTCAACTCCCTGGCATTCCAGGCAGTCAGTTTTCCCATAGCTCATGAAACATAATGAATAACCTCTACCCTCACAGTTACCTAATTATTCCTGGGTGAAGAGAAGCCATTTATGATTAAGTGTCTTGCTCAGTTCAGTGCAGTTCAAGCCACAAGAAGCCTGGTCTGGATTCAATACCCATATTCTGGTGAATCGGCCAGTAGAACATAAGTAATAATAATAATAATAATGATCATTTGTAATGCGCCGGTATCCGTCAAAAGAGACGCTCATGGCGCAGTGACACATCAGTGTAAACAATAAAACAAAATACATGGTAAGAACAATGCAATATAAAATTACAAGGAACAATGATTGTAAAAAGGCTGACTGGCCCTGGTCAGGATATGCTAGGCAAAGACGATATTCTGACAACAAGGAAAAACCCTGCATACACAACCATGCAATCAAGGTTGATTTGCAAAAAATATAAACACCGTAGCGATACTCTTGACATATTAAACAAAAACAAACACACGTCTTTTATTGTTATCTTACAGATGAAAAGCTAGATGGTGTTGAATCTAAACCTTCCACAGTAACAATGACCCCAAGACTTCCTTCAACCCCTGAGACGCCCCAATCACCAACACCTCCAGCATCCCCTACTATCATGAATCACGATACTATGGAATTCTTTGAAATCTGTGCCAGTCTCATTGCTACGTTAGCACGGTAGTTCTGTCACAGCGCCACCACAGGACAGATATCAGCCATGGCATGGAATCAGGGCATTATATAGGTTTGTATCTATAGGAGAATCATGGTGTAAGATGATGTTTTTTATAGAATGTTTACGTTGTCATGTTACCTCAGTTGGAATGATTGTGATCAGTGAAATAATTACATATTGTAGTTTGGATTTGGTTAGCTAAGCTGAAAAGATTATGGATGTCTAAAAAGATTACCAAATGGATTTATGGTTTATCACTGAATGCATTTGCCCTTCAAGTTAAACGGCACACACAATGGCAATGAAAGATGGATTTTAAATCATTAATAAATTCAGGCAGTGTATGTTCATAGACAGTTCATAACAACACAGACCCGAGCTGTCTGAGCATTGGATTTATTGATAGACAAATGGCTATTTGTTACATGAGTCAAACTGCCTTGCATGAGGTATCTTGAAATTGGCATAAACCTTCTGCCTACTACTGTTTGGTTGTGTCCTTGTGGCGTATAGTTTAGGATTTCATAGAAATCCTAAATATCTTCTACATCAGACTTGAGTGAGATGCACAACAGGAGAGAATCATGTTTATAAAAACAAGTCTCGGATTATTTGAAATCATCCGGTTTCTGTTGATGACACGATACATTTGGCACAATTCTGTGGTTGAAGTGATGAAACTGCATCAAATGCAGACATCCAAATGCAGACATCGGTAAATATGTTAAAGAGATTTAAGAAACATCATAGTCCAATACATGAAATATATATATATATATATATATATATATGACATAAAACACAATAAGGGGGCCACTTTCCTACCGTCACGTTAGCAGTTTTTGTAATGGTTGTAATTTTTTTTTTTAAATATCTGAAACCACCCAAAAAGAATTTCAACATTTGAATAGACATGCATGCTTATCCTAAAGATAATTTGAGTTGATTATTGCTATTATTTTTTTAATTACCCTAAAATTTCCATCGACAAATGGACGGAAAAGTGAGGTAACTTTTTTCCGTCCAATTTTTATGGAAATTTGAGGGTAAAAAAATAAATTAAAAAAATAAAAAAATAAAATAAATCAACTCAAATTAGTTCTAGTATAAGCCTGCATGTCCATTCACATGTTGAAACACTTTTTGGTCGGTTTCAGGTACTTAAAAATAAATAACAACCATTGGAAAAACTGCTAACGTGACGGATGTAAAGTGGCCCCCTTTATTGTGTTTTATGTCATATATATAAATAAATTAAATCGGGAGGGTGGCCTTAGCTTTCGATCTAAACCGGACCTTCATCACAGGCTTTGACAAGGTACAAACAAAAATACATATATATATATATATATATATATATACTGTGTAATACAGTCATAGGTCATATGTTTTCTGAAATGAACAGCCAAATTTAAGTGTATTGATTATGGAATTTATTTTGTAATTAATCATACTACAGCTACTTGAAACAACTCTGTATATATGTAATAATAGTTTGTTTTCAATTTTGTTTTTGTTTTTTAGGTGTAGATATTTTTGAAAAATAGCCGCAAAAGGCTTTAAATCCTTGTACAAACATAGTGAAATGTTTACATTAATCAAAAGTTGAATGCAAATGCACACTATAAATATATTTTTTCCCGGACATTTTTCGGACATTTAAAACTTACTGATAATTATTTGGCGGAAGAAAAAAAAACAGTGCATAAGACATAAAACACAATAAAGGAGGCCACTTTCCTACCGTCACGTTAGCAGTTTTTCTAATGGTTGTAATTTTCTTTTTAATATCTGAAACCACCAAAAAAGAATTTCGACATTTGAATAGACATGCATGCTTATCCTAAAGATAATTTGAGTTGATTATTACTATTATTTTTTTAATTACCCTAAAATTTCTATCAACAAATGGATGGAAAAGTGCGGTAACTTTTTCCGTCCAATTTTTATGGAAATTTGAGGGTAAAAAAAAATAAAAATTAAAAATAAAAATTAAATAAATCAACTCAAATTAGTTCTAGTATAAGCCTGCATATCCATTCACATGTTGAAACACTTTTTGGTTGGTTTCAGGTACTTAAAAATAAATAACAACCATTAGAAAAACTGCTAACGTGACGGATGCAAAGTGGCCCCCTTTATTGTGTTTTATGTCATAATTGAAATTGGTAAAAGTACTTGTTTGTTATGTAATGCCGTGATGTTTTAAACAAAACTAAGAGTTAAGACCCAGTCACACTTAAAAATAATAATAAGAAAACATTTCAAGCAGTTTAAATATTTTTTGAACCCTAACCATGCTCAGTGCAACAAATGTATAAAGTTGTATCTTATTGCCCTCAGCAGAGAACCAAAAAGCCATTGTTCTAATTGTTGTATCTTGTTGCATTGAGCAGCCCTGCACACTTTTCTGTTGCATTTTGTTGCATTCAGCAGGGTTGCCTGTGAAATTCCTATGGGTTAGTGTTAATGATATTCATTACATCTCATAAATATTTATGAGATTAGCTGCAACATTTCCTAGAATTCTTATTATTAGGTAAAACTTGTAGCTATGCATGGCGAAGAGGATAAGTTAAGACTAATTGCGGTGAACACCATGTGAAATTCTCTATTGAGCGGTAATTAGTTCTGAAAAGAACTGGAGGTTACAACTCCAGTTCTTTTCGGAACTAATTACCACTCAATAGAGAATTTCACATGGTGTTCACCGCAATTAGTTGTACTTATTCTTATTATTGTTACTCACTTCAAGACTACTGTCAACAAACAAAAGAAGTTGTTACCTACTGCACCCATTGAACAAAATAACTTGAAGATTTCCTGAAACAGAAATTTGATGTGGTAAATTGATAGATCTTTATGATTTGTTTCTCCAAAGTATATTTTCAAATTGATAAAGAATTGACTGTCTGTCCCTGGTTCATCTCTTGCAGTGTGAGCCATACTGAATGGTTGCTTGGTTAACTCAAAGTCATACTGACCGGTTACAGAGTCATTTCCAACCACTATTGATCAATATAAATATTGGGATATTTGTCATATTTAGCTGTCTTTTTTTACCACAATTTCTGTATTATATCAGTGAAATATAATGTCCATTCTGAAGTTATGTTTGCAGCCATGCCCCATAGTTCCAACTGAACATTTTATTGTGACAGTTGAAATAATGCAAATATGGAAAACCATTCCTTAATTGTAGATTTGAAAAAAAAAACTATTAATGGTGCAACTTGCATTAATCCTAAGGTACTGTATTTGTTGTGTAAATTCTGTGTAATTAAAATGTACAATAAAATAAATAAACATATATCATTATTTTTTTGACTGGTAACAATGTGACTTTTTTTTAATGGTAAATGTTTAGGTCTTTAGAAAGACCTTAATGGTGCGGATTGTTATTGTTGAGTAACTATGGTAACATGGTATGCAAATGAAATTATGATTTAAAATACTATTGTATTCATTTACATGTACATGCTGTGTTTATATATAAAAAAAAAAACAGGTGAAATCAATGTAACACTAGGATGAGGAAATTAAGAGTTGAACTTTCTCATTCTTATACAAATAACTGGGTTTTGTTTTGGTGTCACATTACCCTCCCCCCCCCAGCTCAATAATGGAAATGTCAACCCCACCCCCCCCCCAAAAAAAAAATAAATAAATAAAATGTTTTGCCCAGTAGCAAATAATAACAAACAATGATTTACCTTGTCATTATATTTGCAGAACAACATTGTCAAATCGTGAAGTAAAACTTTCTTGGTGTAAATATGATTGCTGTCGCGTTTAAGAAAAGTGAAGTAATTTCCAGTTAGAATTTAGGACAGATTACTCTTTTTCCTAGAATAATAATAATAATAATAATAATAATAATAATAATGTGGACTTATATAGCGCACGTATCCACCATACTGGTGCTCAAGGCGCATTACATTATTACCCCTGCTCATCAGGCTCATAAATCATTCCTGAAACCATCTCAGCTCCCTGGGGAGTATACAGCTCAGTTGCTGCCATTACAGCGCATATAGGGCTAATCAAACACAACAACCAACCCTGCCCTCACAGGTACCCATTTACCCCTGGGTGGAGAGAAGCAATTATGGTAAAGTGTCTTGCTCAAGGACACAAGCACCATGGTCGTGGCTGGGATTCGAACCCACATTCTGACGAACTCAGCCATCAGAACACAAATCCGATGCACTAAACCGCTCGACCATGGCACTCCATATGAATACAAACATCTGACAAAATAATATCTCAGGATGATTGATACTTATACCAAGTAAGCTTTAATATGATAATTGGGGCATTACCAATGTTGTACCTTTCCTTTAACATGAAACTAATGCAGTAATGCACTACTCTCAATCTATTTTGTAAATGAAACTGATTTGTAAAACCATTTCTGTACAATAACACCCAACCAGCGGCGTAGCCAGGACTTTTTCAGTGGGGGGGGGGGGACACATTGCTTTTCAGTGGGGGGGCCCCAGGGGTATGGGTTTTTTCCCTTTTCTTTATCTTTTCTGTTTTTTGGGGCACTGGAAATTTGTGGGGGGGGGGGGACACGTGTTCCCCCAGGCCCCCCTGTGTCTACGCCGCTGCACCCAACAGTATATCCATGTGGATAAATAGCGTTGTTTCCTTGCCTGGAATGTGTGTAGCATCCTAGCAACTGATGTCATAAACCAAACAGTCATATTAAAGATACATCTTGAAAAGTTTCCATGTTTTTGCTGTCATGTTTTATTCATTCCTGTGGTAATAATTTTACATCTGTGACTGATCCCCTAGCTATGTGTAGCCAATTTGAAATATTACATATATATTACATGACCCTGAGGGCGCTGTTTAATGACAGCACTTAGAATATTATACAAAGTGTTGAGACAACTAAGGTTTCTTGGCTACAGCTTTGGCTAGATCACTGCATTTGACAATATTTCAACATAGCCATAGCCATAGCCATAGCCATAGCCATAGGCAGTCAATTTGCTTATTCCGTTGAACGCACTGTTGCTGTTCACTTATTTACACTAGGAAAAGAAAACTTTTGACACAATATCTGTAAAATAAGGCAGTGAGTTATCACAAACTTGAATAACCACCTCGGTAACCCAACATGCTGTGAAAGTTATAGGGGTCTAGGCATCCATCACTTATATGGCCCATGAGGGCGCTATTTAATGAGTTGTATGCCTGATGCTTTTATGGAGGGAAATTCAAATACATGCATCATTATTGTTCAGCCCTGGTTAAAGAAACATCTAGCTGCATCAGACAACTGGAGAAACTACCATAACCAGGGGTAAGTTGAAATGTACTGCACTTCAAACAACGATTTAGATGCATTTAATTAACCCTCCTACACATTATAGAGCCCACTCCGATCCACAAAATTCTGTTCTTGAGCAACCTTCAGTACATACATGTACAAGCCTGCTGTCCTTTCCAATTACAAAATCAACTGTGTGCTACCCAAGGCCACTGTAAATGTTTGAACATATTATTAGTATGGCCTGCAATGTATCGATGGGAGACAACTTTACCCTGCAATCTCAGTGGTGTGACAGTGCACAGAAGGGTAACCATAGGAGGACAGTGGCAACAGCTAATGGCTTGGAGTGGCCTGAATGGGTTGTTTCAAAAATTGCACTGATTGTAGGAGGGTTAAGCTACTAAGCAAAAACAACTGTTTGGCAGGAAACCAAGACAATTTGCCATATAAAGTACACACTTGACTAGTTGTATGTTTTCATTACTTTTAAGTAAGACTAATTGTGGTGGCACCATGTGAAATTCTCAATTGAGTAGTAATTAGTTCTGAAAAGAACTGGAGGTACAACTCGGCGTTTCGATCAGTGCTCTGATCGTCCTCAATTGAGAATTTCACATGGTGTCACTGCAATTAGTCTTACTTATCCTCCTCACCATGCAAAGCTACAAGTTTTATCATTACTTTTAGTTACAAAGTTTTCTTTTAGCTGTTTAATGAAATTAGTTCTGATCAGTCAGGTAGGCAAAATACAATCTTCATTCCCCACCCCCCCTTCCCCACCCCAGGCCTGAATCATATGTACCAATTGTACTAATATAACAGGTGAAGGGGTCGTCATCCTGGGTACATGTATTCCCCAATGGTACCCACGCAACCATAAATGTCCGCTAACATACACAGAATTGAGAATGCCTGTGTATCATTGGGGTATAACCCTAGGTGACACTGACCACTTCAGCAATACGACATTGTGGAAAATTTGATTTGTTTATAAATCTATTATCAATATTTACATGACAAATAGTCATTTACGTCATTACAAACATAAATTTACAATACATTTGTGCTTAAAATGTCCACTTTTCATAGATCACTCTTTTTTATGTAAAAATATTGTGATATTGGCTCAAACATGCAATAATTGAAGCACTCACACCCTCTATTGAAAGAATTAAACTATTGTAAAAGCGTCTTGTATCCTTTGGTAATTTGGCACTCGATAAATCCAGTTTTTATTTGGTCAAGACAGTCGTAACCAGAGGACATATAAAAGCACTAATGAGTAGCTGGTTCCAAGGACTGTACAGATCATGACAGCTTTTATTGTCTACCTAGCCGCCTACACACTGTATAGGCCTACTAAGCCAGGTCAACCTGACCATGTATGATCTACATATAGCTGCTAGCCCATGAAACCAAGCAAACATGGCAAACAAATAGACAGTCTTGGTCTAAGCTACCCCAAGGTACATGTACTTAGTGGAAATAAGTTCCTTTGAGGTAATCTATGGCAAACACACTAGAAGGATGTTGTTTCATTGTGAGGACTGATCTAATTGAGTACTTATTATCTCAAAAAATGTATTAATATAATATGTGTAGTTTCCTAACACACATTGTAGACTTCTAGCTACCCGTGTTTTCTAATCTAAACATTTATTGCACTGTCTAAAACCAGAACAATGGCAGCTCAAAGCATGAATCCAAACACCACAGTTCATAATTTAATAAAAAAATATTTATTCCATGCACAAGATAATTTTACCTTGAAATAGATTTTATATTATTGTTAATTTATCTACGTTGTCAAATTGAAAACAAATGAATTTATCAAAATTCCACAATAATCTCATTACTGTCCTGCAAGATCTTATTTGTAATGTCTCACGTAAAATTTCTTTATTTTTGTTTGATTGCTCAGAGTAAAATAAGCTTAAGAACGGATTATATCTTTTTAATATATTAACCCTAACCACCCTGAATCCATCAAAATCCATCTCCCTGTTTTGGAGGATTTCGGCGGATTCAGGATATCTCCACATTGAGCATATGGCGGACTTTGATGGATTCAGGATTTCAATAGTTTTTAACTGCTTGGTCGATGTATTTTGATGGATTATAATTACATGTACTGTATATGTACAGCCAACACTTGTATGTGTTAGATTTTGATGGATTCTATGCAGCAACATACTATACAAATTTTCATGTGAGCATGGTATCCTGAATCTGCCAAAATCCGCCAGAGATTTAGTGGTGGATTTTGGCGGATTCAGGATATGTCCAATATCTACACTGGCGGATTCTGATGGATTCAGGACACCAGCATTTTGTGTGTGACAAAAATGGTGGATTTTGGTGGATTCAGGATACTTTCTAGTAAAAATACCCAAGGGGTTAGGGTTAAACCAATTTATTAAGTAATAATAAGATTTTATTTGTTATTTTATTTGTTGTTTTGGGTGTGGTCAGGGACCTTGTCCGACTACCACTGAACCAGAGATTACCACATACTGAAAAAAACATCCCCATCAATAACTTACTGAGTCTTGCTTTCCAACTAAGCTGTATTCGTAACAGCTAAACAATAAAGATAATTTGTTATAATTTAAAGATAAGTTTAAGAAAAGATTATAATTTGTAAAACACAATCTATTCATGCTCTACTTCCCCAATACAGCAAAACGTTAAGAAGATCAATTAGAATAATTCTCCTTTAATCCTTGTTAGATGCTCATTAACCCTCGTACTATTGATGCACTTTTTAGTGGAAAGTTGCTGTAGAGGTCAAAACCAGTCAACTGCCTGTTTTTGACTGTTGACCCAAATGTGCACACAGGGGCATTTTTGACTGGTTTTTACTGTCATTTTGACCACCCTCAACAATACAACTCATTACAAGACAGTGCTTTTACCAGTCAAAAACGGTCGACTCATTTTGACCTGTAAATGTACTTACTACACGTAAGGTTTGACAGTGTTTGACTTTTAAGTGCACTAGATATACCTTGGCAAGTATTTTAACATTTTGACTGATTTTGACCCTTGTAGTAGTAGGAGGGTTAATTAGCTTTAAATACATTAAATATACAATGAGTGGTCCCTGTAATTTAATCTTACAAAAACAAAAAGAAACTACAAAAAATAAACCAGGGTTTTTTTTTTTTACAATAATTCTTCTTACTGCAGGAATTATTCACAACAGTTTATATTGCCATTCTGCAAATAAAATAACAATCATAAATGCTTAATCATAAATGCTTAATCATAAATGCTTAATCATCTCGATCAGTGCAGCATGTTTATAAAATGAGTTAATACTCGTCAAATTTTCTTCACTAAAATTGTTTCAGATTAGATAGTGCCAAAATAACGTGAACACTGATATATTTAATAATAAATAACTTCTACATATAATAAATGTCACTATAACATCAGTTAAATAATATTAAAACACTGTTTCAGCACGTCATTATAGAATATCGTCATCCTTACTTGATATTGTGGGAGTTATGGTAATAATATAGATCCAAAATGTGTTATTTATTGTTCTGGAATTATGTCCTGTTTAACCCTAACCTTCCCAAATCCTCCAAAATCCTCTTTGCCAAAGTGAAGGATTTTGAAGGATTAAGGTTATGTGGAAGTTGCAGATGTGATTATTTGCTTGGTGGATTATGGAGGATTGAGGTTACATGGTACATGTTGGTCTGTCCAAAAAAATGATTTTGGAGGATTGAGGTTATTAGGCATACTTGCCTTCCTTCCTCCATGGTACATGTACATCCATGTTTGTTGTAGTGATTGCAAGGTCAGTGGACACTGTTGCAGGGAGGGTCCCTGGCCCTGGGCCATGTACATGTATCACAGATTAGAAACACATGTCATCTGCATACAATGGTAGTGGTCATTATGCTTGCTTTACTACTGAAGGATTTTGGAGGATTCAGGTATATGTGTAAGCAAATTGGAGTTAGGGTTAATAAGAAAGACAATGTAGCATGTTATTTGGCAACACAGACCATTGATCCTCTTTCATTATAAATATGCCTCAAACATCTCCGACACTGCGATCATTATGTCTGGCCTTAATAGTATAATCGAAGAATTTATAATTGTATTTTATACTCAAAAGGTCATTGCCATGGTGCCATCTTGTTCAACTTCAACAGCTCTTGCCTCATGTCCTTCAGCATTCCTGTTCCTACCTCATTGATGATAACACATCATTACTGGGATAAAATATCGATAATGCAGTCCCAATTACTCAGCTCACAGTCAATATCTTATCTCATTACCAACCTCATTCAGCTCTCAGTGATGCTGTCCTCTGTTGCTATGGTTACAGCTGCTCCATCTTGCCCATTTACTGTCTCATTGGGTTCATCATCGATTGAGTCTAGCTCATCTTGTGTCGTTGTGTTATTGTTACCGACTTCTGTTATTTTGTTCCGTAGGTTATTGATAGCTGAGTGAACCTTGAAATGAAGTTTATTCTCTAACATAAACTTCTTCTTACTCCTGTAATTCACAAACAGATGTTGATTTATTTATAACATTTTTAGAATCAACTATGAAATCCATTATTGCTTGGCTCCCTGACTATTAATGAAAGATCACAAGTCTATTTTTGTTACAAGCCTCACTTTGATTCTCATACACTTATGAATAAGAAAGCTAAGATATCCACTCCATGATAAAGGTCTACTGAATCCCATTGTTTTAGCTATGGCAATTGTATATTAACCCTAACCCCCTAGGCTCATTTTCTAGAAACCTTCCAAAATCCTCCAAAATCAACCGGTGTTCTATTTTGTGTGGTGCCCACTGCCTAAATCCTCCAAAATCAACCGGTTTTCTAACAGATGTCCCTTTGTTTCATGCAGCTGCAACATGTAACACATATCCTTGAAACTTATAAACATTGTTATTATTATTGTACCCTAAGCTAAGTGGAAGTAACCCGAGACTTTCTGACCTTAGAACTGTTAAAACTAAAGGTGCCAGTATATGGTGAAATCGACCAAGAAAATTTGTCTAACCCTGCCATTGAACTCCTCCAAAATCAATCAAGAAAAATTTTCTAACCTGCCAAACTCCTCCAAAATCAACCAACGTTACATTGGGCCATCCTGCCAAACTCCTCCAAAATCAACAAAAATTTTTTTTCTAACCTGCCAAAATCAACCAGAATCAACCAAATCCTCCGGTTGATTTTGGTTGAATTTGGAAGGTTAGGGTTAATTTCAGACATAAATGTCATTGTAATGAGTAAGATATAGTGAACCTACCTGGAGCGTAGAAGGAATAGTTTGGCCTCCTCTAGTCTATTGTGTTCCAGATACAGTAGACCTAGTTCCATCGTAGCGTAGGGAATCAGATAATTGTTGTACACAATTTGTTCCTCTCTGAAAAGAATTCCAAATCAATGGCCATTATGCTTAGCTGTCACAGGACAATCAAGAAATACAGTACCTTATAAACACAGGCAAATGTTAACTCAATAACTGTTTATCTCTGAGAACATTGTGGCAGTTAATGTCAAATTTTCTTGGCCCATAATTAATAATAGTAATAACTAGAGCTTAAGTGTTTGTTAGCACAAATACACGGTGTTCGTGTCAACTTACGGTTCATCAAATTATCAACGATTCTGTAAATATTTTTCGACAATTAACAATCTATACAATGGTGGAAAGACTGTGAATTTACCCCTTGTGGTTGTTGAGATATGATTTTTTTTAAATATTAAACTTTGACTTCCGGTTTGGACAGGAAGTAAAGATCAAATTGGGGTCATGTTTATGTAAATATTTTTGGCAATTAACAATCTGTACAATGGTGCAAAAACTGTGAATTTACCTCTTGTGGTTGTTGAGATGATTTTTTTAAAATATTAAACTTTGACTTCCGGTTTGGACAGGAAGTAAGGTCAAATTGGGGTCACCTTTGTGCATTTAATGTCAAATTTTCTTGGCCCATAATTAATAATAATAATAATAATGTGGACTTATATAGCGCATGTATCCACCAAACTGGTGCTCATGGTGCATTATATTATTATTACTCATCAGGCTCATAATTCATTCCTGAAACCATCTCAGCTCCCTGGGGAGTATACAGCTCAATTGCTGCCATTACAGCGCATATAGGGCTAATCAAACACAACAACCAACTCTGCCCTCAAAGGTACCCATTCACCCCTGGGTGGAGAGAAGCAATTATGGTAAAGTGTCTTGCTCAAGGACACAAGCACCCTGGTCGCGGTTGGGATTTGAACTCACATTCTGACGACTCAGCCATCAGAACACAAATCCAATGCACCAAAACCGCTCGACCATGGCACTCCATAAAATATTTATTGTTGTTATTGTATGAAAAAAAAGGCACCACATCTCAAAATTGTTCATTTACAACTGCTGCACTTGTACACATGAAAATACACAATTGTGCCCGCCATGATATCTAGGATACTGACAGAGCGCATTCAACATGTAAACAAGTGTAACACGGTCTATATGTACTTACTGTTCCATTACTTCTTGGAAGCACATCTCAGCCTGGGACGGTCTTTTCAGACATTTGAGACAGACTCCTTTAAGAAGCATCGCTAGGCCATAGTCATCAGCGTAACACACGTTGGTATCTATACACAAACCATCAACAATTACAGTTACATGTAGGTGATCAAGTTGATCACTGTGGAAATTGTCTTCCCTTTTGCCTCTCTGACCTGGGTTCAAATCCCACCCAGGTTCAAATCCCACCCAGGTTCAAATCCCACCCAGGTTCAAATCCCACCCAGGTTCATACGTGGATTGGTTTTCAGTCCCTACAGTATAATGTCTA
Organism: Zoroaster sp. YZ-2022; assembly: GCA_029582265.1. Taxonomy (NCBI): domain Eukaryota; kingdom Metazoa; phylum Echinodermata; class Asteroidea; order Forcipulatida; family Zoroasteridae; genus Zoroaster; species Zoroaster sp. YZ-2022. Next base: position 22,065,422 of record CM055825.1, on the reverse strand, counting down.
TGAGAGTGACCTCTATATACTAACGGGTCAGCTTGTTGAAGTAGTGCTTTCCATGCCAAGGTTCTAATCCCGCCAAGACTGCCTTGTGGATTAGAATATCCATGCATACCTGATTAAGTGGATTTTCTCCAGGTTCTGGCGCAATATTTTTTTCTAACTTTTTCTCAACATCTTCCTCGTATCCATGGTTTTATTGTTGACGTACTGTTCCTTAGATTCTTTAGAGTATCAGTTCTTGAGTCAAGTCACCCATCTCTGCATGGATTGGTATTGTAGACAAATTCTTACCTTTTGTTTTATTGAGTTCTCTGATTGTCGTTTCGATGATGTTCACCACAGGTACAACCAGTTCATCTTTCTTACCAATAATGATGAAACCATTCCAAGAATAAATCAACTCCTGTGTACAAAATAAGTTGTTGGCAATAATTGTAATAATGTGGACTTATATGGCGCACGTATCCACCAAACTGGTGCTCAAGGCGCATTACATTATTACCCCTGCTCATCAGGCTCATAAATCATTCCTGAAACCATCTCAGCTCCCTGGGGAATATACAGCTCAATTGCTGCCATTTCAGCGCATATGGGCTAATCAAACACAACAACCAACTCTAGATCTGCCCTCACAGGTACCCATTTACCCCTGGGTGGAGAGAAGCAATTATGGTAAAGTGTCTTGCTCAAGGACACAAGCACCCTGGTCGCGGCTGGGATTTGAACCCACATTCTGACGACTCAGCCATCAGAACACAAATCCGATGCACTAAACCGCTCGACCACGGCACTCCATATAGGATGTTGACGTACATTGTAAGTCAAAAATCAAAATCATAGATTAATATGTAACAATTAGAAGTTATCCACCCAAGAATGACAAACTAGTAAACGTACCAATCCAGCGAGTGTATTGACGGTCCCATGCTCAAGGAACTTCTTGCTCTTCTGAACGGCAAACTTCTCAAATGGAATAGACTTCCCCGCCACTCGTTGTTTATATTCTGGTACTTTACGGAACATCTCAGTCAGTTTGAGTTTGGTTTCTTCTGTCTGGTCTGGACACATTGACATGAAGCATGCTTGCTGGTAATAATATGTAGCCTGGAAATAAAAATTATTAAAATTCTCATGAATCTCAACTTACACATCAAGCATGACATTAAGTTGAAAGATATAGTGGTAGGCTATAATATTAATGATATTAATTTCGACACGGTTAACCTCTTAATAATAACAGCCTCTTTCACTGTGTACAAATGCAGAGTGATTAACGCATTCAATTCAAACACTACTTTTAATTATAAACTTCTTTGGAAAACGTTCAAAAATGAAATTGAATTCACAAACTGTATTATACCAAATTTCAAAACATTTGTCCGTTAATTAATTTGTAATGCTTCTGTTTTCTTCTTTTGTTTTGTACAATTGTGTGCTTTTGACATGTAATTGTATTGATAGATAAACAATAAAACGCCTGGAAAAGGCAAAAGAGAAAAAAATTATTAAAATGATATTCACCTGGTATTAACCCTCCTACTCTAGGTGCACTTTAGTGGGAAGTTGCTATAGTGGTCAAAATCAGTCAATTGACCGTTTTTGACTGTTGAATCAACTGTGCACACATGGGCACTGGTGACTTGTTTTGACCATTTGGGTAGCTGCCTCACACTGTGCTATGACTGCTGGTGACTGATAAGATCATTATCAGCTTCAGGGGATCACTGACTTGTTTTGACTGAACAAACAATGATAGGGGTGCTGAAGGCTGCCAGTTTTTGACTGATAAATCAATGCAGGGCCACTTAGGCTAGGAGTCAATGACTTGTTTTGACTGATAAATTAATTTATTTTGACCACAGTGCTTATATCAGTCCAAAACGCTGACTCATTTTGACTACCATCCACATAATATGTACCAATTAAAAACAGTCACCTCATTTTGACCAAAGTGCCTTTACCAGTCGAAAATGGTCAACTCATCTTGACCACCTTTAACGTTGCATGATAATGCTTTTACCACTACCAGTCCAAAACAGTCGACTGTTTTTGACTGATTGATGTACTTGCTACACATTAGGTTTGACAGTATTTGACCTGTAAGTGCTGTAGATATACACTGGCATGAACTTTGAAATTTTTACTGATTTTGACCCTTGTAGTAGTAGGAGGGTTAATGCATAGCTTGGATGTCACTCATGTCTTTTTGGCCATTACTGGGTTTAGCTTATCACACATGTTTAATTAGTCTGTAACAACCTTTACATTCAAATCAATGCTAAATGATATACTGCAATATTGATGATATAAACTGTAGCCCCATCTTAGCTCATATTTTGTGCGGTTGTAGTTTTTTTCCTTCATCAACTATTCAATTTAAGCCCTTGTGGCTCAATAGAGCGTGCTCACTGACCTTTGACCAGCGACTTTCTTTGCATAGTTTATCAGCATATTTGCATGCCAATAACCAGTCTAACTTGAATGCATGGCACCACATGAGTTCCCAGTAGCAGATATGATGGAATTGCCTCCACTGCTGTTGAGAGGCAACACACTCAGTGAACTTATCGATAGCCTGAAAATAATCACATCAACAAATGAAAGAAAATAAAAATAGAATACGTAAAACTTGTAGCTTTGCATGGTGAAGAGGATCAGTAAGACTAATTGCGGTGACACCATGTGAAATTCGATTGAGTGGTAATTAGTTCTGAAAAGAACTGGAGGTTACAACTCGACGTTTCGATCAGTATGCTCTGATCGTCCTCAGGACGATCAGAGCATACTGATCAAAATGTCGAGTTGTAACCTCCAGTTCTTTTCAGAACTAATTACTACTCAATAGAGAATTTCACATTGGGTCACCGCAATTAGTCTTACCTAAAAATAGAATACAGATTTAACCATCACTGTCACCTTGTGAACAAGCATTGTGAATGCCAGATTTCAAGCTCATTTTGAAAAGAAATGTAACCAGAAGCAGCCTTTGTTTTCGTTTGGCCGCTGCATAAGGGATTCTGATCACACTACTACAACCATAGAGAAAGGACATATGGTATCAATTTTATAAAAACTAGGTAAAACTTGTAGCTTTGCATGGTGAGGATGATAAGTAAGACTAATTGCGGTGACACCATGTGGAATCTCAATTGAGTAGTAATTAGTTCTGAAAAGAACTGGTGGTACAACTTGACGTTTCGATCAGTATGCTCTGATCGTCCTCAGGAGAATGCCGGACTCTGGAAAATGCTGCTGCCCATCAGATTGAAGGAACACCGAGCACACGGCCGCAGAGGAGATTTCGAGAAGTCCGCCATCATCAAGCACTCGCACATCAAGGACCACCAAATCGACTGGCAGGCAGCCCAACTCATTACACCCATCGACACATGGCACCCCAGACGCATCAGAGAGGCCATCGAGATCGTCAAACACGACACTGTGCCACAGGACATCGGCTTCTACATCAGCGACATTTGGCGACCACTACTACAGACTGAAGGATCTTCTATATCCAAAGTCCATAACCCACCCCAGACTGAGGGATCTCCTATATCCTAAGTCAACCCTCCATCCCCCTGTGCTTGTCAACAACTGATTCAGTTCAGTGAGCACACACTCCTCTCCCTCAACCCCTAGGATCCTAGTCTCAACAGTTCCCGCCTGCGCGCCTCATTGAACTACATGTATTCCTCCAGCATCCATTTGGCGACCACTACTACAGACTGAAGGATCTTCTATATCCAAAGTCCATAACCCACCCCAGACTGAGGGATCTCCTATATCCTAAGTCAACCACCCTCCATCCCCCTGTGCTTGTGAACAACTGATTCAGTTCAGTGAGCACACACTCCTCTCCCCCAACCCCTAGGATCCTAGTCTCAACAGTTCCCGCCTGCGTGCCTCAACGAACTAATCCTCCAGCATCCATTCATGGGATGATCCTCCAGCAGTCTACTTAAGCAGCAGCATTTTCCAGAGTCCGGCATTCTCCTGAGGACGATCATAGCATACTGATCGAAACGTCGAGTTGTACCACCAGTTCTTTTCAGAACTAATTACTACTCAATTGAGATTCCACATGGTGTCACCGCAATTAGTCTTACTTATTTATAAAAACTGTTGGCATTGTTTAAATTAAGTAACAACACGATGTTGCAAGAAAATTCTTTATTTTCTTAATGTTTTAAAATTGGGTATTTTGCCGTCTGAGTCTAAAGGGTCGAGTCCGAGTCACCAAAAAAGCGACTCGAGTCGGACTCGAGTCATACAAGTCTGGCTAAATTATACAGAAAGTTCCTGTTTCTGTCTCGAGTTTCCATGCATGGAGTGCCATGGTCGAGCGGTTTAGTGCATCGGATTTGTGTTCTGATGGCTGAGTCGTCAGAATGTGGGTTCGAATCCCAACCGCGACCGGGGTACTTGTGTCCTTGAGCAAGACACTTTACCATAATTGCTTCTCTCCACCCAGGGGTGAATGGGTACCTGTGAGGGCAGAGTTGGTTGTTGTGTTTGATTAGCCCTATATGCGCTGAAATGGCAGCAATTGAGCTGTATACTCCCCAGGAAGCTGAGATGGTTTTCAGGAATGATTTATTCACCTGATGAGCAGGAGTAATAATGTAATGCGCCTTGAGCACCAGTTTGGTGGATACATGTGTTATATACATGTAAGTCTACATTATTATTATTATTATGCACTGCACTCGTAGTACATGTACATGCGCATTGAATTCACTGTACTGTTGTTGACTTGAACTGTATGTTATAAATATATGCTCTACATGACCAGAGCTTGGAGAGTGTCATAATTGAAATGAATGAATTGATTGCTGTGTTTCTCTACTCACTGATGTGAAGTTACCCATGATTTCTTCTATCCGTCCATCAAAGTAGAGGAATATCACCCCAGTGGGGTACATCTTAAGACATGGTGCAAGTAACTCCCGAGAATAATCAATATCACCATCTGCTGTACCTGTACATAAATAATAAGACTGATGAAACACATTCAACTTATGTTCTGGGTAGATGAGTCATAAGATGTTGGTTCATATCCTTGCAGCAATTGTGTTCTCAATCAAGGCACTTGCTTCTCTCCACCCAGTAGTATAAATAACAGATGTTTATTGTGTTTGATTGTCTGCCTTACATGGGTACCTAGTTATGTGAGTGGATTGTGTTTTAATTGAAACTTACCGAATGTGTATGTTGCCACTGTGTGAAACGTCATGAGTACCGATGAACACAATGGTGCCCTGAGACTGGGTAACTTCAAGCCTAAATCCAACTCTGCAAGACCATAATCCTGAAAATACAACATTATGTACATCTATGAACTAAGGTTCCGCTCATGGTGGCTGACGCAGACAAACCTGTCCACCACACTCAAATACAATATTATGTACATCTATGAACTAAGGTTCCGCTCATGGTGGCTGACGCAGACAAACCTGTCCACCACATTCAAATACAATATTATGTACATCTATCAACTAAGGTTCTGCTCATGGTGGCTGACGCAGACAAACAATGTCCACCACACTAAAAAAAATACTGATCTTTCTGTTCATAATTGATTTTTTGAGTAAATGGATAACATCATGAATATCAGTAAGATTTGTAGCTTTGCGTGATGAAAAGGATAAGTAAGACTGTTTGCAGTGACACCATGTGAAATTCTCAGTTGAGTAGTAATGAGTTCTGAAAAGAACTGGTGGTTACAGCATGCTCCGATTGTCTTCAGGAGAATATGAATATCCTTGTCTATTTTTAATAATGAATCCCTAAGAAATTTAAAACCCCAAAAAATTTAAAATTACAGAGGCTTGGGTGTATATTGAACCGGCTTTCTCCACTCAAAAACCCTTTCTGAAAATGTTACTCTTATGTTGACACTGACTTCAGTCCCCCTTCAGTACTGACATATTGTCAGCATAGTGTTAAGACCTCCAACGCTACAACCTAAATGTCAATAGGTTCTTTCTCAATGCCATATTTAACCTACATATAGCATTAACATTAAGTATCTTGAACATCAAGACAGAGGACCATCAAGAACTTAACTATTTATTTATTCATGTATTTGGATTGAAACATTTTAGTGCAAAAATTGAGATATTCTTACCCTATCTCCTGAGAATCCAACAAATTCAAGCAGTTTCATTACTTTCCTTGGAAGCATTGATATCATCTGGTGACAAAAATAAACAGATCGATTTTAAAGAAGGAATTGACAAACTAAAGTCAAAACGACAATCTTAATTGATTCTGTTGCTATAGACTCATGCATTCTGTATTAGCCTCTAGCTGCTGTGAAGTCTTTCTGTGGAATACTTAGCAGTCTATGCTTCAGGCATTATACTGCAGTCGATCATACACTCTGGACTGTTGTATGCATAATTACTCTCATAATGGCATAGCATGAATTACAATAGACTGGGGTGTGATTGGGCAGATTTGAAAAATCCACATAATTTTGCTCGGGAGTATTGGGGGCCGCTGTTGTGAACAGCGCTGGGGTGAAATCTATAGTCCTGAGCATTTGCTTTGCTTTCCTTTACTGCTTCAATCTTTAAAATCTAGAGGATCACAACCCTGAATAGGCCTTTATAAAGACTCTCTACCACTTCATTGCGTATTCCAACATCCATCACAGCATTATATGTAATTATACTTGAACTATTTTTTTTTTTTTAACTATGAACTGTTTTATGACTTGTAAAACCAGTATTGTTATAAATTCCTCTAACCATGCCCATTTGGGCAAAGGATCACCTACCCGATGTGTCCAGTATTTGACAGTCCTATGAAAGTGCTCACGCATGTAAAAACCTAGATATTATGGCCACCTGTCCATTGCAGCCATCAATCCATTATGGCCCTTGTCTGTTATAGCCACCCGTCTCTTTATGGCTTCTACAGATGGATACTTGAAGTTGCATTATATCGATTAGCATACAGTAGACATAAATGAACATAACCTCAATATCTGTAAAGTATAAACCAGACGGGCCAACTCCTAATTATGGAGGTTAGTACATACCAGATTGAATGTGCCGATTCCAAATCTAACCCCACTCTCGAAATTAATCTTGGATAAGTCATTCTTCCATGTTCTGAGGGACAGCATTTGATAACAGCTCCTGATGAAGAAAGGAAAAAAAGCAATTACGTTTGGAATTCTTAATAACCGATCAAATCAACCCATTTGGCAAATTGCAAAGCTTCACTGACTGCAACTGAAACGTTCAAGTTATATTCAACTTTGTCAGTCTGTGGGAAAACCATATCCCAGCTGAACTTTCCTGCCTCCTTGCTTCTTGGTTTGTTTCTGAGACCAACTATGATTTATCTTCTTATGAAATATTTTGCTACAATCCTGAACAAAACAGTTGGCACCCCTCAATGTAAAAACAAACCTCACTGAATAACACCCCCCCCCCCATCCACTGTTGAATATTTATCCCTAACTTTCCCAAATCCTCCAAAATCCTCTTTGCTAAAGTGAAGGATTTTGAAGGATTGAGGCTACATGCTCTTTGCTAAAGTGAAGGATTTTGGAGGATTGAGGTTATTAGGCATACTTGCCTTTCCATGGTACATGTACATCCATGTTTGTTGTAGTGATTGCAAGGTCAGTGCTTGGGTCAGTGGACACTGTTTATTGCTCCATGCATGCAGGGAGGGTCCCTGGCCATGTACATGTATCACAGATTATAAACACATGCGTGCATACATGTCATGTGCTTGCTTTACTATCGAAGGATTTTGGAGGATTCAGGTTATGTGTAAGTAAATGGGCCTAGGGATCGATTCAGGTTAATCACACAGGTAATGATTGCAGGGAAAATGTGAGATGCCTCAACACTGTATGGGGAATGGGTTTGTGGTCTTGGGGTGGTGGTGGTGGTGGTGGGGGGGGGGGGGGTTAAAACATGACAATATAACTCACTTATATGACTGATATCCACTCCGGATCTTAAGACCTCCTTTAATAAAGCTGATGAGATTATCATCTTGTATGAATGTAATTAGTGCCCGCTCTAGGATTGACTCTGCATAACATAACTCACCATGAACCTCAACTAATAAACACAAATAAAAAAAAACACAATATACATTCAGATTGTAAATTTAATTTCTTCTGCAAAGTTTCTCCAAAATAGATACCTACAGTGCATGTACAAACAATTTGTAGTCCAACCCCATAAACTAGAAACATTATTATTATTTTGTACAAATCTTCTAACCCTCATGTACCATGCTGACAATCAAGATAAGTTTCCCTGTTTCAGATTCAACAATAAGCAGTTTTTATGTTAATATATTTCATAGACCTTTAGTCAATATGTTAAACAGCATATCCTGTATGACTTACAATGTGAGTCCCTCTTCACTACGAGGTGCACTTCAATATGCTTACAGTAGACTACTTGTACAGACATGCCCCTACATGCTTCAATTTGTACAAATTATGCCCCATTTCCACATTTACATTTTTCATGCTTTATTGTCAAAACAGTATGGAAATAGTATACTGAAATATAAACTGTCTGGGATTAGTTAGATATTAAAACTGTCCTGACTGGAATTCAAAGAAAAATTCCCCTTTTTGTAACGTTTTATTTCAAATGATTTCTCTTGTATTCATTATGTTATTATTTGTTATGTAGGAAGGAAAAGTAAATATGTATATAAATATCAAGGCAGAATGACATAATAATGAAAAAGGTTAATTTTGTTTGGATTGGTTAAACTTGAATGTAAATTGCTTTCAAGGATCTAACTTGACAATAGATGCATATATTTGATAACATTACTATTCAGGTTAAGTCAATTATGCTCTATGGTCTAAACCTAGATATCCAATAAATTTACAATGACCTATTTATAAATGTACGAATGGTTCCATTAAATGTACACTGTACATGGAATGTGTTCAATATAGTTTTCAAACAAAATAATTTGGAATACAATATAAATCAAATTCTTATAAGGATAATTTGTGGGGTTTTAAATTCTATTACTTTGGAATAATTTTGATTTTCATAACTCACTCAATTTCACATTATATAACCTAAACATCCGAGTGATTATAATTTTACCATGTGCATTTAGTCGATGATATCTGTGATTTGATAAAATCATATATCTGATGTCTAGTGATTGTCAAGGAATTATTACGTAGGATGGAGATAAAAATAATGTAAAAAGAAAAATATAAATAAAGGGCTGAAGGTTAATTTTGTATAATTCTGTGACGACCAAACTATTAATACACATCTATCAAATTGAAAATGAAAGAGGAAGAAAAGAGGAGTAAATTAAGACATGACTGAGGGACAAAGGCTTAAATATTCCATTGCATCACTGGCCCTGAATTCAGTAAATTGCATCAGTCTACTGGAGTCTTTATCACATCCATATTTTCTTGTATTTATATTTTTCAATTCCCCCACCCCCTCCCCCCAAAAAGGCAAGGCAAGGCAAGGCAAGGCAAAAACAAAACAATGTGATGGTGAACCTCTAGGATAGATTTATGGTTGAATGTTAGATTTTATGTCACATCTCATCGTGCATGCCCTCACCATCTGTGTAGCTGTCATAGTTTGGCCTGCGTACCATCTTAGACATAGATTCCATGATGTTACCACGACGACGGAAACGATTGGCTACTTCTATGGAATTCTTGACCCATTTGATGGCCTCTGTGATGTCATCAGGGTCAAAGGTCATGATAGCTTGGATATAGCTGATGGTACCGTAGCCAAGAGCATGGTACATACTTGAGGAAACCCTGCAGCAAAATCAACAAAGACAAACCCTCTTGTCAGATCGAGCGGTTTAGTGCATCGGATTTGTGTTCTGATGGCCGAGTTGTCAGAATGTGGGTTCGAATCTCAGCCGCGACCGGGGGGGTACATATGTCCTTGAGCAAGACACTTTACCAAAATTGCTTTTCTCCACCCAGGGGTAAATGGATAACCTGTGAGGGCAGAGTTGGTTGTTGTGTTTGATTAGCCCTATATGCGCTGAAATGGCGGCAATTGAGCTGTATACTCCCCAGGGAGCTGAGATGGTTTTCAGGAATGATTTATGAGCCTGATGAGCAGGGGTAATAATATAATGCGCCTTGAGCACCAGTTTGGTGGATACATGCGCCATATAAGTCCACGTTATTATTATTATCCTTCCATCTGTAGATGATAGTCATCACATTTGTCCTTTTCTTTGCTAGTGGGCACCAGTCACATATAAAAACCTAGTTTTGTATAGAGAGACTTGGGCTAATTAAGATAGTTACTGATTCTGTGTACTTATGGTGCATGTAACCATTGATTGAGTGCACTTGAGCACTTTAATTGTCATATCTCTATATGCAGCTCTGGTAACAGTGACAAGTGACACACCACAATGCACGAATTGCAATGGGGGAGTGGACCACTCAAAGTTTGTGAAATGGTACAAACATTTTGACATTTAATAATGTATAACCTCTTTCTCCTTTCAATAAAGGTTTAATTAATTAATTGTTTCCCCATGTTGCTGTAATAATAATAATAATAATGTGGACTTATATAGCGCACGTATCCACCATACTGGTGCTCAAGGCGCATTATATTATTACCCCTGCTCATCAAGCTCATAAATCATTCCTGAAACCATCTCAGGTCCCTGGGGAGTATACAGCTCAAATGCTGCCATTACAGCGCATATAGGGCTAATCAAACACAACAACCAACTCTGCCCTCACAGGTACCCATTTACCCCTGGGTGGAGTGAAGCAATTATGGTAAAGTGTCTTGCTCAAGGACACAAGCACCATGGTCGCGGTTGGGATTTGAACCCACATTCTGACGACTCAGCCATCAGAACATAAATCCGATGCACTAAACTGCTCGACCATGCCATTCCACTGTACAAATAAAGGTCTGCCCATCTGGCCCAAACGGGGCATGGCTTATCCATGCTCAAATCTGGAGTGTCGTGGCCGAGGGGTCTAGCTTACCGGACTCAAGTTCTGGTGTTAGCAGCAGAATGTGGGTTCGAATCTCGGCCATGACACTTGTGTCCTTGAGCAAAACACTTAACCATAATTGCTTCTCTCCACCCAGGGGTTAAATGGGTACCTGTGAGGGCAGAGTTGGTTGATTAGCCCTATATGCGCTGTAATGGCAGCAATTGAGCTGTATACTCCCCAGGGAGCTGAGATAGTTTCAGGAATGATTTATGAGCCTTATGAGCAGGGGTAATGATATAATGCGCCTTGAGCACCACTTAGTTGGTGGATACGTGCGCTATATAAGTCCACACATTATTATTATTATTATTATGCTACACCTATGCTGACATGTACAGGTGAAATGTAACTGAATAACTTAGTATATTAATTCATAGTGAGTAACATGATGTACATTTAGACAAGATCATCTTCACATGGACATGATAAATAAACCATTCCAGATTGAAATGTCTCTTTGATTTACAATCTCTCTCCAATTAATAATAAACAAAACATATCTCCATGGTATTAAATGTCTGACTGGATCAATCCATTATAAGAAAGGGTATGTCATACCATGGCTTCAAACGTGATCTAGCTTCATTGAAGTCATTATTCAGGAAGAGGTCAAGTGAGACTTTAGTGTCTTCAATGGACGCAGCTAGATCCATCCCTTCAGCTCTAGTGGGCAAGAACAGCAAAATATATCCACTTCGTAATTAAAACATATTAGGTTCTTAAAGAAGCAAACTTTTAATTTGTAACATTTTTGTCTTTGTGCAAGAACCACAACACTAGGAGAGCACACTAGTCAATATGTTGAGTTACAAAAGACCATTGTAGATGGTTTATTAATACACAAGTCTATGAAGATCAAAGTGAGGCTAGTGTTTAAAATAGGCTGGTGCCATTCAATGAATGATTTTATTAATGGTAACTTCTGATTGGTGCTCAAGGAGATAGACAAGGATGTTAATTAATGCATCTCAAATACCTGTATGTGAATCCTTTTAGACATGGCATAGTTGCATTCACCTCATCAATGTCAACTATACTGTCCTGATTGGGAGATACTTTTATCCCGATTGAAACCCAATCTCCCAATGAGGATACCAATAGGCCCTGATCGGGGAAACCCAATTACGCCTCACAGCATCATTGCTAACTATACTATCCTGATTGGGAGATGCTTTTATCCCGATTGAAACCCTATCTCCCAATGAGGAAACCAATAGGCCCTGATTGGGGAAACCCTTGGGTGACAAGGACATCTTCTGCCTAATAGTTGCCATGAAGGGTAACATAATGTCATTCTGTTTGTGTCCATTACACGGATACAAAAAAAACTAGAGCTCAATTGTATTCGTGAACGAATACCCAGCTGTTTCGCTATTTTTTATCATATTAACTTCCACTTTGAGCCGTGAGGACTTTTGAAATGTTATGACATCATTGAATGGATTGTGATACAAATAATTAGCTACAAGATGACACAAAGATTGTTAGTTATAAGCATTACTTGTAAAGCTCAAATAAATGTCAAATTTTGAAGCATGTACTACATTTACATGCACTGCTTACTTCTGGTGACAGTGCATGTTTTGTTTGTATCCCTATAATGTCACCATTCAACACCGGATGCAAAATATATACAACTGATGAATTGTTTAGTTGCATAATACATATGCAGGTTAACTAAAATGTAATGTCCAGTAGCTTTATTACTTCAATGTTACAGACTTCCACAAAATACCATACTTTCTAGAGTACCTTCTTTTTATATTTGTACAGTTGGGATTATGGAGACTGTCAGTTTTAGTCGAAAGAGCCAGTTGGGCATGAGAGTGCACTGCCTACATGAGGGTTAACATGTTTTGCATCATGTTCGAGTAGTTCTCAGTGACAGTATAGACAATGTGCTCTCTGACGTCACACCTAAACTAAAACATTATGTTTCTGCCATGCGGTATACGCGCGCATCATGTTTTTGAATAAATTTGGTTTGGGAGTTAAGTCGCAGGTCATGTTGCATTGCTATATTTGAAATTCTGGTTTCGACCGGAAGCAAACTTCACAATAAGGTCATATTTGCACGAATTGTCAAGTGGGTAACGACCTACAATATGGCTCAAAGATCATAATTATAGCTATTGTGGTTCAAAAGTTATAATTTTTTTAATAGTTTTTCAATATTAATCTTTAACTTAGTGTAACTTGACACCTGATGATGTCATAATGACGTAACTTGTTTTGATATTTAAGTTGATTCATAAGCTACAATATGACATATCATTTGTGGTAATGTGACATTGGCAAGTGTACAAGTGAAAATAACGTCTTTTTAAACCTGTCGCTAGAGGGCGCTCTTGCATATGATGACGTCATCAAACCTACTATCCAAAAGAGTACATCCTACTGATGATTACATACACAGAAATCATAGCATTATTTTTTATCATATTGGCTGTAGAGCTCTTTAAACTTGAACTTCCGGTTTGGACCGGAAGCTAAGGTCAAAATGGGGTCATATCTGTGCACGAAATACGGAGTGGGTAACGACCACAATATGCCACATAGATGAAATTGATAGCATATGTGGTTCAGGAGATATTAATTTGTTAATGTTTTTCATTATTAATCTTTGATTTAGTGTAACTTGACACCTGATGACGTAATTATGACGTCATTGCAATATGCACACTATTGCACTATTGCCTTTGGTCCCCTTAAGTTTCATTGCAATCGCATTTATGGAACACTGCAAAGAGGCGTTCAGAATGAAACATGTGTTATTGCAATGCACTTCCGGTACGCAAAGCGCTGAAAAATTAAAAAAAGAAAGAAAAAAAACTTTAACAAAAACTAGAGCTGTTTCGCTGCGCTTCGCTGCGAAACAGTTAAAAATAATAATAATAAATTCTCCATAAATCCACAGAACACTGTAGGTTATATTAAATACGCAGCATTCAAAATTAACAATACAGTATTTCTCCAAAGCCAATCGCAGCATTATATACATGTAATTATGAACTGAAGCATACAATGTTGTAAACACCGAACGACTGTATGATAAATTGAAGGTCTCTCATATGAATATTATTACAGAGCTTTAAAGGTACAATCTATTGTATGGAAGAATTTAAAAAAATGTTACAATCTAGCAATAATATTATCTGAAGTGTATTTCTCGTTGGAAGTTAGCCTCTTACTATAACTTCCTTCCATTGGGGCCACATAGCAATGTTTCAGGGACAGACTTGTCATAGAGCAAGGAATTTTTTAATTTAACTATCTTTCAATCATAATATTCGCCTTCAATTAAGTGGTATTTAACTTTAATATTCCCAAGAAAGTAGTACTTTTCATAACGCTATTGTCTATTCTAGCCTTTCATTTTGGTGTTTTCTTAAAACAAAACTTGAAGCAGACATTCTCGGTCATTACGGCCCATAAACATAGTTTTATTTGTTCATGGCCTCTTCATCAGGGATCTGTACAACCCTATATATATTCACTCAATAGCATCAATAAGATGTCCAGTCTTCTCTACAATCAAATAAATTGGATCTCTTTTGTGTGTTGAGTTTAATCAAAGAAAAGAAATTTTCTTCTTGATTTTCAATACTTTTTTGCATGTGTTTTACAAATATAACAGAATGTCCATTTAGCAAACAGGGCGTCTACAAGACACCCCAAGGTATTGCTGGCTAATGCTATGCATACAATTACATGTGAAGGATTTAAAAGTTATGCAATATTCTAGCAAGATCTTTCTAAAAGGGAACATGTAAAGAGTATAACATTTTGTTTAAAATAAGGTGTAAAAATTCAAATTTAGAGTTTTAGATGCTACCTCAAAATCTCTACAACAATCATAAATTGTACATTTTCCATTTGCGCGTAAACACATTGGTTCACACGTCCTTGTTGAAATACTCTCTGCAAATCAGGCATTAGCACGGTTAATATATCATTAATAATTAAGCTGCTTCATTGAGTTCAATCATCACTCTGTGAATGATTAATTAGCCATGGTTTGTTGTGTTTTAATGTACATGTAGGGTTGCTGACGGTAAAGGATTCTTGCTGTATTAGTCAAGCCAGTCATGTGTTATTAAGGGAGATGTTGATTTGCCAGGTTTATTGCTAGCTGCTTGTTATGATCATAATGTGTCAACAGTTTTATCTTAGCAAATAGTGTTGTGAATATGTATCAATCATTTGTTTTATCAGAAAATTTATCAATCTTTTTAAAGATGAGATGTATCGCCTATTTTGGGGTTTTGTTCTTTCTTTTTTTGTACTTGTAATTTCCAGAATGTTTGGTTTTAATTGGAACATTGCTAATTAAGAAAGGTAAACCAACACTTTAAAATGAGATATTTCACAAAATGCCTCAGTTAAAAGGACAGTATCGTCACGATCAACAGGGCATGGAATCGGATTGCTTGTTTTAGATTAACTTAGTGATTGAAAATAATTCCCCCACATGGTAATGTCATATTACCGTTGCTGACTGCATAAATGAGCCAGTATATTTCAGTCACTGTGTTCATCTTAATCTAGAACACCGATTCCATGCCCTGTGGAAAGTCTGCTCTGATTGTGACAACACTGTCCCTTTAACACAAATTAAGGTCAACATTATTTTATGATGGTACCCATCCTAAAACAATTGCAGGACATATTTAACTGTAAAACATGCTTCTTGTGAATGAGAACTGTGCCACATTTTAAGTATTTTTCCCCTTTTATACTTGGTTAAAACAGCACTATTTGGATTTTGCTAGTAACATCTAACTACATGTATATAACATCTGAAATAAAAGAAAAACAAACAGGCAATTCAACCTTTCCCGTTCATAATGGCTTGTAACACTAATCGTACATTAGTCTTGTGCAAGACCGTTATTATGCGGATCCTGGTTACACGATCCCGCGCCAGTCCTAAATCACCCACCGTAGATGGCGTTTTACGATCAGGGCTAAGTGGACATGTATGAATGGCGCCCGCAGCGGCGGTTGGTTTATCAAATCACAGCGGATCGGCGCATGTACGTATAAAATCACGAGTAACGTCTTGCACCAAGACTAGTCGTACATGTGAGTGAATTGTTTGATAAATTCCACATGTACATGTATGTACCATATATCATATACATGTACTTGATTGGATACCTTCTACATGTTTTAACAAATATCCAATTATTATACTATTGCATCTAATCAACATAAATTAATTCAAAATTATACGTAAATAACATTTATTACAGTCTTCTATATAAACCTGTACCAGTTCAATGCAAAATCTTGTTATTGAGTTTTGTTTAATTACATGAAATTCTTACCCAGAAAACCTATGAAAATAATCAGTCATCAAAGATTTTTGAAAAATATATATTAAAAGCAAAATATTAAATTGATATCTTTAATTTATAGCCCTATATTAACATCAAAGCTCATGTACATGTTTATTATATAAAACATATATTATAGGCAAGTTCACAATAATATTAGTGTGTTGTTACTGCATAATGAAATCCCATCAAATGACATTATGAATGTAAATTTGATTTTGCACAAAGACAGCAGCCAATTTTCACAATCATAATTTCCTGATATGATCTCTTACTGTATTATAAGGCCGTTTGTTTTTTATTACTTGGATTACGGATTTGTAAGCTACAAAAAATGAGCGGGGATCGGGGAAAAAAAAAAAAAAAAAAAAGAAAATGATCGGGATTACGGAATTCCGAGCTCACGAAATCGGCGGGCGAAAAAAAAAAAAAAAAATACCGAAGGCACGCAGGCGGCTTCTAAAACACGTACATTATACACAATTTATGTAGACAAAAGCAGAAAGTCACTGAATGAATGTCGCGAGTGTTTAGGCTTAACAAAATGTTCTGTTTCCGGTTTCTGACCGACCTAACTTTACGCCGCGACCCTAAACAAATTCGCACACACAGACCATTTGTTGACACAGCAATCGATTGCATGAGTTTGGGCCGTGAGGTCAAGTCGCGCGATGCACGTACATGTAGTTGTTACTAAATGGCCAATGTATGCACTTGGGCAAATAGTATAGTCTATAAACGGACTCGCACTTTTGTACGTGAATGCATAACATTGGTCTGGTTTCCATCATACATCGCCGCGATTTTTTCTCCGCTCACTGGCTCACGGCATGCGTGTACACATTTACTGTACATGTATTGTAGGGATCTTGTTGTATTTGAAGAAAATGTGATCTAAAAGTATTGTTTTGTACACGATGGTGTTTTGTACGCGATCGGTGGCACTGCTGTAAGTGTTGTGGATTTTTTTTTTTTTTTTACTACAAAATTTGATTTTCCGGGCGGGGATTTTTTTTAATTTTTTCAGAAACGCGATTTTTTCGAGCGGCGATTCCGTAATCCAAGTTATTAAAAAAACATGGCCTAAAGATACAATATGTTATGTTTAGTCTTATCTTTAATCAGTATGGTAGACTGGGAGGGGGTCTATTTGTGCAATTTAGTCCTTTACGTTTTATTTCGTATGTAATTGTCCGTTAAGACTGTTTTATCATTATTATTAATTCATCTGTACCTCCTGTAATAATTTTTATATAATATGAGGGCCCCAAATGATCAGCTGTGCTGGATGGGTTACCCTCGTTAAAGATGGTTTTAAATAAAATAAATAAATGTTGTATTCCTTAGTGCAACATGTAACTTGATTATCACTGAGTCTATATTCTTTGCACATATTTTCTCGAGTATAAGAGATGTCTAATACATACATAAGCACAGCCTCCATAGCAGAAACGCCTTCTCCAACCTCAATATCGGATGTTGCCACTGATGTAGAGCAGGTGGGTTCATCTTTAGATGAAGACATCGTCAATGATGCAGGCTTTTGTTGTGACTTGACAATGAGAATACAAACAATGCCTACATTGTTCCTACATCACATTAATCCAATCGACAGCTACACACAATCTTGTCACTGTATACGTACAAGCTGATAAGATACTGTGCACAAATCTATAGGTGTATCAATGACTTGGTTTCATACCATCAGCTATTCCTGTGTTGGGATGTTATACACAGTGCTTGAGTTTAATGGAAGGTTGACTCAGTGATAACATAGGGTCTATGGCGGACTTGGGATGATGCAGGTGATTTATATGACTGTGTCTATATATGGCTGTGTAATGTGGGCGGGGCTATAGATGGGGGTCATTAATATTTATTATTTATAGCTTAAAATTAATTTAGTATAAAGTTATTTTTATTTTTCCAGAATTTAGTTATTTGGGAATAGTTTGTGATTATTCTTGTTTTATGTGTTATATAGCTGCTTCATTTTCATTATTAAATTTTTTTTTATTTCATCTCTTATTTTTCAACCAAAAATCAAATAGTTAATTATTCCCCAATATAGAATGGGTTATGAGGGGATAAAATCCACATGAACCATAGATTTACACAAGGTGTACATGCCAAACGGGTTTAAACTGAGGACCTCTATTGTTCTCTTCTATTGTTCCTATTGTTGTACTTTTTATAAGCAGGTCCCTTTGGATTTGTTCACTAGGCGCATCCAAGGATAAATGAGAACAAAATGCCAATGAGGACTTATTTTTTGTATAATTCATTTGTCTAATTCTATAAAAAAAAATAATACAAATATACTATAAATAGACACATTTTTACTACTTTGTTAGTGTATAATTAAACAATTTATTTATACAGATATTCATGTTTTACACCTACAATATTATAAAATTAACACAATCAAATAATCCAACCTTTGGCATTCACAGTATGAATATTTATACATATTCAAATAAGCAGGCATTTCCCGTTATAAAATCATTCGCTAAGTACATATATACAATTAAGTGATTCTACAGATGTGAACAGCGCATCAAGATATGTGACATGTAATGCAATTAATTCCAACTGTGTTCTATTTCAATTAAACACCTAATATAAAGCTGTACATCTGGGTTAATGATGTTAGGTTTGCATTATTATATCAACTACATCTAGACTAAATTAAATTTTGCTCAATAAAAACAAATGTTTGATATTCCTACACATGGAGGCCACTCCGATCCACAAAATTCTGTTCTTGAGCAACCTTCAGTACATACATGTACACGCCTGCTGTCCTTTCCAAGTAATCTTACAAAATCAACTGTGTGCCACCCAAGGCCACTGTAAATGTTTGAGCATGTTAGTATGGCCTGCAATGTATCGATGGGAGACCACTGGCAACAGCTAATGGCTTGGAGTGGCCTGAATGAGTTGTTTCAAAAATTTCACTGATTGTAGGAGGGTTAAGGGAAGGTATTGGTATTTGTTAGCGTACATTTCAACCTTCCATTTTTCAAAAAATAAATAATAAAAACTAACTTGTGAACATTTAATTACAATACGTGCACATGTTTTTGAGAAGATGTTTTTCTGTTCTTATGTTTTGCTATCTGGCAACCTTTTTGTAAATTCCACAGAACAATTCCAGGATTCTCTTTAGATAAAAGCATTTCAGACAAAAACAATTTCTCAGGATGATTGATATCCAATATCCATTGAAGTTGTAAAATGAACAACGTATTATTTAAAAACCCATCTGGTAATTACCAATGTTGTATTTTCCCTTGAACCCTAATCCCATAATGGTTTTGTCTAGGAAGCTTCCTGAATCCACCAAAATGCAACACTATGCATGGGCTATACATGTACCGAGTCCATCAAAATACAACTGATCGTCCTGAGGACGATCAGAGCATATTGATCGCAACGTCGAGTTGTACCTCCAGTTCTTTTCAGAACTAATTACTACTCAATTGAGATTCCACATGGTGTCACCGCAATTAGTCTTACTTATCATCCTCACCATGCAAAGCTACAAGTTTTACCTAAAATACAACACAACCAGCTGTTGGGAGTTTGATGGGTTTGGGGTGGATAGGGTTAATTAAATAAACACTGGTAGAGTAAGGCCAAAAAAAAGAAAGTGTCCAGTTTCTGGTCATAAGTCGGCTTCAAAATCGGTGCGGTGACACGTTTTGTTTGTTTGGTTTTTTTTTTTTACCAAGCAGTGAAAGACGTGATACATGTATATGCGGTTATTGGAACCAGACCAAATTTCCCATACACAAAGTATGCTGGCTAAGAGAGGCCTCACAAATCGCTTGTACCCCTATGTGCAACAGTCGTTTAAAACACAGCATGACAGAATTCCAATCGATCCAGCAATTTTGACTGCAATTGGACATTATTTCATAGCAAAAAAAACAAGAAAACTAAAAATGCCGTCGCGCGGGTCTGAGGCGACGCGTGCGGAGACCGAAGACTTTTGAGTTTTTTTTAACCTAATGGTCAGTCTTTTGAGCTTGTGATCATCATAACCTGGGTTCAATTGCATGCTAAGCAGCATAACAAATACTCAGCAATAAAACCTGCATTAACCCTCCTACTACTACAAGGGTCAAAATCAGTCAAAATGTTGATATGACATAAAACACAATAAAGGGGGCCACTTTCCTACCGTCACGTTAGCAGTTTTTCTAATGGTTGTAATTTTTTTTTTTAATATCTGAAACCAACCAAAAAGAATTTCAACATTTGAATAGACATGCATGCTTATCCTAAAGATAATTTGAGTTGATTATTACTATTATTTGTTTAATTACCCTAAAATTTCCATCAACAAATGGACGGAAAAGTGAGGTAACTTTTTCCGTCCAATTTTTATGGAAATTTGAGGGTAAAAAAATCAAATAAATCAACTCAAATTAGTTCTAGTATAAGCCTGCATGTCCATTCACATGTTGAAACACTTTTTGGTCGGTTTCAGGTACTTAAAAATAAATAACAACCATTGGAAAAACTGCTAACGTGACGGATGCAAAGTGGCCCTCTTTATTGTGTTTTATGTCATATACTTGCCAAGGTATATCTAGTGTGCTTAAATGTCAAACACTGTCAAACTTTACGTGTAGTAAGTACATTAATTAAAAATTGGTTAAGTTGGTTACCAGCCAAACTTTCATAAGATACATAACACTTTGACTGGTTGTCTGTTTTATTTTGTTTAAATACAAATATTTGCTTAGCAAACCGTTGTTCTGCTGAGCGACTCTATCAAGTTGGCCATTGCAGTTAAATGTTTTTTTGTTCAGCTTGTATTTTCACATCATGATCATTGATGGACACAAAAACAGATAAACACTGATGACTCAACACAATGGTCAGATAATATGAGATTAGAGAAAGGAAGGTAATTTGACATCTATATAAGTCACTGAAGATTGACAATTGATACTACAGAAGATTAGTCTAAGTCATGGAAACCCATTTTAATCCAAAAATGAGAAATGTCATACTCACGTGACAGGCAGCTTCTCATATGCATCATGGAACTGGAATTAAAACAAATGTATATTATTAATAAATGATTTTATAAACTGAATCCAGAGAGCAGGAAATTTCGTTTGAGTAACTGTCCCCAATCAAGTCCGTTTTGGTAGCCCCACCCCCACCACCAATCCTCTCCCTCGGCACTTCCATCACATTTTCATCCATCATTACAATGTATTCACTCAAATAAGTCCTCAATACATACATGTACATGTATTTACACATACATGTACAATACCTTATATCAGTATTTGTCAATCAGTTGTTACGTATGCGTATTCATTTTTTGTTTCATTCACTCAGAAGTTATAAACAAAATTCCAACTAAGCATTGGATGGGGATGAAGAGTGGAGGAGATAGGGGCGGGGGAGATTATAGTGCACGGGGAGATAGGGGTGGGGAAGATCGGGGCGGGGGTGATCTAGGGATGGGGAGATCTAGGGGTAGGGTGATTCTAACTGACAAGGTGTAGCTCATTTGGCAGGATAGTGGACCAACAAATGGATAACTCATTCTTACCTGATCCTCGTCATCACTTGCATCAACATTTGCCATGTTATATCACTATCAGTTAATAAGTACAAAAATAGATGAGTTTTCTGTGAATATGATTAAAACTCTGCATTGCTTGGCACACTACATCTCTGCCAGATGTCAAGTCCTTGATATCTGGAAAAAAAAGAATGGAAATTTGGATACAAAGTTATTCCAAACATTACAATACAGTGTGCCGTGGTCGAGCGGTTTAGTGCATCGGATTTGTGTTCTGATGGCCGAGTCGTCAGAATATGGGTTCGAATCCCAACCGCGACCATGGTGCTTGTGTCTTTGAGCAAGACACTTGACCATAATTGCTTCTCTCCACCCAGGAGTAAATGGGCACCTGTGAGGGCAGAGTTGGTTGTTGTGTTTGATTAGCCCTATATGCGCTGTAATGGCAGCAATTGAGCTGTATACTCCCCAGGGAGCTGAGATGGTTTCAGGAATGATTTATGAGCTTGATGAGCAGGGGTAATAATATAATGCGCCTTGAGCACCAGTTTGGTGGATACATGTACGTGCGCTATATAAGTCCACATTATTATTATTATACTTCTATTGTTATTTGTTTGTTCCATCTATTCTTTTGTTATTTAAATGTATCATTCATGTTTTAACTCTAGATTTGTGTATAAGGAAACACGGCTCAATGTGTGTTAAAGTTAGTTTTTATCAAATTATAGAATAACAAAGATTCTATCTAGCAAAAACATTAGACCATGACCAAGACTTTGTATTGTACAGTGGTTTTTCAGCAAATATTTCCATTAACATGACCCAAGCTGCAGTAACCATGTACATAACTATTAATTAAACGATTTCAAGGGTCATCTGGACACATTCCTCAAATACAGAACGGGAGCATTTATGAGCCAGCGAGTAGCCGGCTCCCGGCTCCTTGCTCCTGGTGTTAACATTAATTAATAAAAAGGAATGAAAAAATATGGAATGAAAGTGTACATTGTCTTCTTTAATATGATATTTGGGTAGAATGTCGTATCCGACCGCCACTTTTTCTCATTAAATATAACCAATAATGTAATCTGGCCTACCTAGTAAGGTGGAGAACATATGGATGATGATGGACATATATTTCAAATTATTCCAGGATATTTATTTCATGAAAAATCAGGCATTTTTGGTATACGATGACTTCCTCAGTCATGTCAGTCTGATCTTGTCAACTCCCCCATAAGTGACCAACACGGTCATTGTACATGCGCAGTGGCAACTATAATAGGATCCTTCTATTTTCTGAAGGGGAGGATTTTTTTAGAAGGGAAATCAAGTCCGAAAACCATCATAAAAGTGGATTTTAAAGATAGTTTTCGCTTTCTGTACCCCAAAAAATCGATGGAATCATTTTTTAACTGGTTAGTGGTTGTTAAAAAAAATTCCAAAAAACCCTTAAAAAGTGGCGGTTGGATACGACATTCTTTCCAGATATTTTTATCTTTTTATAATTCTGTTCCGTTATTGAAATATTAACCCTCCTACTACTACAAGGGTCAAAATCAGTCAAAATGTTGAAATACTTCCCAAGGTAAATCTAATGCACTTAAAAGTCAAACACTGTCAAACCTTAGGTGTAGTAAGTACATTTACAGGTCAAAATGAGTCGACTGTTTTTGACTGCATTGTCTGGTATTGTTCAGGGTGGTCAGAATGACAGCAAAAACCAGTCAAAAATGCCCCTGTGTTGGGTCAACAGTCAAAATGGGCAGTTGACTGGTTTTGACCTCTACACCAACTTCCCACTAAAGTGCAGCAATAGTAGGAGGGTTAATTTTTAAATACAGCCATATTTTTGCTTTAGCATGGTGGAGTGGATGCAGTGGACCGTACACTCCCAGCGCTTAATTGGTTTTTTTTTCTTTTTTCTTTTTATCGGCACGATGTGATCACGTCATTCAATTGCCGACATCAACCCCTTATTTTAAAGCAGACAATTCCAGCTATCGGTCAGGTCCAGATCAAAACAAAAATTTCGAAGTTACCGCATGCCGAAGCCGGAAAATTGAGAGAACCCCGATTCGCGCCAAATTTGTGAATGTCAGGGACAGATTTCGTGAAAAGAAGAGAAAATTTCCTTCAAAAAATGTCACAAGACCTTATAATGTAGGTGCGAGTAAAGGATCACATCTCTAGAGCGATTCAAACATTGACAATCGGTTAACATGGCGAGTGGCACTTCAGCAGATCGCGCGAGTGGGCGCGCTTCCAATACCACGAACTTTGCGACCGTCTGTTTGCCTAATTTGGATATTTATCATTCAATTGTATTGAAACTGTGTTGAGATATTACAAATACCAATACAAATACTCTGGGAAAAAAAATCATGACTCTGTAGCTTTAATTTTACAGTTATACCATTTTTGCATATTAATTAGCTGTTCTTTGCATCGGTCCATGTTGAAAAAACCCTTTTTTTTTTCTTCCAATTTTGGGTCGCCGTAAACGTAAAAACTGACAGTAGGCCTAATGAGCATCTGATTTTTTAAAGAAAAATTATGTTATTTGTTTATTTGTATATCAATATAAAGTGAAAATTGGGACTAGCATAAATTTTCTTCTTTCAGATAATCATATATATGCAAAGTTGGTAATTTGTCACTTTTTACCAAAATACCCTTATTTTGGCAGTTTTTATTTTTTGGCAGTCTTAAAACTGCTGTAACTTGAGAACACTTTGACCGATTTTAAAAATTGTGTCATTCTGTTTCAATTTAGCAGTAGATTCTAGATATACAGAAAAATAACCCGCTAGAAACCCATTGACATCCGTTACTCGTTAGTAATAACAGAAATCACATTTATGGCAACAAAAGTTTTGATATAACGTTAGGCCTAACAATACATGCACAACTTGATTACTAGTAAGGTGATAAAATGAATGAAAACTATAAATCAGATTTTGGACGCAGGAAAGAAGGAAAAGGAATAGTATAGGCCTGTAGTAGTAATACTACTACAGTACAGGCCTATACTATTCCTTTTCCTTCTTTCCTGCGTCCAAAATCTGATTTATAGTTTTCATTCATTTTATCACCTTATTTACACATGATTTACAATATATTTTCTTCTAGATTAATTTGTTATGTTATTATTATTATAAGAATAATGTTATCTATGAACAAAAAAAACTAACCAACATGACAGTCTTTGCACGTTCCCTTTGGCTTTAGAAGCCACTTTAAATTCTTGAAGTTTCACAAAACTACAAACAAGTACGTCACTACTAAATAGCTAGCTAGCAAGCTCAAGCTAGCTAGCTAGAGCTTATTGAAGTTTGTGGTAGCGCCCTCATTATGTTGATAGAGTCCATGCATTCATCTCAAAAATGTTTTAATTACAAATTCACACCTTTTTAATATTTTCAGTCCAAATTAATTTGACAATTACGTTCATATTTAGGTATCTATAAACTGAACAATAATAATATATTTTAATTTCACTCACAGTAATTGATTTTGGGAGGGAAAATGTGGTGTAAAATACAGTAAAAAATTGTTAAAAAATTAAACAATTCACCTTCTTTTCACAAAAATAGTCAGGTGCTGTAAATTAGGAAACACTGCACCTCAAAATGGCTTGCAAGATACAAGATACTAGTCAGTATTAGTCTCATGCGCAGTGGTTCGTTACCTACCGTTGCCTCGTTTCATTCGTCATGTGCTAATGTAATGCCATTACATTACATGGTGTTTCAAAATATCTAATGTTTTTACGCTGTTTTCTTTATAGAATTAGGAGTTTGACATCATGAATGACGAGGCAGAGACATATAAATTATGGCGAATCAGGAAAACGTTGATGCAGGTATTTTGTTGAGAATAACACCATGAATATTGGCGGATCCAGCCAGGCCAGGCATGCCAGGGGGACTACGCATGCTATTGCTAAGGCCAGGGGGGCTGTAGTGTATGTGTAACGTTAGCCCCCCTAAAATCGTTTAAAAAAAAAATTAAAAAAATTAAAAAAGGAGAGAAAGAGAGAGAGAGAGAGGGGGGGAGGGGAGGGGAGGGGAGGGGAGAACGCACTCTCATTTCCCCCTCACTGTGCTTTGTTTTTCTCCCCCTTTGATTATTTCATTGCAATTTTTGTAGGCCCCCTAGTAGTAGTACCTAATAGTAATACTAATAATAGTATTGAAAAATAATTGTTTTGATTCTCAGCCCCCCCCCCCTAAAAAATGTTCTGGATCCGCCCATGATGAATATTGATTACAATAACCTCCGGTCGCAAATCCGCCAATCCACTTGCCACTTCAATCTCAACCTTCAAGAAGCTGCTTAAGACTGAATTGTTTAGATATATTTAGACTTTTCTCTTTAATGTACAGCGCCTTGATCTAGTTGCTAGGATACCTGTGCTTTATAAGAATCGTGTATTATTATTATTATTAATTATTTTGTTCAATTTTGTTTTCTGTTAAAAACTTGTCACAATACTCGGTTTTCGGTGTGTTTTCCTTTTCTGTGTGTTTTCCTTAGTAGGCCTATAGTGGCAATATGTAGGAGTATAGAAAAATGTACTTGTACGACTAACATTTCTTGTTAATTATGTCAAAACTGCTTCTGCCTATGACTTTTGATGGACCATTAACCCTCCTATGCCCAGGCTGAAATTTGGCCCAGTAAGCACCGCACCCACAGACAGTCACTTGAGTATTTTTGGTTGCATTGCCAATTGTTCACACATGTGTATTTTTCTTTAAGAGTGCTGGAGTTAGTGGCAGCCAACCACACGTGTGTATGCAGAGTCACACAGAGCTGTGTATGTACAGCAGACTCATATACAATTGAGTGGTTTTGGTTTGACTTCCTACCATACCCACATGTCCTTGCATTTATTTGAGTGCACTGCACAAAGTCAATGGGTTGGGAGGTACATGGAAATTTTGAGTGTCTTTGATTGTTAAACCTATAGGAGGGTTAATGGATAGCATTATGACTAGGATTATGCTTTATGTTACTCTCCTTGATTCAACGTATTCATTGAACAACCAACTAGGGCTGTGCATTTTCGGTTATTTCAGGAACAGGATACCAGAAATTTGAAATCTTCGGATACCCGGGTACCCTTAAACAATTTTGTAAAAACACAAATACTCCCGAATGTATAAAATAACCAATGCGAATACAAGTTTCAAACAAAAGCCGGAAAGTATGTGAAAGGCTGTCGGCAAATGTTACTTCTAAAGCCTTCATCCAAGTTTTCTTCATTTTGTTAGCAAAAAATCAGAGACTTCCATTATTTTGTGTGGCTTAACCCTAACCCTCCAGGGTATTTTGGCTAGAAACCCTGCCAGACGCATCAGATTGCATCGTTTGTCAAAGTGACTTGGCTGCCCAGTGCAGCAAGATCCATCTGGTCACAAATCTCAAGGCCGAACTGCCTCAGTCTGTGGTCACCAAACGCAGCAGGATACAACTCTGGCATTGTTCAATGGGACCAGCTCTCAATAGCCTCAGACTTGGCTACTTATGCACTGGTGTTGACAGCTGAATGCATCAAAGTGCACCAGACTTTTCCACCTGATGCACTGTGCTGCGTCTGGCAGGGTTAGGTTTAAAATGTTCAGTCGGAATTTTAAAAAGTCGTTAACGGATAATTGGAACCGAAAAATGGAACCGGGTAATGACATTTTCGGTTGGGTATCTGGATACCTGGCACAGCCTTACAACAAACCTGTGAAAGTTTCAACTTATTATGAAATGCTAGGATGCGAGGAGAAAATATTGCATTTGAGATTGTTTTTAATCATTTTAACCCTAACCACCCCAACTCCTGCAAAATCCAAGGGGCACTTTTTGGGAAAAATTCAGCACTGTTGGAAACTGGTACTTTCACCTCTTCAAATGGGGCAAAATCACTACCTGGCAAGAAGTACAGGCCATAAGTGCTTTCTGAAAGATCAACGAAAATGCATGGTGCATTTTGAAGATAAGGGCATGTTTCCAAAAGTGCACTGATGGATTTTGGAGGATTCGGGAAGAATCAGCCAGAATACCTATGGGGTTAGGGTTAATCTAATGTAGAAGTTAGGAAAGAGGACCCTTTCTAATAGAAATAATTTTTAAAATAATTTTTTTTAAATGACAGCACCTCAGATAAAATTAAATCCATGGAAGATTGATACTATCATCACATTTGATACACAGTATCCATTTGGTTATTTTTTATATTCAGTGGTATATGACATAAAACACAATAAAGGGGGCCACTTTGAATCCGTCACGTTAGCAGTTTTTCCAATGATTGTTATTTATTTTTTAAGTACCTGAAACCGACCATAAAGTGTTTCAACATGTGAATGGACATGCAGGCTTACATGTATACTAGAACTAATTTGAGTTGATTTATTTTATTTTTTATTTTTTTATTTATTTTTTTACCCTCAAATTTCCATAAAAATTGGACGGAAAAAGTTACCTCACTTTTCCATCCATTTGTTGATGGAAATTTTAGGGTAATTAAAAAAATAATAGTAATAATCAACTCAAATTATCTTTAGGATAAGCATGCATGTCTATTCAAATGTTGAAATTCTTTTTTGGTGGTTTCAGGTATTAAAAAAAATTTAGAACCATTAGAAAAACTGCTAACGTGACGGTAGGAAAGTGGCCCCCTTTATTGTGTTTTATGTCATATACATTATCTTATAAAGAGTATCACATTCCACTGTGTGTATGCATCTTTGTGGTATTTACAGTTAATTGTAAATAAGCTGTAGTGTCAATTTGAATGTTTAACAATAAATTGTGATATAAAAAAGACAAATAAACTAAAGTGTATGCCTAGTTGCTTTAAAGGGACAAATTACATGTACTTGTTCTATTTATAGCTATGTCATGACAGAGGCTATCTGGTGACCCAAGATGAATTGGATCAAACACTGGATCAATTCAAGGAACAGTTTGGCGATAAACCAAGGTAGGATCAAGCAAATAATGTCAAAGGTTAAACCAAGGATGGGTCAAGGAATTCATGTCAAAGTTCATACCTAGGTTGGGTCAAGGAAATCATGTCAAAGGTCAATTCTAGGTTGGGTCAAGGAAATAATTGCAAAGTTCAAACTATGGTAGGGTCAAATAATTTGTGGCACGGGTAAAAACCAAGATTGTGTAGAGAAAATAATAATGAAAGTCAAACCAAAGTAGGGTCAAGTGTATTGTAACTAAATTACCTTGTTTATAAATGTAAACAAATTATATTATTAACCCTAACCCTGCCAGACGCAGCGCAGTGCATCAGGTGGAAAAGTCTGGTGCACTTTGATGCATTCAGCTGCCAACACCAGTGCATAAGCAGCCAAGTCTGTTTCTATTGAGAGCTGGTCCCATTGAACAATGCCAGAGTTGTATCCTGCTGCGTTTGGTGACCACAGACTCTGAGGCAGTTTGGCCTTGAGATTTGTGACCTGATGGATCTTGCTGCACTGGGCAGCCAAGCCACTTTGACAAACGATGCAATCTGATGCGTCTGGCAGGGTTTTTAGCCAAAATACCCTGGAGGGTTAGGGTTAAAATTAATTTTCAAACCATTATCTGTTTTGTTAATTTATCTCTGGTTATCTTTTATTGAAACTGATAAATGTTTGCATGTTTTCTGTTTTTCAGTACATCTTCAAGTTTGTTATTTTTTACTGTATGAAATCTTATGTGATAATTATAAATGATTTTCATTTATCCTGATCATATATGTTACAGTGAGGATAGGCCAGGCAGGAAAGACTTGACTATTCTTGTTGCTCACAATGACGACCCCACAGATCAGCTATTTGTCTTCTTTCCTGAGGAGCCCAAAGTTGGAATTAAGACCATCAAAGCGTAAGTTTTTGCCAAAAGCATGTAGTGGTTTTTTTTTCAGATATGTATTTTTAATCCTCCTACACATGGAGGCCACTCCGATCCACAAAATTCTGCTCTTGAGCAACCTTCAGTACATACATGTACAAGCCTGCTTTCCTTTCCAAGTAATCTTACAAAATCAACTGTGTGCCACCCAAGGCCACTGTAAATGTTTGAACATATTAGTATGGCCTGCAATGTATCAATGGGAGACCACCTTACCCTACAATCTCAGTGGTGTGACAGTGCACAGAAGGGTGCACAGAATAGGAGGCCACTGTCAATAGCTAATGGCTTGGAGTGGCCTGAATGGGTTGTTTCAAAAATGGCACTGATTGTAGGAGGGATATGTTAATGAGCTAAATCTTTCACTGATCAGTGATTTCTCAATTGCATAAACATTTCTGGATAAAAGATAAATATTTTTTCAGCTCATTTGACCCTTTGACATTCCGAGAAGTGTGAGTTAAATTTACAAGAATTCACAGCATAAAATTCTCATTTAAATAGTTACTGTCTGGTCGTGGTAGTTGTGCCAATATTACCAGTTTCATTTAGAAAGCAAGCAAGCAAAAAATATAGTTTCCAAAGGTGTTACTTTACCTTTAATATCTCATACTTTTTCAGTGATTGATAAGCTCAAATTAAGGTATTCGTCAGGCCTTTAATTCTTTCCAATCTTAGTTAAAGGGAAGGTAGGTACATCATCTGTCATTTTTGCATAACTGCTTCTGTGAGGGGTCCTACTAATTGCCGACCCCTGCCGACATCTACCGACAACTCTTAAAAACCTACCGACATCTCATTGGGTCCTACTAATTGCCGACCCCTGCCGACTTATTGTTCTCCTTGGTTACCATCACCCTCGTGTATAATGGTACAGTCCATGTCGTATCTCGAGCGCATTAAGAGTTGTCGGTAGATGTCGGCAGGGGTCGGCAATTAGTAGGACCGTCTGTGAGTGTTACTCTGTTTGAATCAAGCTCTATATTCAACAACAAACCATTTCAGCTTATTACCTTTTTGTCATTCACAACAAAAGGTTGCATTTATTAGGTGTTCGGGTATGTGCCCGAAACACCTATTGTTTTTGTACGTTTTTTTTTAGGTGTTCGGGAATATGCCCGAAACACCTCTTGTTTTTGTTCGTTTTTTTATTTATTTTTTTTTTTCTTCTTCTTCTTCTTCTTCTCCCCCATCTTGTCCGCAAACAAAAACATACTTGCAAACTTCACATGAACTTGAAACTTGGCATGTACTTAGAACTTAACAAGTAGATGAAACTCCAGTTGTGAGTGACCCTGATTTGACCTTACTTCCTGTCCAAACCGGAAGTCAAAGTTTAATATTTAAAAAAATCATATCTCAACAACCACAACAGGTAAATGGACATTTGTTGCACTATTGTATAGATTGTTAATTGTCGAAAAATATTTACAAAAACATGACCCCAATTTGACCTTACTTCCTGTCCAAACCGGAAGTCAAAGTTTAACATTTAAAAAAATTCATATCTCAACAACCACAAGAGGTAAATTCACAATTTTTGTACCATTGTACAGATCGTTAATTGTCAAAAAATATTTACAAAAAGGTGACCCCAATTTGACCTTACTTCCTGTCCAAACCGGAAGTCAAAGTTTAATATTTAAAAAAATCACATCTCAACAACCACAACAGGTAAATGGACATTTTTTGCACTATTGTATAGATTGTTAATTGTCGAAAAATATTTACAAAAACATGACCCCAATTTGACCTTACTTCCTGTCCAAACCGGAAGTCAAAGTTTAACATTTAAAAAATCATATCTCAACAACCACAAGAGGTAAATTCACAATTTTTGTACCATTGTACAGATCGTTAATTGTCAAAAAATATTTACAAAAAGGTGACCCCAATTTGACCTTACTTCCTGTCCAAACCGGAAGTCAAAGTTTAATATTTAAAAAAAATAATATCTCAACAACCACAAGAGGTAAATTCACAATTTTTGTACCATTATACAGATTGTTAATTGTTGAAAAATATTTACACAAAGGTGACCCCAATTTGACCTTACTTCCTGTCCAAACCGGAAGTCAAAGTTTAATATTTCAAAAAATCATATCTCAACAACCACGAGGTAAATTCACAAATTTTGTACCATTATTACAGATCGTTAATTGTCAAAAAATATTTATACCCCAATTTGACCTTACTTCCTGTCCAAACCAGAAGTGAAAGTTTAATATTTAAAAAAATCATATCTCAACAACCACAGGAGGTAAATTGACATTTTTGTACCATTGTACAGATTGTTAATTGTCAAAAGTATTTACACAAAGGTGACCCCAATTTGACCTTACTTCCTGTCCAAACCGGAAGTCAAAGTTTAATATTAAAATAATTTCTAAATTCAGTATTGTATTGTATTCAAATAAACTTCTCGCGAGAACTTCAACAGATGTTAACATTTGACTTCTCCAACACTTCGAATTGATGACGTAACCATTTTAACTTCAACCGAACACCTTGTTTTTGTTGTGACAAAAACTTATATCTAGTATTGCATTTGTTTTCATTATTTTTTATTTTATTTATTTATTTATTTATTTATTTTATTTATTGTCCAATTCCAACAGCGGACGAGCCGCCAAATAATAATAATAATAATAATAATAATAATAATAATAATAATAATAATAATAATAATAATAATAATAATAATAATAATAAAGATTTGTAGCGCGCACATACCCACCCTGCTGGGCGCTCAAGGTGCGGAAACAAAGAAAAAACATGAATACAAACAATATACAATGATAGCATA
Organism: Zoroaster sp. YZ-2022; assembly: GCA_029582265.1. Taxonomy (NCBI): domain Eukaryota; kingdom Metazoa; phylum Echinodermata; class Asteroidea; order Forcipulatida; family Zoroasteridae; genus Zoroaster; species Zoroaster sp. YZ-2022. The sequence goes on along the minus strand of CM055825.1, from coordinate 22,032,798 downwards.
GGGGAAAAAAATATGTACTGAGATACATGTACCTATAATGCAATTATGGAGTGTCGTGGCCGAGCGGTCTAGCGCACCGAACTCAAGTTCTGGTGTTGCCAGCAGCAGGGTGTGGGTTCGAGCCCCGGTCGTGACACTTGTATCCTTGAGCAAGGTACTTAACCATAATTGCTTCGTCCTTCGGATGGGACGTAAAGCCGTAGGTCCCGTGTGTTGTATAATGCACGTAAAGTGGATTGTCGTGGCCGAGCGGTCTAGCGCACTGAACTCAAGTTCTGGTGTTGCCAGCAGCAGAGTGTGGGTTCGAGCCCCAGCCGTGACACCTGTGTCCTTGAGCAAGACACTTAACCATAATTGCTTCTCTCCACCCAGGGGTTAAATGGGTACCTGTGAAGGCAGAGATGGTTTGCTCTCTATGCGCTAGAAATGGCAGCAATTGAGCTGTATACTCCCCAGGGAGCTGAGATGGTTTCAGGAATGATTTATGAACCTTATGAGCCTTATGAGCAGGGATAATAATAATAATATAATGCGCCTTGAGCGCCACTTAGTTGGTGGATACGTGCGCTATATAAATCTATACATTATTATTATTATTAATTACAAATATACATCATCTTTGAAGAATTGTGACATAAGATGAGTGTCATAGTATAACTATATTTAAGCATTGACTTAAATATAGTTATACTATGACAACATTTGAGTTTAGTTGGAAGATAATTCCAGGAAATGATAAATAAAAAATATAAATATAAATATAAGAACAATGAATTAAAAATTACATAACAATAGAATGCAAAGATTTAAAGATACTCAAATACATTTCAGTTAATTATAATGTTGAATTTAGGAAAGAATACTTTCCAGAATTCAGAATGGAAATTATTTCACTTTTGTTAAATGGACCAAATTTTTGTTCAGGAAAGATTTAAACCGTCGTCACCTTTATAATAAGTCAAAATTGGACCATTTGGTTATTTTTAAATAAGCAATCACATACTTTAAACTGTTACCATTTTTCTCAGATATTGTCAGAAAATGCAAGAGGAGAATATAAGTCGAGCTATTATCATTGTTCAAATGGGTATGACTCCATCTGCTAAACAGTCTCTAGGTGATATGGCTCAATGTAAATACGTACTAGAGCAGTTCCTTGAGGCAGAACTACTTATTAATATCACAGAGCATGAGGTAAGAATTACTATTAATTTGTCTGTGTCTCTCTAGGTACATGTCTGTCTCTCTCTAGGTACATGTCTGTCTCTCTCTAGGTACATGTCTGTCTCTCTCTAGGTACATGTCTGTCTCTCTCTAGGTACATGTCTGTCTCTCTCTAGGTACATGTCTGTCTCTCTCTAGGTACATGTCTGTCTCTCTCTAGGTACATGTCTGTTTGTGTTGCGTCAGTCTAGGCTGCTACTTGGTCACATCAAATCATTGAACTCATTTTGTCCTTACTCCAATGTTATATATGAAGCACTGTATTTATGTGAAAAAAGGGCAACCTGGTAGGGATTCGAACCCACAACCTCCTGCTTACTAGTGCAGATGTCTTAACCTCTCATCCACCGAGCTTGCCCAATGATGATTGGCTGGCTAGGATCATATAGCAGTGGGTACTGCGATATGTATAGATGTATGAAATTCTTCGTTGGGTGATAAACAATTGATTTAATTTTGCCCTACACTGACGTGTGTATAGCACTGTATACTCGGTGCTTTCCGAGTGTCTGTGAAAAAACTACACAGGCGACTCGGCAGGATTCGAACCCACAACCTCCTGCTTACTCGTGCAGAAGTCTTAACCTCTCGACCACCGAGCTTGCCCAAAGACGATTGGCTGGCTAGAATCATAAAGCAGTGGGTACTGCGATATATGTATAGATTTATGAAATTCTGTGTTGGGTGATAAACAATTGACTTGATTTTGCTCTTACACCGATGTAATGTTTGAAGCACTCTGAGTGTCCGTGTTACTCGTTTTGCTAAACAAGCAGGTGAACACCCTCACTATCTTCGACTCCCCAAAATCAAGAGTAAGTTCCATTTGGATAGCTTCTTCCCTAGAACAGCATTACAATGGAACGTCCTTCCAGCTGATTGTTTTCCACCAACTTACGATCTAATTAAGTTTAAGAAAAATATCAACAAATGTAATCTTGCTTAAATGGTGGATGTTATCGCAAATGTAACCCCTTACACTCTAGTGGCTTTTGGCCTTGTTTGGGGTGACTGACAGTAAATTTAAAAAAAAAAATTAAAAAAAAACATCATGTAGCTATCTATCTTACCCCTTAGTGCAGTAACCACTGAGGGGTATGAGGGTTGTTTTTTTTGTTGGGAAGGGATTTTCAAAGAGAATTTTGGCTGCACTGCAGCTTGAAGAGCAACCAAAGTACAATGAGAGGAGGGGAGCTGGAGTGGGGGAATTGTTAGTTTGTCTGTCCATATGTCTGTCTCTCTGTCACTTTGTCTCTGTATCTGTCTGTATGTTCACTCAACATGAAATATAATTATTATGATTTGCGTTTCTCAATATAGTTTGTTCCTGAGCATGTTGTGATGACATCCGAGGAGAAGGCAGAATTACTAGCAAGATAGTATCCTTTGATATGTTACAGCGACTAGGCTATGTGGAGGCTAATCAATACTAAGACTAATCAATATGAAAGACAGTCAGTGTGGAGACTAGTCAATATAAAAGGCAGTCGGTATCGGGATTAGTCAATATGAAAGACAGTCGGCATGGAGACTAGTCAATATGAAAGGCAGTCGGTATCGGGATTAGTCAATATGAAAGACAGTCAGTATGGAGACTAGTCAATCTAAATGATGCTCAATACAGAGACGAATCATTATGCAGGCTTGTTTACACAGAGACTTGTCTATATGTTGACTAGCCTTATGAACAAATGCAATCATAAGGTGGATACGTCAGTGGACAAATGAACAACCTGGCCCACATGTGAAAACAAATTTTTGTTTAAATCTTGTGAATCATTTGATTTGATTGTTACTGACCCTTCATACGTTCTTTGTTTTCATATGCATTTAACCCTCCTATGCCCAGGCTGAAATTTGGCCCAGTCAGCACGGCACCCACAGACACTCACTTGAGTATTTTTGGTTGCATTGCCAATAGGTCAAACCACAGAGTCACACAGAGCTGTGTATGTACTTGGTTTTGGTTTGACCTCCTTGTGTGCACTGCACAAAGTCAATGGGTTGGGAGTTACATACAAATTTTGAGTGCTTTGGGTTTGACCTCCTGTCACAGCCACATGTGCTTACGTGTATTTGAGTGCACTGCACAAAGTCAGTGGGTTAAGAGAGACACACAAATTTTGAGTGTCTTTGAGTGTTAAACCTATAGGAGGGTTAATGCACTAAAAACCTCAACAATTCTATCAAGGGTTTTAAACCAAAAAAAATAATTGTTATTTTTTAAATGTTTCTGTTCTTTCAAGGGGCATTGTATGATCCAATTGTGTCTATGGGTTCAGTTTCTTAACCATTATAATTACTGACCCATGGCCCATGATAAGTTTCATATGAATGTCAAATATCCTTTCCTTAATGCATCGTCTCAGCAAACTGAAAGAACACCAATTGCCCAGAATCCAACAGGGTGACCCTGTGGCCAGATATTTTGGTCTAAAGCGTGGACAGGTAAGTAGAGTAGATATACCTGAAGAATACTGAATACTGATGTTTGCTGAACTTTAATTTAACCGATATTCTCCCTTATGGACAGTGCCTTAATTCCTTAATTTATGTTGTCTAACATGTCATCAAGGAGAAACCATTTTGGTTTTCTACTACACTAGTCTATGAGAATCACAATGAGACTAAAACCCCCCCCCCCCCTCCCCCCAAAAAAGTCTGCGGGTTCTGGTAATAGGTCAGCTTCAAATTCAGTGCGGTGACATGTTTTTTTTTGTTTTTTTTTGCCAACCAGTAAATACATGTATACGCGATTATTGGAACCAGACCAAATTTCCCATTCAAGTATGGTGGCTAAGAGGCCTCACAAATTGGCCAAACATTCACACCCCTATGTGAAAAAGTCATTTAAAACACAGCACGGCAGAATTCCAATCGATCCAGCAATTTTGGCTGCAATTGGACATCGTTTCATAGCCCCCCCCCACCCCCCCCCAAAAAAAAAAAAAAAAACCTAAAAATGCTGATGCACGGGTCTGAGACGATGCACGCAGAGACCAGAACTGGAGAAATTTTTTTTGGCCCAATGTCTAAAATAGACATTATTATCAGAAATTTTATTGCATGTCAAAATTTGATTGGAATAAACTGGGACAAATGTGAAGCAGGACACAACATGTTACCTATAGTCTATCTATGAGCTATCCAGCCTTATAGTTGAGGGACACAACCGGTTACAGGTACCTATACTATATATATGAGCTATCCAGCCTTATAGTTGAGGGACACAACCGGTTACAGGTACCTATACTATATATATGAGCTATCCAGCCTTATAGTTGAGGGACACAACCGGTTACAGGTACCTATACTATATATATGAACTATCCAGCCTTATAGTTGAGGGACACAACCGGTTACAGGTACCTATACTATATATATGAACTATCCAGCCTTATAGTTGAGGGACACAACCGGTTACAGGTACCTATACTATATATATGAACTATCCAGCCTTATAGTTGAGGGACACAACCGGTTACAGGTACCTATACTATATATATGAGCTATCCAGCCTTATAGTTGAGGGACACAACAGGTTACAGGTACCTATACTATATATATGAGCTATCCAGCCTTATAGTTGAGGGACACAACCGGTTACAGGTACCTATACTATATATATGAACTATCCAGCCTTATAGTTGAGGGACACAACCGGTTACAGGTACCTATACTATATATATGAGCTATCCAGCCTTATAGTTGAGGGACACAACCGGTTACAGGTACCTATACTATATATATGAACTATCCAGCCTTATAGTTGAGGGACACAACCGGTTACAGGTACCTATACTATATATATGAACTATCCAGCCTTATAGTTGAGGGACACAACCGGTTACAGGTACCTATACTATATATATGAACTATCCAGCCTTATATTTGAGGGACACAACCGGTTACAGGTACCTATACTATATATATATGAGCTATCCAGCCTTATAGTTGAGGGACACAACCGGTTACAGGTACCTATACTATATATATGAACTATCCAGCCTTATAGTTGAGGGACACAACCGGTTACAGGTACCTATACTATATATATGAACTATCCAGCCTTATAGTTGAGGGACACAACCGGTTACAGGTACCTATACTATATATATGAACTATCCAGCCTTATAGTTGAGGGACACAACCGGTTACAGGTACCTATACTATATATATGAACTATCCAGCCTTATAGTTGAGGGACACAACCGGTTACAGGTACCTATACTATATATATGAACTATCCAGCCTTATATTTGAGGGACACAACCGGTTACAGGTACCTATACTATATATATATGAGCTATCCAGCCTTATAGTTGAGGGACACAACCGGTTACAGGTACCTATACTATATATATGAACTATCCAGCCTTATAGTTGAGGGACACAACCGGTTACAGGTACCTATACTATATATATGAACTATCCAGCCTTATATTTGAGGGACACAACCGGTTACAGGTACCTATACTATATATATGAACTATCCAGCCTTATAGTTGAGGGTGTCCTAATTATTCATCTTTTTTTCTGGGGTGCTAGTAATAAGTCATCAAACCCTAGCATTTAAGTTATGATGCTTAACCTGTGAAATAACACTGGAGGAGCACTCGGAGAGGATGCAGCTTTTTATATTAAATCATTAGATAAACTACAAGTTGACTAGGTACATACATTGGAATTATTTATTTATTTATGTACCTAGTCAATTTCCCTTGTGATTTATTTGATGACAAAGTGAACCACAGAGGTACAACAATAATCAAGAAATTAAAGATAAACCGTGTTGGCTAATATTGGCTCTTAAAAACTGTTATATAATCTGTTTTCCTGTAATGGTAATACATCACCACATTTGCAGGATTTTTTAAAACTCAAAATAAGCAGTGATTAACCCTCCTCCTTCTGGTACCTTTTTCATACAAGTTGATCCACCATTTGAAACCATTCGCTTTTGTGGTTTTGAATGGTGAAATAACTACAGTATTGATTCCCCCAAATGGTTTTGAATGGTAGTCCAGCTAATACAAAACCTTGTTTGGATCTTTCCAAATGGTAGTACAGCTAATACAAAACCTTGTTTGGATACTTCTAAGTGGTGAATCAATGGACCCTCTATGCATTTGAATGGATTTGAATGGTAGTAAAGCTTGCTACCAACACTGTTCAAATGGTATCACCATGTGTGTACAAAACCAATGGGCATTTTGGTAAGTGGAAATTTTGAATGGTTTCAAATGGTCAAACAGTAGGAGGTTATATAATCTGTTTCCCTGTAATAGTAGTACACCACATTTGCAAGATTTTTGTACTCAAAATAAGCAGTGATTAATTGATATTGTTTTTGTTTTAGGTTGTGAAGATCATAAGACCCAGTGAGACAGCAGGGAGATACATTTCATACCGTCTCGTTCAATGAGGACATCAGAAATAACATCGTAGCCTGTAATCACCTCTGTTGTCAAGCTCCAGTCAAGATACTTCAACAGAGTCAAGAAACTGTCAACTTCTCATTGCCAAAGCCATCGCACAAATCTTCAATTGTGAATAAGTCGGGTTATTTTGACTTTGTGAAAGAACCAGTTAGAATTACAATCCGGGCCTTCCTAACTTTCCCAATTATTGAGCTCATTCAAACATTTCTGGTGTAATGCTGGTGTAATTCTTTGGGGTCTGTAGCTGCAAAGTGTTATCCCCACAAATGTTGTCAGTTTTTTATAAGTGTATTTATATTTCTATATGGTGTACTATGGTACACCTCATTAAGTATTGGAATACCGGCCTCAATACATATTTTAGTATGGAATAGTGCCTGAATATTTTATTTTAAATACAGTTCTTGTGAGCGGTAAGAGCAGGCCTTACCTTGACCTTAAGGATTGAGAGTGCGTGGCCACTTTGGCCTTGGTTGCATCAAAATTCCAAGGCCAACCAAAGGGTCATTACGGCCAACTCAGAGGGGCAACACAGCAATGGCCGCAGTGGCCGCGGTTAAGATGGAGAACAAGATGGAGAACAAGATCGAGAACAAGATCGAGGCCTGTAAGAGGGAGGCCTGTTTCAGAAAAAAAAACTTTGTACAAAATATCAAAGTTGCAATTGATTCCTTGATTTGGTTAGTGTGTATGATCAACCCTCCTTCCCTAATCCCTTCAGACATCATGAGTTTTACAGTTGTATTCTTATAAGTATTTAATTTCATTCAAGAATTGTAAGAAAACAAAACAAAACGATGCCATTCAACCCTTGTTGAAACAATGTGTTATTAAGTAAGACTAATTGCGGTGACACCATGTGGAATCTCAATTGAGTCGGAACTAATTACTACTCAATTGAGATTCCACATGGTGTCACCGCAATTAGTCTTACTTATCCTCACCATGCAAAGCTACAAGTTTTACCTAATGTATTATTTGCTATCAACTATGCACTGTTTGAATCATTTTCTCATAACCTTGTCTGAAATGTTCCAAAGTCTGTCTTGAGATCTCAGCCATTCCAGATGTCCTTGGGGGGAAAACAAACATACAATACAACATCTATGGAATGTATGGTTTTTATTGTCATGTAAACATAACATTAATTGAAAACATAAAAGTGTGACCATTAACCATCCTACAATCAGTGCAATTTTTGAAACGACCCATTCAGGCCACTCCAAGCCATTAGCTGTTGCCAGTGGCCTCCTATGGTTACCCTTCTGTGCACTGTCACACCACTGAGATTACAGGGTAAAGTGGTCTCCCATTGATACATTGTAGGCCATACTAATATGTTCAAACATTTACAGTGGCCTTGGGTGGCACACAGTTGATTTTGTAAGATTACATGGAAAGGACAGCAGGCTTGTGCATGTATGTACTGAAGGTTGCTCAAGAGCAGAATTTTGTGGATCGGAGTGGCCTCCATGTGTAGGAGGGTTTTAAAGAGATCACAAGTACAGCAAATACATGTTCCATTTTGTTTTGTATGCATCAATAATTGACCTTTCCCCATTTTCAGAGGTTATGCCGTAAGTAAAAATAAACAACGTAAGTTTTATTATCTCAATCCAAGGTAAAATATTGAAAAAAAAGTCATTTTGTCTGAATCCCTTTTGTCTCAAATTTAGACAAACCTCAAGGAGTGCCATGGTGAATGGAGTGCCATGGTCGAGCGGTTTAGTGTGTCAGATTTGTGTTCTGATGGCTGAGTCGTCAGAATGTGGGTTCGAATCCCAACCGCGACCATGGTGCTTGTGTCCTTGAGCAAGACACTTTACCATAATTGCTTCTCTCCACCCAGGGGTAAATGGGTAACCTGTGAGGGCAGAATTGGTTGTTGTGTTTGATTAGCCCTATATGCGCTGTAATGGCAGCAATTGAGCTGTATACTCCCCAGGGAGCTGAGATGGTTTCAGGAATGATTTATGCGCCTGATGAGCAGGGGTAATAATATAATGCGCCTTGAGCACCAGTTTGATGGATACGTGCGCTATATAAGTCTACATTATTTATTATTAAGTCCACCAGGGAAAACAAATAGCCATTTTTATGTTAACATTTACACAAGTGCCTACATTTTGAGTGTTATATACGCCAATACTTAGGTGATATTGCCGACTGAAAGGGTGAATTTGCATGGGTGACTTAAGGGTGGCAATTTTAACCGTTATAAGGGCCATTCGTTTTTCCCCCAGTGAACCTAATCTTTTTTCTTAATTCAAGGCTGTTCAGGGAAATATTTTACCTTGAGATTAGATAATAAAAGCTATGTTGGTTTGTTTCTGTATGGCATAAACAATCTCGAAATTGTGAAAGCTCAATTAGTATTAATATTTGCTTAGAAAGCCTCTCTAATAAGATTACTAGATAAATATCAAAAGTAATATTAAAATGTAAATTGCTTAGAAAGTTAAATAAAATAAGAGCCATGAAAGTAAAACTTAAAAATTAGGGGTGGCTAGGTTGTTAGACATTTCTGTTTAAAAAATTGAGTCTAAATGGCAAATCACCAGCTTGTTATTATGTTTTCTTATTTTAGAAATAAAATTAATATGTTTGCAAACTGATATTAGTCGATATACATCTGTTTAAGTTCAAATGATTATTGTGGAACATTCCCATGGGTTCTGTGCAGGAAATAAGGGGATGTAAACAGTGCTGGCCATTTTTCCACAGAAAAAGTAGGATTTTAGAAGGTAATGACAATAATTGAGAAGGGTCAGTACTTGGGACATCATTCTCAAAGACTGTTTTTAATTATGATTAGGTCAAACAAATAAAATAAGAATGATTCAAAAATCTTTTCTGTAAATAAAGGAGTGATCTATTACGGATTATGTTCAACATGGAAAAAAGCCATATTTTTTCATTCATCAACCTCGACTATAATTACTGATATGAGAAGAATATAACAAATACATTTTGTATGGTTAGATTGTTCTAAAAATCCTTGAAGTTATAATCATTACAAACTGTAAATGTTTGTTTGTAAATGACAATTTATGCATGGTAATTTAAATATTTTCCATCGTCCTTTTTTCATATTTAGGGTTTCGGCGTACTTACCACCAGCCGAAACGCCTTTCCCTCATTGAGACAATATTTTTTATATAGGCCTACGTTGATGAATAGTTTTCATTTCTATTTCTATTTTATTTCTCGGTATATATCAACAAATACATAGATGACCAACATTGCAAGGAATACATAAAACGAATGCTTTACGTACAAAAACATAACACAATACCATTCAACTCCCGAAGGATTACCCAAAAGAAACATTGTTTCTGTCTAGGGGTTCTCCAAGTTGAATGGATACACAGAATATAAGAAGCAATAAATATAAAATAAAGTTTTAATTATAATTATAACAAAATTAAATAAAGTGAAATAAATAGTTAAATAAAGCTTTAAAGTAAAGTATGTAAATAATAAAATCATAGATTGTACTAATTAAATAAGAATACTATATAAGCAAAAACCAAAACCAAGCTTAAACATGAACAAGCATTAAAAGCAACATCTCCAAACTAAACAAACATAATCAATCAATTAATCAAAATAATAAATCAATAAATAAATACAGATTAAAATAAAAACAAAAACAAAAACTAAATAATTATAGATAATTGATAATTATAAGTAAATAATAAATAAATATAAATATATAAATTTTTAAAAAATTGAATTTTTTAATATAAATAATTAGACACATAATTACATACACAAATAAATAAATAAACAAAAATTTCATTGAAATTTTTTTTCACAAAATAGTGTATTAGATATTGATGTATCTTACGAACAAAACAATTACTGTAGACAATTCGGTCTCTACGGTCCGTGGTTATTTTATTGTCTCCAAAAAAGACCCTGGAAATAATACAAATATTGCCCTGTTTGTTACGGACGAATTGTCCCTTTCTCTATAACGTTGGTCTCACTGTTGGTCAATTTCATTACAATTACGCGTATGCAACGCGTTGCCGTGGGTACTACATTGACTGACCCTCATGATAATGAACCAAAGCTTTTATGTTTACTAGAACCACCGGTCACTCTCCAGCGGTGGATTGTAATGCTTTTAATAATCAAATACAATGTCAAATAATTGATCGATTTATTAATAGTCCAGCAACTGCATATGCAAACGGTTCTTTTGCATAGTCCCGGCAGCGCTGCATTGCTAGCTGGATGACCTGGCATTCTGAGCTTCGCTTAATGCCCATATCCCTCCCTCCGGGGTTGCAGTCGTGGCGGCGCCCTGCTTATCAAACCAACACTGACTAAACAGCGACGCATTGGTCCATGTAATCAGACGTTTATGAAATAATTCAACTTATCTCATTAGTATGCAGATTACACGGTCGGCGTTTGTGTACATATGGTATGATATACTTCACGAACCCGTTAGATTATGCAGATATAATTAAATAGCATTCATGCCCTTTGACCCAAGTATATATTGATGAATATTCTTCTGTAATTTGAGCTTCAATTTGATATTATTTCAGCTTTATAGTCTATGGTTTCTGTTAAAACCTTTTTCATACCAAACTAAGGACGACTTCGATTCGAGTAATGGCCGGTGATTTTTTTTATCAAGGGGGAATATTTGTTGATTTTATTTGATATAAAAACCGTTTTATTGAGACAACTGTTTCATCCGATTCTTTTCAACACTGAAATTCGTATACCTCCAGCTCACACGTCTATAGAGGGCGTGCGTTGAATGTTATTATAAGGGATCATCTCTTATTAGTTTTGTATGAGAAATTTATTGACAATACAGTTTTTTATTTTTTGAATCCACCACCATTAAATTATATCAAACCATGTAGTATGTCCCTTGTTAATATATCTGAATGTCAAATCTCACGTTTGGTCCAATATTGGAGGAAGATGATGTAATAAATAGAGAAGCCACGTGTGGTAACGTCTTGACGTGCACTAGAAGGAAACGGATAGCAAGTTCCCGCTGACATTTATTTTCTGACGAAATACTAAAATATGACATCATTACTTTTGTCTAGTGTTTTATAATAAGTACGAGCCAACTACACATTTCTAAATATAAATGTAATTTGTCGGTTATATAAATATTTATAATACAAAAGTTGTTGGAATCTGAGATTAAGGGGGGTCATGGGCGCGTTGGTTTTGAATGAATTAACGGATCTCAGTCCAAAGTGGACTTCCCAAGATACACCTCTTTGGTGATTTGTATGTGAATTCAGGGCTGGGGAAACAACTAAATAATTGTCTCTCCTTTTGTAATCGCAATGCATGTAAAGACCCAACATTCGTAATGTGTGCGCGCCCCATGAAGCAAGGGCGCACGGTCGGTAAACTCATTATAATGTGGTTAATTACTTCATGTGAATATGAATAACGATATTTATAAAACAACTGTCCTATGAAAGTTTCAGCTCATTGATGTTGAGTCGTTAACAAGAATATAGTGAACATTAAGGCCAAGTAAAAAAAAGACCAGTTGATCGTCCTGGTTTTTTCAAAAAGAGGAGGATGAGGGCCTTTTTATTTATATTTTTTTTCCAAGATGGCCGCCAAGCATTTACATTCAAAATGGCCACCAATTTTTCAGTTTGAAATCACCGCCAACTTTTTTTTTTATAGCTATCGAACAATTAGTAGTTGAGTAAAAATATTCGTGTTAAACAATGTTTGATGTATTTTGTTAAACCCAAGTAAAAATACATGAAAAATTTACTCTTTTTGTGGACAAGCATAAAAAATTAAAAATAATAAAAAAATTAAAAAAAGGATGCGTTCTCAAAAAAGGATGCGGGCGGGGACGATCATCTGGTATTTTTTTTTACTTGGCCTAATTCAACATGTTTGTTTGGCATAAACGACCTTTGTATTCACTCTCACTGCAGAATTTTGATTCTCAGTGTTCGTTAATAACATTCGAATTAAAATATTGGGGTATACTATAGTACTCAGTAAGAACTGTGATTATTATGATGCTTTTTGAAAATATCAAAGGTGTATACTGCCGGACTTACCCCCCCCCCCTTTCAGCATCATATATCCGCCCCCTGGTGAAACCCTTCACATAGACCCCCTCAAAATCCTATTAGCGTTCACACTTTGGTGGAAGATGCCTTGAACTGAATGTGGTCCATTGGTACTTAATCCTCGCATACAAACCATTATCCAAACAACCGTCAGGTAAACAACTATGTTATCAAGTAATAAACAGTTATAAAATAGCGAAGACTCGGACTCTTATGTGTTTATTCGAACTAATTCACTGTAAGTTTAGGTAAAGCTTGTAGCTTCGCAAGGTGAAGAGGATAAGTAAGCAGTGGCGTAGCTATGGGCGGGCCAGGCAGGGCCTAGGCCCGCCCACTTCTTGTCTAGGCCCTGCCATTTGCCAAATAAAGAAGCTTTTTGTATAACTTTTTTTTTTTTTAACGATTTATGTTGTTTGCATTCCTCTTCTATGTATGTTTGTGTGATATAGGCTACAGTGCATTTTATTTTATACTGTATACTTTAAAAAGGACAGGGGCTATCATGCTTGTAGGCTACTGTTGCGTTCTTTATGAGCATGGCCTAAGGTGTCTCACAGCACATTTTGGCCTATGATTTAACGAATCAATTTAATGAAGTGAACCTTTTTACTAAATGATTTGTGGCATTATGACTTTCCATGCGTTTCATGGTGTGTATCGTGATCTCCAATCCTTGTAAATATTGTGTGTCAGTGTGTGCGTGTGTGCGTCGGTCGCTGTTCCATCGGCACAAACATAAATCGGCGCCCGTGTATGGATGGATTTATGGATGAATTCTATGGCCCGTCCATTTTTACTCAGGCCCAGCCGAATCTTTATTTCTGGCTACGCCACTGTAAGTAAGACGACTAATTGCGGTGACACCATGTGAAAATTAGTCTTACTCACTGTAATTTTAATCATCAGAGAAGCAAAAGTTTCGCAATGCATTATAAGAGTCAATGCATAATGATTTCCTCCTAACAATCGATGTTCAATGCACATACCATGGCTCACGATAACCATACAACCACAAAGGCAAAACCCTGAAATAACTGACCAACATTGAAAGAAGGGATTTATACAGGATTGCAGTGCATATAGAGATTTTGGTTGAGAGTGGATGAAGGCGTCACTGTGCTATTATCAGTACAGACCAGGCAAACATTCTCGTCCTGTATCCGCAGAGAGGCCCAAAGGCCCCCACACAAGCTCTATAGCTGCACAAATAAAACCCACACGGCAAAACGGCGATCGAATGAAGGAATTAAAATGCAGGTTCTTTTTAGTGAATTCCTCCATTGAAACAGCGATGCGATCGTGGTGAATAGAAGCCGAATCCCACAAGCTTTGCTCCCAGCTGTACATGGCTCGTTCTTCGTGTGAAGAAGTCCATCATTGCCAAAGCCACGTATACGTGTTCACACATTCTAATCGAAGCCGTCCATTACTTCATTCTAGATGAGCAAGCCTTAGGATCTTTCCATTTGCCCTTATCTGAAGCCTTCATCCTTCGTCGCCACACCGCTAGAAAAAAACCCGTTCATATCCGCTCTTACCAGCATCAATAAACATTCCCATTTCGTAAAACTTAACTTTCCGCTGGTACATTGTCGAAATTGAAAAGACCGGGAAGAACAAAAAGACCCCTGCCGCCAATAATCATCAGAGATGGGTTTAAAAAAAAAAAAAACCTGCAATAAATGGGTGAACTGTGTGCGCGGATGGCCGCTCGCGAAGCCCCATAACCTTAAAAGACATCATAACAAAAGTTCTAATTGTCAACACAAGGTGTGAAGACTGCACACGACCGCGGTGACATCTAAGTAAAGCCGACAGCGGCTTCGATTGTTATTTATATATGCTAATGAGCTTAATTGATCTGCGCCTGCGCGTTCTGTGTTTAAAGTACGGAAGACATGCGCACAGGGATTTCCGCAAAGTTCAATTTCCCAAATGGCGGCGGCCAAGAGACACTGTGCTGGTCTTTCTCTCGAAAAAGGCCACCGTTTTTCCCATCAAAACAGTACAAGACATCGAGAAAATGGACACAAACATCACCCAGAATCTCTCCTGGACATTAGTGCCAAAGTTGTGGCCCTAAATATTCCTTTTCAGCAAGTAGAGGAGAGATTTTCGCGCATTCCGGAGCCAGTGCAAATGCGGATTGTGTTCTGGTCATTTCCACGCAATGAAAAGGATATCTGTATGTATTCTTCGCTTCACCATTCCACGGTTAGTGAAAGCGAATATCAAAAGTTGCCTTTCCAGCGAGGAGTCAGACTTTTGGACAGCAATGCAGTAGAACACGTACTTCAAGTTGGTAAGTGGAATTGTTTTAAAATTCGTTATAAAACGTCGGTTATTCATTTTATTTAACGACTTCACATTTCCCTGTGTTGAGCGCAGCATGCCTACCACACACAGCTAGACTGTTACGGGCGAATGAATGTGAGATTCCCATCTATTCATTTTATGTCAGCGGCCCGGCCGATGCGTAAACCAACACCACGGCACTGCTAACCTGGTTTGGCCTTTATACCGCCGCACCCTGCCTGACCGACACAACTTACTCTAGATATTTGTAATATACACAATCCACTGATGGAGAAAACATTGGTTTTATTTCAGATGTGAATACAAGATTAGCGTAATGGCGTCGCGCAATTTTATTCAGGGTTGGCTGTATAGCCTGTTCGTAGCTTGGTGAATAGGCAGCGAGCCGTGGTTCTGAGTCGGTATTGTGAGCTATCGATTCAGTACTCGGGCCCGGCGCTGCGGTGTGCAGGCCCTGCATTATTTCTACTGACGAGTATGGTCTATGCTGTTTGTTTCCATTATGTTAGGCATACCCGCAGGCTCAACTGTTTATTTTCCACTCGAGAATAGAACTGCACCGTCGCCATTTAACATCTGTTTTATCTGCTTATTTTCCAAGCCTTTATGGTTGTACAATCTCGTGGTACATGTTCTTACGGGGGGACTTGGAAGTTGCCAAGCGCAAACGGAATAATCCGGGGCAGTTCATGGGCATTTTGGGTTCATCTGGGATATTCTGACTTCCTGTCGCCAGCCAGTGCGTTACGATATATATACAGGTGCTTTGTTATCGCTCCGGCCAGGTTGGACCACGGACAGGAAGTGGATTCACTTCCCCGAAAAAAACCCCAGCTTCCCGATCTGTTATGCTATTTTCCTATGTTTTTGTCAAGAAAGGGTTGCTGTATTTAGATTAATTATGGAGGTCAGTACAGTCGCTGTGTCATTATACCGGACATTGGACTCTCTCACTAGGAATAGGATGCATATTGTCATTGACATTATATTGGAAAGGTCTTGAAAAGCTTCTCAATATCACTGCTCATGTGGAGGGTTTTGTTGAAGTTGAAGTGAAATAGCATAATTGTATTTATCTTGGGAGGAATAGTCATAGCCATCTTGTTGTAATCAAGTCTGTGTATAAGAGTGTTACTAATTAGAAACAGTCACACCTAAGATCTAATTTCCTTGTGTTGCTGGTACAATTTCTAGACACAAAACAGCAACTATTAAATTTGATATTAGGACAGTGTTACTCAGGGGGTTGCCTTGCTTCGTCATGGTTGAATTTATTACAGAATGAATAAAACTGAATAAATCAAGAATTGCTTGGATATTTAATAATTAAATTAATAAATTAAAATTAAAATTAAAATGCTAACAATTATATTTTGTTAAAACATTAACCTGACCAGCTGTGGCAGATTCATAAGAGGCAACGATGTGGGTGGGGGGCACATTGCTAAACAAGATGACTTCACTGCCAAAGGGACAGGGGAGTAAGCCTTATCGCTAATAGCACTGAAGCAACTGCCGCAAAGCATACAGGGATACAAAAAGGGGCATCTGTTTGGCGCAGCTTTTGTGACGTCAATAATATTTTGTTTGTCCGCGCGGCACGCAGTGGCGCTGTTGCGCCCACAGACATCCCACAATTCCTTGCAGCTGCTATTAATATTAGCGATAAGGCTTATGCACACTGCCAAAAACGGACACACCAACAGTGTCAGGTAAATTTACATGCACTGTAAAAAGGAGGGAACATGCCACCTTTTCCATGATCAGTTTTCATAATTTTCGAACATCCATTAATCACTTCTACTTGATTCATTTACATACTCATGCAAATCTACCAGTTTCGACCCAATGTATTCCTTTGTTAGATTAATAATAATAAACCCTTGGATCCACAGTATGCTTTATCCATTCTTGTCCAGGGACACATTGTAAACTAACTCTCCTGATAATGCTAGCAGCTTGTGCATTCCTGCCTGGTTTGATTGCAATGGGACTTTGTATGATAAAAGCTATTGTGTGTTTTCACCCATTTTCAGTTTACCATGGCATACTGGCAATATATATGATTATCATGGGGGTGACCTGGCTTGTGTGGTTAGTTTGCACGGTCATAATGCCTGAGGTGTACACAGCACCATAGCATGCCATCCTAGTATTTCCTCATCGGTCTGGCGTACTCTCTAACTCAACACTCATTTCCCATGCATGCAGGAATGCATTAAGTGGGTACCCCTCACGCTAAGCCCGATATGAGAATTCATTAAATGTGGTTTATATACAGTGAGGAAATACAACTTTATTAATAACGCAGCAGGTATCCTTATCCATAGTACTAAGATCTAGGCATTAATCATGAGGTATTAATGAATTCTTTTGGTGAATAATTTATGAGGCTTTCAGTGCTATAAAATGTAAATTATATACTTTCAAAATAATGGTTATTGGCCTTATGTTTCGAACCTAGCAGGTTCTTTCTCAAATGCGTTCTTTTTGCCTTTGAGAAAGAAACTGCCACATGTAGGTTCGAAACGTAAGGACAATAACCATTATTTTGCGTTTATACTACAGGGCCTTTAGGTTGGTAAGCAGTTTGCAACAGCTAATTCTCTATTTATTATGTACTTTCACTTAAATGGAAGTTGCATGTACAGCATTGGTAATGTAAACAAATGCTTCTTTGAGAATGCTTATAATTCTCTTTTAACATCCAAATAGCCTGTTAACGTTTCAGCTTATTCACAAAAAACAGTGAGAAGATTTTTGTTTTCATTCTAATATTTGAATAATTGATCGATGGTTTGAATATGGTTTTTTTTCCAGTTCGAATAATAGAAGAAAAAAAAATTAACCCCCCAATCATCCTCTTGTCTACATTTGGTCGCCACCTAGCAAGTCTGGGGGACATTTATGTTTTATCGCATGGCGCAATTTACAATCAGCGGCCTTCGAATATCGAATATTCGATCAAAATCAAAATCCGAATATCCGGTTACCAAATTATTCGAAAACGCACAGCCCTTTTATCAATGCCATACCAAGCCATAACACTGTTTATTCCTGATATCATTAAAGTAGACAATAAACGATATATGATTAGTGTCATTAATTTTGTTAAGCTGTGACGTTTTTGCATTAAAATTCAATTGGCACAGACTTAAATTAAACAATAACTAATTTACTTGTAGTTCACTAATTTATAAAATGTTGAAAACAATTTTATAGCTTTTTGGAATTTTTTGGTTAAGAAACATGGTCCAGTTAACAGCCCAATCTGTTTAACAAAATGAACAACTGATTTGTTGAGACTATTCAATAGTACTGTTGTTGGAAAATTAACATAAACATTAATAAATGTTCCCATTATACCTGATAAAAATACTGCAATCTTCTTGGAATGTTAGCTGTTTACTTGATAAATGTACGTGCCCATGTAAGCTGAACAATGCATATTTCTGGTGAAAAAAAAATTTTGCTTGTAAAACACATTGCCAGAGGTGATTTACTTGTGCATGGATGTAATGCATACATGAGTACACATAGCAGGTTTAGTTTCACAAAAATTCTTGACTTATGTGCAAATTGATAAGAAGTGAGGCCATATTTGCTGTATCACATGTCAGATTAGGTATTCAGGTACACCTATTGCCTACTGATCAAACAGCAGATTTGGGGTACTTCTCGGGGGCTACTTGGGTGGCTTATCATGGACATAACAGACAAAAATGTGGGATCAAATTATTCACTTTCAAAATGGTCAAGGGTTGTTGATCATATTATTTATCGCAGAATTATTTATCGTATTTGAATTTAGATACTAAACCAAGTGATCCACCTAATTTGTCTTTCATTATTGTTATTTTTGTACTTTTGCTAATTGGTATGGAAAAATTTGATCATTGTTTTGTTGTTAAAATTGATGCACACAGAATCAAAAATTGACAGAAATGCTGTGCATACTGGATATCCTGTACTTATATCCTGTAAATTACTACTTATTAACCTGTAATTTAAGGAGGTTTTTATGCCTGGGTGTAGTTTCGTTATTAATCATCTTCCTTATGTCTAATATCATGTGCTTAGTGGTCAGTTGTGCCCGATTTGAAGGAAATGCTTGGATTCATCACAGCTGCATGTATATGAAGGAATAGACTCGGGTCAGCTTGTACCCTACAGTCATGTTCATCTTTCAGGCTGACTATATCGGCTGCCTCGTATCACTCACTAGATGTCATCTTGACCACGGATCCTCTGACAAACCCTAAGGAGGTGGTTTCTACATCACTCACAAGACAAATCTTAATTCACATTCAAGAAGATTTGCTTTGTTTCTGTTCAAACTGTAAGCTGTTGCTGTTGGACCTTGTTTTCCACAACTCCATTAATTTCTTTGATTATATTGAACCTAGTGCTGGGATGGTTAACCGATAGCTGACTGAAACTCCACTATCCGTTTAGAAATTTGCTAACCGGGTAACCAAAACCAATATTTAAAAAAAAAACTATTTTGGAAGGCTTTATTTTTGCTGCGTTGGTTATAAAATAATCATTGCTGGAAATTTATTGATGCTTTTTGATTGAAAATGTATACACATTGTTGCATTTGTCGACTATACCTAGTTTGTGTGGCCGTTGTGTGCCGACTTATCGGTTAACCGAGTGTGAAAGTTTTGGTTAAATTGTTAGTGAACTAACCGATAACTCCCAGCACTGACACGACCGGATATTTTACCTTACGTTGTGAGCCCCTTTTCTTACTCAAATTCTGATGTACTTTTGACTGGGGTCATTTGGCTGGAATCCTACTAGGCTGCTCACTATTTTCTTACCTTTTTTCTCACCCCCTGCTGAATCAACCAACGAAGCCCCAGGCATAAAGAGACCATCAACAACAAGCTTAGGAAACCAATCTCACAGTTTTGATGTTTGATATGGTGGATGGATTTTCATTTCAAATGACGAGGAAATTAATAAGATGCTGGTTTTAAGACCATCTTAGATCACATTGTGTAACCCTGTACCCCTAGTATGTAGCCCATATTGTTTGTACGTGCTGCCCAGGTGTTGGTTCCCAGATTTCTTGCTTGATATCTTGGTGAGAGTATGAAGAAAGAAAGAGTCAGTGAGATTTGTTTCTGTGGTGAGACCAACTGTCCGTTGTTGTCTGTGTCCTGTCAAAGTGGAAGGAATCGCCCATGACATATTGCACAGGAAGTACGGTTCAATTTGTCTGTAAATAATACAAACCATATTATTAAATAAGTAAACAACATGATATGGACAAAAACTCCATAGATATACCACTAACTGTGTGGTCCACTTTCTTATTACACTATCCCTAAAACCATGGTATTTTGATTTGAAGAAAAATGTGTATAATTTAGTTTCTGTGTCATTTTACTAATTTTTAGAAAAATCCTGCTTGGATGGAAATGTCAAGCCCTACTCATTTGCATATTGGGAATAAGGAAACAGGAAGCTTGTGTTTGTCTATCCTGAATTCGCGGTTTATGAACAATCCAAAATATGGTACAGACATTACATGTCTAATGAGACTTTCCCAGCATATATGACTCCAGGAAATGTGTGATAATGTTAACCTCTACGTAAGTTCATTTGATACATAATTTGTGAGTTCTTCTTCAAAAAGTCTTTCAGTGCAGTACCTCAAACCATAGAGCTCAAAACCCAGTAGATTTAACCATAAAAACAGAAAGTGAAAGAACAGACTGAGTAGTTTAAATGCAAGTGACGCTGACTGGAAATTGAAGATTTCTTGGAGAAGGTGATTGGTCACTTGTGTCATGTTAACTTTGTTAGGTTTGACCAGTCATTTCCTGTGGGCAGTGAAGATAAATTAACCCATTGCACGCAATGGAGAATGCAAAACACCGCTCACTGTAAATACGGATGTGCACAACTCGAGTAGACATCCTAGATTTGGAATTAAACCTCGGCCATAAGTGGCTGCTTTCACTTCCTTCAGAGAATTATTTGTTGTTAGTTTGTTAATGTTATCAGTGTTTTGTAGACAGTTGATTTACACATGGACAACAGCCAGTTCATATTTAATCTATTTATCATATTTAATTTCCTAGTTTGAATAACAAGAAACCAGTACACAATAATGGTTATCAATTTATCATTTGTGAAAAGAAGAAATTCACATTGCTAACCAATTTTGTTCAAACATTGAAATCGACAATTTTATTTGTCAAATGTCATTATATTTGTTAAGAATTAACATAGAAACTGGAAATTGCAGCATTGTAGAAATTTGTTGAGTTTAATAACGTACAACATCTAACAGAACAATCACTTGAATTGATAAACAAATAATTTTTTTCTCTGAGCCAGTTCTTCATATCAAAATAGTTCAAATTCAGTTGCTCTTTTTGTTCATCAGTTGATTGACAGAAAGTCAATTTTGGCCTTCCCTTGTAATAATGTTGTTACCTTCAATTCAAGTGTCAATTATTGAACATAGGTTCACTGACAATGTATAGAACTTGGTCAGAGACGAGTGGGTAACAGAATTCCTGAGAAAGCAGTCACTGATGATGCAAAGTCATCATAACAAGAAAGTACTTCAATCTAGGGCTGTGCCGGGTATCCGGATACTTGACCGAAACGGTCATTACCCGGTTCCATTTTTCGGTTCCAAATGACTTTTTAAAATTCGTGCTTAACGTTTGAGCGGTGCAAACAGAAATTTGTGACTCTTGAACAATGCACTTTTACAGACAATTATCTTTAAATTCAAGAGATTGCACTCCAATAAAGAAAAGATCGATAGTATGGTATCCTCTGTATTATAAAAGTCAATTTGTTACCATTTACAGTACATGTATTTGTACATCACCAGAGGCATGTTTTCAACAAAAATGATTCCTGATTTCGGGTATCCGGTTCCAAAAATATCCGAAAATGCACAGCCCTACTTCAATCACGTCATATAGGACTGTTCTAAAAAGGTTTGAATTTGACGGTGGACACATTTGTGAATTGAAGCATAGAGGTCATTAAACTATTGAGGAAATTAGGAGCAATAACCTAAAATTATGGACTGAAATATAGGCAACAAAATAAAAAAAATGTCTTTAAAAAGTTAAAATGATGGCATTAAGAACATTTTTCTTGAGATTGTGAATGAATTTTTGAAACACATTGATGAAACTAATACAACTCTACTTTAAACTGATGGAACCTATTTTTAGATATTTCTAAAGAAAAGTGATTAAATAAAATATATAAAATTCACATTTTGAACAGATTTGGGTTCATGGTTTTTCTCTAGTAACATGCTTGCAAAATCCACATGAGAATACTCTGATTCCACATGAATGGATTAATGTTATGTGACTCACTAATTCTCTGTAAAATAACATCCTCTCTATTCCATGACTCCACCTGCTTTGGAGCCTCAAGGGGTCGTTGCACTTTCACTCTTCCCCCAATTTGACCCAGTTAGGTTAAGGATATGTCACATTTCTTTATGTTATCTGCACCCATGATTTTTATTGGCTTTCTTTTATTAGCTTTTTAGTCTGCCTTCAAAATTGCAATGTAATACATTTACTACTTGATACTTACTTTTAAAAAAATAGCAGTGCATGTAACATCAATTAAACTGTAATACATGCAAATCAATGAGGGTACATTGCACATAATACTGAACATTGTATTTAAACGGTGTATGGATGGTGTGTTGATAAATAAGTAAAATAACCCCACTCATTACTGCTACACAATTTTGTGAATGCTAATTATTAAATTACCATAAATTACCATATGAATAAACTGGAATGCATTAGGAAGATGAACAAATATTGGTTTTAGTACAGCTCTTTATTGTTTTGAAGTTAAATTGAATTACAAGCGCTATAGTAATAGTAAAAAAATTAACATTTCATTTTTTTTAAACATCTTGAAGTAGACAACTGAACAGGAATGTAGTATTCTGATAAATAATTTTCAACATCCTCCCTCAGGTACAGGGACTAATCATTAAATTGTGTGACTTCAGATGATTAAGTTGACTTAAATCTGATAAGACTTCTAAACTAATCATTTCCACTGGATGAGATCAGAAATGACTTCAAAAATTGCCAAGTTCTTGTATACGTGTGACTAGAAGGTCAGAGACAACACAACTCATTAACATCAAGATTTAGTATTACTATGGTGTGTTCTAAGAAAAGAAAAACGGAAATGGAGAAAGTATAGCCGTTGTGAAGTTGCTAAAGGATATACATGTACTGTATATATACACCCCTTGTAGGTATTGTCAGGATTCACCAGGCTTCAGTTCAATATCACCTTTTTGTATCAAACAGAGATAGAATTTCTATCATCGAAATTAATGAAATGCAGATAACGTTAAATTACAACATTCAAAGTAATATCCATACGTCCAATAGAATCACTGTCAATCTTTGGGCTTGATCAGTTATTGTGATTTGGCAGGCCTTGAAATTCATTCAGCTACGTGTAACAGTTTTATTTTTATTATATTATTCGGCCAAACAAGCAAGAACAAACAATACAGGACAATAATACCAGATGGGACAGGGGCAACAAAGGCAAAACTAATTACTGTGAACCATGGTACCCCCACATCTGGTAGTAAACACAACTTAATTCATACAATTTGTGGATTCTGTTCTGTACCAAATAATTGTTCATTGTATAGTGTATAAACCTTGGCTGGTTGGTTGTCTCTTTGCTTAGCCATAATATGCTCTGCTTAGTAGCTTATAATGCAATTGATATCTAGATGCTTTATTTCTAGATTCTCAATACATGAATACACATGTTGTCTGGACATTTAAATCCTTCTGCTTTTTCACTATGAACCATTACTCCTTCATCAGATGTAGAATAATTTTGATTTTCCAAGTCATGTGTCATCAGTCAGGGTGTTATTTATATTCTGGATATTTTTTTTTCACAGTCCTTGTACTTTTTTGTCCTTGAATCTAGAGGGTGATGTTCAATGTTTGTGGCACTGATAACCCATGCAGATGGTACCCTAAAATGTCACTAGTATGAATCAGGCAAGGGGGTGGGGGGGGGTAGTCTGTATGATTGGGCAGAGGGGGGAAGCAGTGTATCGCTAGTGAGAATGCTTTACAAGGATACTAAAGACACGACATGTCCCCGAGTCATACATATGATGACACATAGTAATGGGGATATCCCCTTAGCTAATATTGCCATATGGGACAGGGTGTGTGTGGACTCTGCGGAGAACCCAGGAATTGAAATGGTTAATTCTAAACTTTATCAATATTATTCAGGAACACCCAAAATACCTAAATAAAGTTTCTGGCAAGTTGTGTAAAGCTTAGGAGTAAGTTATTCTTAACCAAAAAAAAAAGAAAAAAGAAATTGTCTTGAGGATGTATATATTTATCAATTCATTGTTGTACCATTCAAAACTTTTCAATTAATGAAAAAGTTCAGAATTTTTTTTTATTTTGACAAAATAGTATTATATAATACACATTCCAATTGTTATTTTTATCTACATTTATTTGACGAAGACAGAGAGTGAAATATAACATTTGTATGAACTTCCATAAATTGCAATTTTCTGAGGGAATGCTCCCAAGTGTATTACATGATTTAGGGTTGTCATTGCCACAGTGCCCAACTGAAGAAACCATAGATGCTACAGAAGTACTTTGACCTTACCGATGTCTGGTTTATAAATGGCCAGACAGATTTTAAAGAGACTATTTACATGCAACTTACAGCTGAATTTGAACTATTTTTTTTTTCAAAAGTGAAAACAAACCTGTTCCGTAATGATACCACCCTCTATTTAACAGTATCTCAACTGCATATTTTCAAATATAAAGTAATGTAAAGTCTAGGTTAAATAATTAAAGTTTCCATTTAAAAAAAAAAGAACCTTCCTTACTATCCATAATCACATTCAGCACATGTGCGAACTGTACAGTGCCAAAGATCTTCATTTCCTCTGAACTATAAATGTACAATGTAGTTGTTGATGTGTTGTTGAACTCACCTATAAGCCTGTTCTGCTGAAGTGGTACACAGGGGTGCCTTAGTATGTAATTATAACCCAGGTCAAATGTTGATTATATAGAGCTGTATGTGTTTGTGCATATGGTTTGTGTAAGCCATAGACTGTGAGCATATATACTGTATAATGTGCATTATTCTGTCCATTTTAAGAAGGCACACCTGCACACCATAATTCCACATTGGTCTATTTGTTTGCAATGCTTCCATACCACTGACTGGGGGACCCACTGACTGGATTCTTTACTTTCTTATTGACCATTGACCATCCTTCAATGCTTCTTATTCCTGGCACCTTGTGGTCAGTGGTCATTTTGATGGTTATTCTATGGTCACAACTGGAGGGGCTGGACTCACACTTGACTCACAAAGGTGTCCCAGTGGGATTTGGGGCTAGTGTGCTTTGTGTTGGTGTAGTGGTTAGACTGGTCAAGCGTGAGGTAGTCCTGGTGGTCCACTACATTAATGTCCACTACACAGGTACACTGACCCTCCACTATGACCACACTGCATGACTTTTCCTTCCTCCATGCTCTGTCTAGTCATGGACTCGTGTTCAAAAAGTGCATGGACTCAGTTATTTTTTTAGGTGTTTGTGTGACAGAGCGAATACCTCTTTGAAATTGTTCGTTTTTTGTTGTTGTCTAATCCTTCTTCTCGATGAGACTTATAAAAAAAACTTTAAAAAACAGTTGCAAAGTTCACAGATCCTTCAAATTTAACACATACTTAGAACATAACATGCAGTTGTCAATAAAATTGTGACATCATGGTGACATCAGATATCAAATTACACTAAATCAAATATTTCAAAAAATCATATCTCATGAACCACAAAAGATATTTACACAATTTTTGCATCATCTTACAGATCTTCAATTATGTGACATTTTGTTCACAGACTTGACCCCAATCTGACCTCTCCTTCTGGTCGAAACCGGAAGTTTAAGTGAAAAAATATCCTGAAGCACTTTTATAGGGTCTGCAGCTAACATGGTATTTCGACATGCCAATTTTCTATCTCAAAAACCATAGGAAATTTTAATATGACTAATGTGAATAAACTGACTAGTGACATCTTATCTTTTCCAAAAATATGTTTGATGACGTCATCAGAGCACCCTCTAGCGGGAGTTTTAAAAAGGGATTATTTTCCAATCTCAGAAATTGAACCAAATCAGGTATTAACGTTATTTTTTCATGGTCATGAGGAAGTTTTGTGTCATATCCCTTCAAATCACCTGATCTGACCTTTACTTCCGGTCCAAACAGGAAGTTCAAATTCAACCCATTTCTAATGCAAAATTGATGTTTTTTTTAATATGAAATTGATATTGTTATAATCGAAGATGATACACTTTTGCAAAATATGATATTGACATCATCGATGATAATTTGATTGAACCAGAAGTTCACACGAACACTGTGTGTTTGTTCCAACAAACACTTGAGCTCCAGTTGAAATTGAATTCTAGTTACTCATGCTTTTATCTATTCTTGATGGTGAAATAATGGAAATGTGGGAAATAAAAATTAACTCTTTGTGAACAAAAATATCTAGAATATATAAATAATACCCTGACTGATGACACATGACTTGGAAAATCAAAATTAACTTCATTATAAATATATTGCGCACAGTTGGAATCTTCTTTGCGGTTTCCCGGACATGTTATTCAGGCCAAAATTCATTGCTCATAACAGCGCATATCAGATTAGAGATAAACTACACTATCCATGATTGTATGTACAGTAAATATCAAACTGTAATATTAAAAAAAAAATTTTTTTAAATTTTATGGGTGGATATTTTGTTTACGTACCAGCAAGAACCATGATGAAAAATGTTCAAGAACAAACATGAGATGAAATGATATATATATATATATATATATGTATATATATAATGTTTTCTTAAATTTAAAATGTGATCTGGCGTACAGCTGAAGGGTAAATATTATTATTCATGCATAAATTATCATTTTCAGACTTGCGGTGACTAATGTATTTTGTGTTGTGCTCTTGTATTCTACATGTACATCTACAGCACATTGATTCGTTTAAGAGACTGGCCTTCGTCCATGGTTAACTCTCATTTATTTCAAGGCTCTGGCAAAATTGAATATAGAAGCTGTCACTCTAACTGCAAGAATTTAGCAAAGCAGTCACTATTCCTGGAGTGTGTTCACTCATGATAACGTTTGGAGAAATTGAACATTCATGGACCCAGAATCCATCAGATTGCCTTAACTCCAGCGAGTGGGTTTGTACCATATTCTCAGATGACCTACATCTGAGCCACAAGTACCACTTGAGTAAGCCTGATCTGGATTCTGGTATTTTCTGGAGCATGTTACCATGGTAATGGATGCAGGAGGTGGTTGCGAGGGGTGTATTGTAGGGAGAGGGTGAGTGTACTCGGGAGATTCTCCCTACAAATGGGAAGTGGCCGTCAGTTGCTGAGTCGGATGGATATAGAATTTCTAGTACTTTGTTTTGTTGCATGGTTTATGTGGATGAATGGTTATTCCTCGGTGCTTTCACTTTTGACTTGGACATTTTCATATTCATATTATAGTCCACAGAGTTATGATGGGAGCTCATATTTCACATGAAATTCATTTTTTTAATTGATTCCAACATACATTGGCCTGCTATAAATTATGTACTAACATTTCTGTACTTGAGCTGTTCTCAAGTGATTTATAAAGGTAGTGGATATTTGATCAATTTGACCCCATGCAGGTCATGGAAAACAAAAATACTGAGTGTATATTGAGAGGTTAAAAGGAAGTTATGTGTACCACTCGTACACTTGAGATGATACAGGTTACATACATGTAGGTCTCTTGATGCATTTATTCTATTCATACTATGGCTCCTTAATTCATGGAGTAGAAACTGATCTCTTAACAGTGTGCTTGCACTTTGGCACAGAACAAAATACTTTACTAGGATGAATGACTGAGATTTACATGTCTTTTTTTTCTGAAGTGTTACCATAGGCGTTAAATCAATGACATTATAAAACCAGTGGGTTTTCTATCATGTAGTCTTGTGAAGAAGTTGCAATATATATGGACAGTCTTAAGATTGTGAACAAAAAAAAGGAAAAAAAAAAAATTGGCTTTGTGTATTCATCCGGTAAGGTGAATAATGCAACCTGAGCTGCAATATTTATTGACCAGTACAAATGTAATTCTGCCATCTGTTTTTTACTTTATTTCATAAAATTCAATATTCTTTCATGATATAGAGACTACTATGGCTGATTTTCATAGCTTCACATGTTCAAAATAAATACAATGGTTTAGGCATGCGTTGTATTTTGTAAATAAAAGACTTATCTCTGAATTGTTTGTCAAGCACACATGCAATGACTGTGTTCATGATTTTGTATTCCATGTTGAAATTAAAATTACCTTCCATTATTGAAATCATCTGAATGTTTTAGTAATTTACTCTGTTCATGATTAGACGCTAGAATTTGTACGTTATGTCTATACATGTATACAATACATTTATATCAACTATTTGACTGTAATTTTGTATGGAGCGTTATTCTTTATACATGTACATGTTTTGTACAAGAGAGCATTCATCTGAAAATATTGCCAGTAAAATGATTGAAAAACAAGACGAGCCTTGCGTGCCAACTGCAGCTTTTTCAGGGTTTTATCAGCATAGAATATCATCCTTTCATGTGAAGAGCCAATGGTTTTGGCCTTGCCATTGGCGTACTGTACATAGACTGACTACACTGCCTCAACTCAATAAGCTTAGCGTGTTCACAGAGCGAGAAATCTCCCCAGGCGTCCGGGCAAGCATGCTTGCCTGCCAGTGAAAGCCATGGTGCGTGAGAGATGTGTGGAGGTACGGTCCTTCTATTGGAACCCTTAACCTTACCACATGCTGGCTTATGCATTGGATCGACAGACTGAAGGCAAACTTTCGTATGCAGAGTAGTTAAATTACTGCAGTGGTGATCATGTGCTCACTGTTGTTTGAATACAGAAAGGTTCAGATCTCATGATAAACGATGTTATTTTGTCACTACTGTTTCTGTTTTTACTAATCTCAATTAATATAAAAATTTAACTTTTCCTAAAAACTTTCTCTAGTAAAACCATTCACAAAAATAATAAAACCCAAATGTATTTAACTAAAAAAAGACACTAAAAATTGACATTAACCCTAACTCCCTAGCCTTAATTACCAGGTACCTTCCTCAATCCTTCATAATCCTCTGAAATGTGTTTGTGCATGACACTCACTGCCTCAATCCTTCATAATCCTCCAACTTGAGTTTATGCATGAAGCTCACTGCCTCAATCCTTCATAATCCTCCACTATCAAATGCACGACCCTCCTCAATCCTCCATAATCCTCCAATTGGTGATTTTCGAACGTGCCTCATTCCTCCAAAATCCTCCAAATCCTCCGGAGGATACAAGATTATGTTTCTGTCAATCCTTCACAATCCTCCATAATCCTCCACATTCCTCCACAGTAAATTTCCATTATGCCCTCAATCCTCCACAATCCTCCAGGATCTCTTTGAACCATGCTTCCTCAATCCTCCACAATCCTCCACTATCAAATGCACGACCCTCCTCAATCCTCCATAATCCTCCAATTGGTGATTTTCGAACGTGCTTCATTCCTCCAAAATCCTCTAAATCCTCCGGAGGATTATAGAGGATTTAGGAGGGTTAGGGTTAAAGGAACATACATGTACTATGGCAGTGATGAGTTGGTTTAATAATTTCAACCAGCTGTCTTTACTTCCCTTCACATATACATGTATTCTCTACAAGAATAAGGAGTAGTAATGTCTAGTTTACACAGAAAACATTTAAGGAATATTTGAATTTTCAATCCCAAACTGCAGCTGAGATGACATGATAATTAGTGAGTAATGTTTGAATTAATCAGTCGCCTGTCCCTATACTGGAAATTCATGTATACTAATTGAAATCAGATATCTTGCATACATGGTAAAAGGGGATTTGTTGAAATCGGAATACACTGTGTAGGCTTAAGTATTTGATTAAATCAATGCTTGCTAATGAATTAATCAGAAATCGTGCTGTGCATACATTTATTCATCAGAATTATTATACAGAAAGCACATTTAGGAAGATTTTAGCATGGGTTGCGTTGTCTAAAGAAATATTGGTCTCAGAAAAATATTCAATCATTGCTATAAAATACAACTAACTTTTCAAACTTTTGTTCAATTTGAAGGTTATACAAAGAAAATTGAATGGCATTGCTATGGTAACTGAACCAACCCATAATGCCCCATTACTGCGGTGTAATTCACTTAGAGCAATGATTCGTAATTCTATTTATCCCCGGCTGTTCTGTCTGTGAGTGACAGTGTCTGCATACACAGTGTGTGAACCAACATAATGTGATTTACCGTTACGGATAATCACTACAGAGGAAAGATGTTGCTTTTGAGAAGAATCTGATTGGTTGGGGTGAAATACATTTAGTAAATTTCTTCTAAGGAATCGGGCTTCAGTCAGCCCTGTATGCATGTTTCCTACTGAGATGACATTCATCCTACGCTGATGCATGTAACACTCAGTGACCGTAAGGACCCCTCAACCGTTGTCAATTTCCCTTAGTAGGGTCTTAAAATTAAAGATTCCCAGAATCCTTTGCACACTGATAAGATAGATCACATCTGAATGAGCATGTCACCCCCTGGATTTGATCAGTGCCCTGTAATGTTATTCCCACAGGATGGTAAACTTGTCTTCACTTGAAAGTCTTAACCACTAGGAAGTGTTCTTATGACTCTTGCCTTCCCCATCTCCCCAATCTGGTTTGTAATGGTTGCCTTGTCCACTGCTTGGTTGGGTTTTTCACGGATCGCATCCATTTAGTCTTGATTATGTTTCCACTGTGCTGATGTCTTGTATTATTGTATGCCTGTGGGTTGGTTTGTCAGTTATGTCTTGGTTTTCTTGCAAGGGCAGCCTTGGATTCGACATCGATAATGGACAGCAAATCTCCCTTCATTTTATCCATGGAACAGCAACTATCTGATCAGTTGACGTGTTTCTCATTTGTAAGAGATAATTTACTGGCCTTGAGAAGGCTCAGTATTGCTAAGTCTTGCGTATATGAAGGTGTAATATGGTGACGATCGACCGACCGATCGTCCAACTAGCATGGATGAAATTCACAGCAATGCTTGACTGTTTTTGTTATTTGACATTGGGAAACTGCAATGACCATACCAAGAAGGTGATTGTAGAGATACATGTATCCTTACTGCCTGCCTGCCTGCCTGCCTGCCTGCCTGCCTGCCTGCCTGCCTGCCTGCCTGCCTGCCTGCCTGCCTGCCTGCCTGCCTGCCTGCCTGCCTGCCTGCCTGCCTGCCTGCCTGCCTGCCTGCCTGCCTGCCTGCCTGCTGATTAATATTACCTTCCGAGTAAGAGTTACACCCCACTGAACCCACACAATGTACTCAATCAGTCGTGAAAATGTCATTGTAGTAGGTATAAAGCAGACCTTCATTCTCACAGAAAACCCACACATGCACCGCCCACCTCCTATATGTACTTACCTGACACACATCAAAAAAGAGCGTAGGTGCTCACAGCACAAAGACATTCCCCCTTTTTTTCATTTTTGCTGCAGAGGCGCCACACAAAACAGTACACATACATAGTATAGTGGACCAGATTATTATTATGTTTTTGTATGGGTGCCAAAGTTCAGCCTTATTTATGTTTATTGTTACTCTCCATAACTGGGTCACAGTTTAGGATGTTCTCCTATGTAGCAAGGCCCCTGTTGTGTCAATGCAGGGGTGATTGACCTGGTGGTCGTTCCTAGTTGTCTGGCGTAGAATCACTGTAGGGTTCATCCCGGGGCCATAGCTGAATCACCATACACGATACCATGACTATGGATCATATAATATACAATTCACTGAATTTCCTCGAGTGTTGTCAAAGACTAGTTCTTTGAAGTGCTGTATGATTGTACTCATAAAGTCTTGGTTATATGCATATTATATTTATTAAGGACTTTATTCACTGTGCCTATTCATTTTATAGTATTAACCCTCCTACAATCAGTGAAATTTTTGAAACAACCCATTCAGGCCACTCCAAGCCATTAGCTGTTGCCAGTGGCCTCCTATGGTTACCCTTCTGTGCACTGTCACACCACTGAGATTGCAGGGTAAAGTGGTCTCCCATTGATACATTGCAGGCCATACTAATATGTGCATCGGTGCTTAACAGGAATTTGTTGGTATATATGCTGGTTTAGTGTTTGATCAGTTTGATCAGAATTTATCCTAAAAAATAATTTACAAAACATAATAGTTGCACATTGTACAATCTATACTGCTAGTAAATGTAGAGTTCTTTGTTCTAATCTCGCTAGTTCACCATTTGATTTAATTTACATGTGTAAATTAATATATTTGTTAAAGATTTTTTAAAGTTATCTATATCATCATTGTTTATTAATCTAGTGATTTAACAAAATAATTTTTCTGCAAAATCAGTCGATATGCACTAAACAATTTTTTAAAAAGTGGTACAAATGCAAAGTATATATGTCTTGGCTATACACAGTCCTGAATCCAACAAAAGCAGCTGGTGGAGTTTCATGGATTTGGTACGCATGTCTACATGCTCTTCACTGGGCTATACTGTGGAGTAATAAATCCATCAAAATCAATCAAAACCATCATTGGGTATTAAAAAAAATTTAAAAAAAACTTTGACAAAGTACATGTAACTCTAATTTGTTGTATAGAAATAACATTCTTTGGGAGTATATTTGGTGGAAAAAACAAATAATTTTCAGCCAAGTGTAGAACATCCGTCGCTAAATTACAAGTAGTTCGAGGGCAACATTGGTTGTTTTTCTTCTCATGGAGTTCATTGACTGCATATGGAAATTGATAATTCACAATGCATACATCAAATCATTTTAGATAACAAATAATCTATCTAAACATCCTTGCACATAAGTGTATGAATTGGAAATATTTTCAGTGAGATCCAAAAGTGTGTTTGTAGTAAGATGAAAGATGACACTACCACCAATAGTCTGTAAATCTCATTCTGAAGGGTGAAGATAGACAGTAAGTAACCTTGGTTTATGTTTGAAATTATCCACAAATACACTGTCAATTCATTGAAGATGTACGCATGTATACTGTATACAAGTATATATGTACTGGTAGCTGATTAGAATTGGAATTCCACTGAAAAGTTTTTGAAGTCTTTGTTACTTAACCATCGAGCTTTGAGAGGTAAATTTATTCATCCCGTATGGTTGTCGTATGATGAATTGTCCCATGCATGTGGACAAACACCACATACTGGTATGCATTGTGCACTACACAGCTTATGGCAAAACCTTCCATTATTCATGAAAAACAAATTGCAATTTGCATGCAAACAACGGCAGAATGATTCATTAAGGAAATTTGTAGGGGAGGAGGCAGTCGGATGGTTTAGACACAGACGTGATGGACGTTAATGAACGTAAATTGTACTCATTATGGTGAGCATTCTATTTCTATCTGATGGAATACAATGATGATGTGCATATTATAGGAATCCTTGATTGCCAACCAAAGTACTGAGTACTCTACCATTGGGTATTCACACTTGCCACCATTAACATTTTCAGAAATGGGCTCCAGAATTTTATATTGAAATCTGCATATGAACTCAACTAATTTGAGTTGCACAGGCTGCGAATAGTTTAAGATAGATAGCGCATTATAAATTCTTTGTTATTATACTACTCAAAATAATTTAGGGAACACCGGAATAATCTCAGTTAAACCAAGATAATTTATTTCAGATAAAAACACAATGTTTCACAGAATTGATGAGAAACAACTGCACAATGAAACAGATGATAAAGGATGCATGTAGTGATTACACATTTCATGACATGACTACTGAAAGAGAGAGGGGGTTGCAAATGAAAATCCCGGTTCATGGAACATTTCAAACCTATTTGATGTTAAAAATCCGGTGTTCCGGTGAGTAGTATATTTTGAATGTCTGTGTTATGATTTTGTAAAACACATAATGTACATTTAATGTACAATAAATCATGATGTGGAGGAAGAGTGTAGACAATATTTTTTAACATTTCTAATGCACTTGTATGAGATACTTGAGATGCAAAATTTTACCAAGTTTTCATTCAGCCAAAGAACAAACACATGTTTTATTTGGATTATGGATGTCAAAACAATTTGTTTTGCCTTTGAGAAACACAAAAGGTCCTACAATCGAAATGTCAGACCCTTCAGTATGGTTTATCCATTAGGCCAAGTAAAATAAAATACCAGTTGATCGTCCCCGCCCGCATCCTTTTTTAAAATTATTTTTATTTTTTATACTTGTCCACAAAAAGAGTAAATTTTTCATGTATTTTTACTTCGTCTTGGCACCATTCTTTTGACTTTTGATTTAAACTTACCGATTTTAGTTGGCGGTGATTTCAAACAGAAAAATTGGTGGCCATTTTGAATTTAAATGCTTGGCGGCCATCTTGGAAAAAAATATAAAATAAAAAGGCCCTCATCCTCCTCTTTTTGAAAAAACCAGGATGATCAACTGGTTTTTTTTTTTACTTGGCCTTACAGTTGGAAACTTAGTAAGCACAGTGATCAAATGCAGATGAACTTGAGCATTGGTAACATAATTATTTGTTAAAACTCACCCTTGCAGAACCGTATTGATTTTTGGTAAATATAAGCTCCCAACTTATACATTTTATATCATCTGATAATTCATGTTAATAAATGTTCATCTAAATGAAATATAATTAATATTCTCCATTAAATATATACAGTTCTGGGCACTTCTTGTTTTCTTGGTAAATTTATACATGGAATTTATACATGGAATTAATTTAGCATTTCATGAGACATCTGGTCATTTGGAAATAACTGAAGATTTAATAGTCTGCATATCCTGTTGCCACTGCCAATACAAATTTAATTATTAACTTGGATCAACAATACTTCATGTCAATTCTCAGAGAGTCGTGCTGCATGACTTTACTCTTTTGCATCCGTTAGAATTAGCTATTTCTGATAAAAATAATCTGTTTTGGATGGATGAGTGCTCATGCTCTTTGTAAAGAGCTAAAGCATCATGCAAATTATGTTGAAATATTAAATTTGTCGGGAAAATAATGGTGTTTCTTATTGTCAAAGTTTATACTGTTTTACTGCTAGGGCACTTTTCATATATACTACTCAAAACAATTTAGGGAACACCGGAATAATCTCAGTTAAAGCATGGAGGTATTCTACCTCCATGGTTAAAGCAAGATCATTTATTTCAGATAAACACAATGTTTCACAGAATTGATGAGAAACAACTGCACAATGAAACAGATGATAAAGGATGCATGTAGTGATTACACATTTCATGACATGACTACTGAAAGAGAGAGGAGATTGTGCAAATGAAAATCACGGTTCATGGAACATTTCAAACCTATTTGATGTTAAAAATCCGGTGTTCCCTAAATTGTTTTGAGTAGTATATAATGCATGAAGAAGAAAATTTACATTCGTCTTATTTATTTATTTATTTATTTATTTATTTATTTATTGGGAGTAGGGGCTAAGGTGAACCCAGAGCTGTCATACTCTCAAGTACTGAATATGTAAGGCACGCTTGTAAAACTCTTGTAATGGTTGTCAGTAATTACTAGGTTGTTATTCAGTGCAATAAAAGTATATTATGAACAAACTATACTTAATCATCTGAAACTACAAGGTAGTGTCAAATTACATTGTGTGCACATATCACAGGTTTTAATTGTGTTGAACAATAGATTTGTGCACATATGTACAATGTACACTCTTAATGTAAAAGAGTGAAAACCACTTTTTTTTATTAGTGAAACCCACTCTGATTCGAGTGAAAAATACAGTAAAATGCCACCAATTCACTCTTTATACACTACTAATTTTACTCTTTATCCACTCCAAAAAGACTTGTCCGCCATATAGCTCTTTGAAAGAGTGGTTTTCACTCTTTTACGTTAAGAGAGTGCAATGTACACATGTGTCAAACATGTACATGTACATGTACAGTACACTGTCTGTTCATTTAGTATGTGCACAGTTCTAAATTTCCCTCTTAACTAATAAGTCCATACTTAGGGTTGTCCTTGTACAGGGTGGCTGGTATTTCCAAAATGCTAATTGTAGTTCCTCAGTGCACTGTTATGAGTTTGGGAGTCAGGCAAGCTATACAGATTCCACTGTTAAGCTATGGTGGCAGCCTGGAGATATACAGGCAGCTGGTATATTGATGAAGTCTCTTACTGTGGGATCCTGCTTAATATCAGAGGTTATTGAAGGACAAATGCTCTCCTGATACCAGCACATTCATTCGGCTAAGTTTTAAAATTTTATGGACATTACATGCAACAAACCTATAGACTGGGTTGAAAAGGGGAAAGTAATGGCACAAATTATTGATTGATTGATTGATTGATTGATTGATTGATTGATTGTTCATTTGATTGTTCATTCATTCATTCGTTCGTTTGTTTGTTTGGGGGGAAGTGGAACACAATTCATGCACATTATTTGTAATGTTTTTAAGTATGAATTCAAGCCCTCCACTCCCACATGGGACTTGCACAGAATGATCTGTTTCATATGCAGTGTAATACCTGGTATTCTGTACATGTCCATGTACATGTACATGTACAATGTATATTGCCTACATTCACAATTTTACATTTAAAGGAATACAAAGATGGTGTAACACAGTAACAAATTCAGTGTATTACATTGTATTTACATAGATACAAGATATGTATTACTTTGTATAACACAAAGTATTACACCAATGCTACAATGCTGTTCATTCTTCCACACTTATTCCTAGTTTTAGGTTCTGGCATTAACTGATTTAACTGTATCAAATTTAAACATGTTTCTTTACTTTTTACAAGGTATACAGTTAATTATTATATTTAATCAATGCATCAAAGATATTACAATTTTGGTCATAACAATTAAGTGAGGTTGTTTCAGGCAGGCATTAAAATATAACCCTAGAGAGGCAATTGTCCATAAGGTGTCTCTATCAAAAGGCAAGTCAATATACCAACATCAAATTAATGAAAGTAGAAACGACAATAAAATTCTGCATAATTCTGTTCTTAATGTAAATTTCAACCTTCAAATATTAAAACCAAATTGCTGTAATAAAGTACTCTGTAAGTTATACAGACCCTGGTCTTAATGCCCTTAGTGTTTGGTACTAAAATGTACATGAAATTCACCATATGTTCAGATGTTACAATCCGTTGGGAGAAAGAAAATAACTGATTGAAATGATCAACAGGAACATCGATATGATTTTGTTGAGCGGGGGTGGGGTGGGGGGAGGGTCGGGTCGGGTAACATGTCCCCTTTTGTTTAACCAGTTCGCGTCGGGAATAAAAAAGTTTTTCTGGGCCCCTGTGCGGGTTTCTTTTTCCCACACAAACACGTTAATGGAAGCTTCCACAGCGCGTGGACACATCTACTGAGCATGTCACTGTACGTCAACCGAGCATGCATACAAATATTCCGGAGTTTCCTATGGCGTGTTTAGACGCTCTCCATTCCGTGGTGCAAAAAAAAATTGCGTGTATACACGGCCTCCGACGCGAACTGGTTAAATCATGGTTATAAATGATCATGTATGTTACTTTTTTTTGCTGTGTGCCACCCTTTTGTAGAGCGTCCTCGATCTGCCTCCAGATTGACTAATGTCAAAGGTTAAACATCATGAGGTTCTTGTCAAGACACTTCATTGGTTTCAGATCATTCATAACATCTCCCAGATTGAACTATAATGAATCACGGAAACCATAGCAAAACCTTGGCAACAAACACGGTGATCGTCAGGTATCCTTTCAGGTTCGGCCGGCCATAACAATGTTCCGTCTTGCCATAGGGCAAGGAAGTTCCTGCTAAGAGCTTGAAGGGTACTCGCATGAACCTTGAAAAAGTCTTAATTACAGAGGTCTGGAAAGCCTACAGCCTGCTGAGATGCCATATTCACACATTATTAAAATGTGACCTACAGTAGCTTGAAACTGTTTTATGTAATTATAAAGTTACATACATGTATACTGCCTGAAATATGTTCTGCAATTAGAATGAGTCACAAAAATTATGAATAATAGAAATCTAGTGTAAGTGAAGGTTTTCTGCAAAAGGGACAATATCGTCATGATCAACAGGGCATGGAATTGGAGTGCTAGTTTTAAATCAATTCAGTGACTGAAAATAATACCCCACATGATAAGGTCATATTACCCTTGCCGCTGCACAAATGAGCCAATGATTTTCACTTTGTTCATCTCAAACTAGGACAGCGATTCCATGCCCCCATTGAAAGTCTGCTTTGATCATGACAGTAATATTGTCCCTTTAAAGCTATCTTTACAATGCAGTGGTTTCTATAAATTTAGAACCTGAAATTTGTGGCCAATTTGTGTTTAATTTACAATGCAATGGTTTCTATAAATTTATAACCTGAAATTTGTGGCCAATTTGTGTCTAATTTACAATGCAATGGTTTCTATAAATTTATAACCTGAAATTTGTGGCCAATTTGTGTTTAATTTACAATGCAATGGTTTCTATAAATTTAGAACCTGAAATTTGTGGCCAATTTACAATGCAATGGTTTCTATAAATTTAGAACCTGAAATTTGTGGCCAATTTGTGTTTAATTTACAATGCAATGGTTTCTATAAATTTATAACCTGAAATTTGTGGCCAATTTGTGTCTAATTTACAATGCAATGGTTTCTATAAATTTATAACCTGAAATTTGTGGCCAATTTGTGTTTAATTTACAATGCAATGGTTTCTATAAATTTAGAACCTGAAATTTGTGGCCAATTTACAATGCAATGGTTTCTATAAATTTAGAACCTGAAATTTGTGGCCAATTAACATGTAAATTGAACACAGAACTTTCAGAAAAGTTAGGTAATTGCTTCGGAGCAATAACAATGTATCTCAAACATGCAGTATAAAGGTAATTTATGTTAATAAAAACAGTGAGATACAGCATTGTTATACTTGTTATAGGACTTGCCATTATTCCACTGCCAAAATTCAGTTTTTAAACAATGGCAAGACTGTTATATGACCTTGTTACACTATTATTATGTAACAAATTTGTTTTATCATAATATAATCAGAATTTTAATTTCTTTTTACCTCAGGATTCCATTTAAGTGGGACCGTCACCGAACCCGGTAATCAACTCTACAATGAACCAGAGCAAGTCCACAGAGTTTCAATCAGCTTTGACCGCTGTAAGATTACTGCCGTCACCTGTACTTGTGGTAACAGAGACATCTTCTGGTGCCAACATGTGGTGGCTCTTTCCCTGTATCGAATCCGAAAAGCGGGCAGTGTGCAATTGCGACTGCCAATCTCAGAAACTTTACTGCAGATGGATAGGGAACAATTGCAAAAGTTTGCTCAGTATTTGATAACAGCCCACCATACCAATGTCTTGCCAACTGCTCAACAACTTGCTGATGAGATCTTACAATCCAAGTCCAGAATCAACCAATTACCAGGTAATTAATTATCAACATTTATTCTTACACTAGTAGTTGATCCACTTCTTGTTGAGTGGAACTTATGTACAGTGATCTTACAGTCCAAGAGTAGAATCCACCAATTATCAGGTAATTATTATGCTTATTATCACACTTTGGCCATGTATAATCCAAATACCAACTTTAATCTTAAACTTCTAGTAGTGGATCCACATCCAGTAGTTGATATTCCATGTCCCACAAGCGTGATGCCTACACTAGCCCTAACTCCCTAGGCCCATTTGCTTACACATAACCTGAATCCTCCAAAATCCTTCAGTAGTAAAGCAAGCACATGACATGTACATGCACACATGTGTTTCTAATCTGTGATACATGTACATGTACATGGCCAGGGACCCTGCCTGCATGCATGGAGCAATAAACAGTGTCCACTGACCCAAGCACTGACCTTGCAATCACTACAACAAACATGGATGTACATGTACCATGGAAAGGCAAGTATGCCTAATAACCTCAATCCTCCAAAATCCTTCACTTATGGCAAAGAGCATGTAGCATGTAGCCTCAATCCTCCAGAATCCTTCACTTATGGCAAAGAGCATGTAGCATGTAACCTCAATCATAGTATTAGCCAGAGGGTTGTCTTTTGGACACACTGTTTCAATTTTGGACACACTATTCCAGTTTTGGACACCCTATTCCAGTTTTGGACACCCTATTCCAATTTTGGACACCCTATTCCAATTTTGGACACCCTATTCAATCTGTCATTTACATACAAAAGTATTGTTAAGTGAACAATTTGGACACCCTGTTTTGAAATTTCCAGCGAATTTGGACACCCGATTTCTAAATCCTGGCTAACACCTTGACTGCAATCCTTCAAAATCCTTCACTCTAGCAAAGAGGATTTTGGAGGATTTGGGAAGGTTAGGGCTCGTCCCCTCCCTCACAGCCCAACATGCACATGGTGACTGCAATACAACGTTTCATGTTCCTACATATAAAGTGACAATTCCCAGGGTAAGTAATAAGTCATTACATATTCTGCATAAAACATTTTTACAGAAAACCACTAAAATCCCCACCTCTAAGCTTAAAAAACAATCAATCCTAAAGTAAGACATAGGGCGGTGCCCTTAATTGTATTTACTTAACCCTAACCTTCCCAAATCCTCCAAAATCCTCTTTGCTAAAGTGAAGGATTTTGAAGGATTGAGGTTACGTGCTACATGCTCTTTGCTAAAGTGAAGGATTTTGGAGGATTGAGGTTATTTGGCATACTTGCCTTTCCATGGTACATGTACATCCATGTTTGTTGTAGTGATTGCAAGGTCAGTGCTTGGGTCAGTGGACACTGTTTATTGCTCCATGCATACAGGGAGGGTCCCTGGCCATGTACACTGTATCACAGATTAGAAACACATGTGTGCATACATGTCATGTGCTTGCTTTACTACTGAATGATTTTGGAGGATTCAAGTTATGTGTAAGCAAATGGGCCTAGAGAGTTAGGGTTAATAAAGTGTTGGACAACAGTTGATAGGCACATACTGTACACTGTATCTCTTCTTTTAGTTGATATTTTAGCCCATGTAAATGGAACTAAACTTAATGTGACATTGTGCAGCCTTTTGTAAACTGATTGATTGGTGTTCCATTTAAGTATGTATACATGTACATGTACAGTTTGACTTGTTATGACTCTTGAAACATCAACACAAATTGACACAATTATTCTGGAATGACTCTTTCTTCACATGTATTTCAAATCAGTTAACTCTTGAATGAACCCACTGTCAGCATTACACTGTGTGCACTTGTATATGTAGGTAAGGTCCTTGTATCAAACAATGGTTATTGCATACCATTCAATGTCTGTGGTTTCTGTACTTAGACTTGGTTTCAACAAAGAAGAATGTGGTTTCTACGCCTAGTGTTACCATAGAGGAATTACTACATGTAGTTCTAGGAAACTTTATGAACAGGAAAATCCTAGGTAATTTCCATAGGGGTATTTACTATAAAGGATGGTATCTAATGTAGTTTAGTCAAAGAAGGCTCGCCATGGGGCCTACAACAAGATCTTGGGTTGGTTTTCTGGAAAAGATCAGTTTGCAGACAGTACAAAAGAGAAATATTCAAAGGGTCTGCAGCTACAGACAGGTCATTGATCCATGTATTATATATAGTCTGTCCACAGACACTAATGAGTGTAGTTGGGGGGGGGGGTGCGCCCTTCCCTCCCCTCCCCTCCCTCAATTAAGGAGCCCCCCAGGTGCCCCTTCTGAATCCAAATTTCAAAGAAAACTTTTTTTTTTTTTAAATGAGTAAATTGTTTTTCCCTCAAGTGTCCCCCTACTGAAAAAATTCCTGGCTATGCCACAGAGAGAACGCCTAGATTCTAGAGAACTTGCAACTGCACGCATTATAACACAGTGCACAAAAGGATAGCACTGATGTAATGATTAGGATTCTAGACCACAATAGTATATTGAACAGGATCATCAAGTTCATATACTTTGTATGCAGTGGCGGATCCATTTATGCTACTTACTCACATGTCCCTCCCCCTCTATATTGTTAGCAGCTCAGCCTTCCGGCAAATGACACTCTAAATCCGCCATTGTGTAAGATAACACCTTTTTCTGGGCTAAGAAATATCCCACACGTATTTTCATTACCAAAACACATTGTATTCAACAAAATTTTTAAGTATTTAAACTTGTTTAATTCCAAAATCCAAAAACAAAATTTGTCCCGTCTGTATTTTTATTCATGAAATAATACCCTATTTTTCTAGAATTGGAGAGAGAATTTGTTCCAATGTGACTCCAGATTGAAAGCCTACTAATCCCTAACTCTGCATGTTAGCCATGTGCTAGTCACAAGGGCTTGTCTTTCCAGTGGTTCCGATTTTCTGAACTTTTGAACTGCCTGGAGGCTGCACAGCACTGGCAGAGTGTTCCAGTTGTCACTGACAGCTATAGATGAACAAAATCACACAGGTTAAAATATGTGACTGAAGTAGCTGTTAAGCCCATGTGTGTTATTGTGTAGTCACACTGTCACACCATCAGACCTAACCTGGTCACACAAATCATCAGGTGATATACATTGTACACTCTAGAACAGATTGAGATTAAAATGGATAATCTTTTTGTCTTCAGAAGATAGGCTGGTAGAGTAATTATTTAGAATGGTCAACATTGCAACAGGGTTATATACTGGCAATTTCATCAACACATTTGCATATGTAGAGGGTTAATAAAGAATAAGTCAGTTCAGATGTAAATGGAAATTTGATAAGTTGAATTTCTTGTTGTTATGTTGCCATGTTTTTGTTACTGCTGTTTTTGTTGTGATACAGATGAAACGTAATCAGGCATAGATTTTTCTGATATTCCACAGCATTTTTTATTTATTTTGTTTCATGTCGCTTATTTTATTACGCATCCTGTGAAGTCCATGCATTATGAATATTTAGTGGATTTCTCATGATTTATAGCAAATATACCCTTGAAGCACCAGACCCTTCATGCACCAAGCCCACATACTGTCAGTCTCTGTCAGGGAAAGGGCAAACACAGTTCCGAATGACCCTCCAAATGTGGACAACTTATGCAGGGCTCCAGCATCCATATACAGCATCCGTCAGCAGTGTATTTACTGTACAAATGGGTTATGCCCTCATGCTTTTCCCTTCAAGGTACATTGTAGTTCCGGTAATTTTAGTGCATAATGCCAGTCATCTGCCAAATAACTGTCTCTCTATAAAATATTGACACGTCAAATTATGAGGATACACTTAAGTAGGGATGTTCTTCTATTTCTTCAGTTGAAGAAATTCGACTGCAGAAACTTCAAGGAAACCAATCTGATCTTTAAAATGCTCAATTTCTTCTTTCCCTATAAAAATCTTCATGTGAAGATGTACCCTGAGTGCATCTAGGCTTGGGCCAAGATTTCCTGAAGCTAAACTCATGTCAAATTCATTAAAAAAAAAAAGACAAGAATTAAATCAAGCTGCCGAGATGGCTGAAATTATTGTAAAATTACACTGCTGAGCAATGTACATGCACTGTTGTATTGCTGTTTAAATTCCGCCAGCGTTAACACGGCGTGGACGACGACCATAAAGCACTAGGCAGCTGCGTACCCTCTTCAGCCCCATGCATAATGGAGGAACGTGTCAGGGACTGAAACGGCAGGAAGTTTGGTGACTTATTCACGCTGTCCGAAATCCAATATCTTTCCCCCGATGACAAATGTACAGAGCATAAACCCTCAGCTGCCTTGTGTGTGCTGTTAAAATGCTTACCATATGCATACCGCTTGGAATTACCATTCCCTGCAGTGTTCAGAACTCGTGGAAGGACTCACAGGAAGTACTGGTCTCCCATCCATAATGGCCGCCACTAGCTATTTCAACTCATCGCTCGGCCTGTGTGGAATGACAAATGCCTACCCAGCATTCCTCTCACCTGCTGGCCCTCACTTTAAACTTGTAGTAGTCACTATAGCATTCAAGCCATAAACCGAGATATGATAATCCTCTGTGTGTTACCCATCTAAATTTGACAGAGTCGCTTTGTTCTGGCAAGCCTAATTTCAGAAAAATTTGAAATGGGGTGAGGGCTCGCAAGTGATGAACAACGAGGGGTACTTTGCCCACATTAAGGGTTTCTTTGTTGTAGAATGATGATATTTTTTTTTTACCAAACTAGGTTTGAAGTTATTTACCCTGTTATTTTGGTTGTACATTCATGAGTTATTACCCTCTTACTGTACATCCACCTTTATACCTAAACAGGTGTTGGACTGTTTTCTTAGTTACCAGCCCAATAACCTCTCTTATACCCTACTTTGATTTACCTGTACCCCTTCCATCTTCATTACAGGTGCGCCTGACCCTACAGCAGGTGCAAGCATCGATGATGACAGTTGTTGGCATCTAGATACAGAACAAGTCCAAGAACAAGTCAAGTTATACCTCCAGCAGGGTGGTTAT
Organism: Zoroaster sp. YZ-2022; assembly: GCA_029582265.1. Taxonomy (NCBI): domain Eukaryota; kingdom Metazoa; phylum Echinodermata; class Asteroidea; order Forcipulatida; family Zoroasteridae; genus Zoroaster; species Zoroaster sp. YZ-2022. The sequence goes on along the minus strand of CM055825.1, from coordinate 21,988,057 downwards.
TACGACTCGGAGAAGCAGCTCAACTCACTATTTGCCAAGGTTAGATTTCAAGTAATCTTCATGAATTTAAAAACATCAAAATGTATAAATATCTGGTATTTCTACTCTTCCAATTTAAGTTTCACTCAAGAAAAGGTTAGGTTTTCTCAATTTTTTTTTCTCATTTTCCCAATATTTCATAAGAAATACATAATGAAACTGTCGTCTAGGTTTTTGTTTTACTTTCATTTAAAATTATTCCCATGTAAACTCAACTGGTTTGCTTATTGTGAAAATATCATCTGATATAAAAAAAGTTAATATCACAACTTTTCCCTGTAGAAATCCTGATTTTGTTTGTAGCAATAAATTTCAATTGTATTGTTGTATCGAGTTAACCATGTAGAAATTAATTGAAAAGAGGTCAATTGGTATGTTACATAGGTACGGGAAATGCTGCGAGTACGAGATTCCAATGGTGCCAGAATGTTAACGTTAATCACAGAGCAATTTATGGTGGACCCTCGGTTACAGCTTTGGAAACAGCAAGGAACTCCTATGACAGATAAACATAGACAACTCTGGGATCAGCTGGGTAAGAATTCTCATTCAAAACTTTGATTCCCAATTTACTTGCATTACAAAAGCAAAATGGCCGCTTTGTGATGGTCTGTTATGCAGTCAAGTCCCAGGATGTAAGTTGTTTCTTACTGTGCATGTGTGGCTTATAAATTACAACAACAAAAATTCCACAAAAAAATGCATAATACATGAAGCTGTATAAGTCTTGTTATTTAGTGAATGTGGCTGTTCTGAAACAAACATTTTTCATGAAAACGACGTTGGAAATCCATTCTGAAGAGAATTTTTCTTCAAATATAATGTAATTAACAACCACGTTATGTCTTTGCTTACAAGCTCTCTCCCAGAACATATTTATAAATCTTGAAAATAATTGGAATGCAAACTAGTCAAATATGCAGAATTCATTTTAGCTACTAAAAATAACCATCTTTAAATGGTCATTCAATCCAGTAATCTCAAACCAATTAAAATTCAATACCTATAAATGTTACAAAACGGGTTGAGAATATTCTTTGTTACTGCACAATTTTGATGAAGTTGTCTGTTGGAGAGATTAAATTACTACAAATAATGTATTTTAAGTCTCTGCAGGATCATAACAATAAGTAGAAGTGTCATTTGGTACTCATTTGCATATTTTGTTTCTGAGCAACTCATGAATTAAACATGAAGTCACTGTTGGTGCAGGAGTTAGACTCACAGGACGGAATGTGTCAAACAAATAATGATTGAACAACTGAAGAGTAGGCCAACTAACGATGCTTTCAATTGTAGGCAGTAATAGTAAATGGTTGAAATAGTTCATTTGAATTCAAGTTTCTTTGCTAACACATTTTTTTTAAATTGTTTTTTTTATAAAGTTTATTAGATTTATTATTTATTGACTTGTCCTTTCAATCTATACAATATTTAAAAAATACAATATCCCTTCAACATATTTATTACTTTCATATAATTTATTAATTGAAAATGTTTGAGACATTCCCTGCCTCATTTTGATCCAAAGGTGGTGTTCTTAATAAGTAAATCACTCACTCCAATGCTAGTTATTGAAGCCTTGGTTAATATATGATCCACCAGTAACCATCACTCGAATATTTACTGATAGTCAGTATTGGCCGTGTAGTGTTGACTATTACTGAATTGCATCACTAAGTGCAATGCTAATTCACTGTAATAACCCCCTGATGTAATCAATGTTTTGGTTATGTTCAATGCTTCTATCATCTATGCATTCCTTAATGAATTGTCTTTGTCTATTGATAATGAAGACGGTAATTGATCATTATAATGTATCCAGCAGATTGTGTTTCTACATAGCAGGTTGTGTTTCTAAATCTAGCTTTGTTCTCGTTATTGCCTTGCATGCACCAATGTACATGTATCACCTGTTTTACCGGCAATTTCTTGAATTTTTTTCTTTTCATTGGAATATTGATAAATTCTTATTAGATTGGAAAAAGAAATACTTTGAATTGATATACTGTACATGTATTTCACAAAATAGCTGTCAGAAGCTTGGTTTAATAGTAAAAAGGTATCATATTACATGTAATTTGTGACAGGGACCTACATGTACCATGTATTCGTTATGATATATATATTTACCATAGATGCATGCTTAAATCACGATACGTTTTAGGAAATTTGTCATTTTAGTTCATTTGTTTTCACATCCTAGAGTAGAATAGCAATGTTCTGATGAAAAAAAAACTTTCACAGGTTGGTTATTAAATGTATATCTTGATTCAAAGAGAGTAAGCATACTCATAGAAGCAGTTTTGCCAACATTACCAATGTTGTACCTTCCCTTCAATGTATATCTTGATTCAAAGAGAGTAAGCATACTCATAGAAGCAGTTTTGCCAACATTACCAATGTTGTACCTTCCCTTCAATGTATATCTTGATTCAAAGAGAGTAAGCATACTCACAGAAGCAGTTTTGCCATCATTACCAATGTTGTACCTTCCCTTCAATGTATATCTTGATTCAAAGAGAGTAAGCAGTCATAGAAGCAGTTTTGCCAACATTACCAATGTGGTACCTTCCCTTCAATGTATATCTTGATTCAAAGAGAGTAAGCATACTAATAGAAGCAGTTTGGCCAACATTACCAATGTTGTACCTTCTCTTCAATGTACATCTTGATTCAAAGAGAGTAATTAAGCATACTCATAGAAGCAGTTTTGTCAACATTACCAATGCTGTACCTTCTCTTCAATGTATATATTGATTCAAAGAGAGTAAGCATACTCATAGAAGCAGTTTTGACAACATTACTAATGGTGTAAATTCCCTTCAATGTATTTCTTGATTCAAAGAGAGTAAGCATACTCATAGAAGCAGTTTTGCAAACATTTCCAATGTTGTACCTTCCCTTCAATGTATATCTTGATTCAAAGAGAGTAAGCATACTCATAGAAGCAGTTTTGCCAACATTACCAATGTGGTACCTTCCCTTCAATGTATATCTTGATTCAAAGAGAGTAAGCATACTCATAGAAGCAGTTTGGCCAACATTACCAATGTTGTACCTTCTCTTCAATGTACATCTTGATTCAAAGAGAGTAATTAAGCATACTCATAGAAGCAGTTTTGTCAACATTACCAATGCTGTACCTTCTCTTCAATGTATATATTGATTCAAAGAGAGTAAGCATACTCATAGAAGCAGTTTTGACAACATTACTAATGGTGTAAATTCCCTTCAATGTATATCTTGATTCAAAGATAGTAAGCATACTCATAGAAGCAGTTTGGCCAACATTTCCAATGTTGTACCTTCCCTTCAATGTATATCTTGATTCAAAGAGAGTAAGCATACTCATAGAAGCAGTTTTGCCAACATTACCAATGTGGTACCTTCCCTTCAATGTATATCTTGATTCAAAGAGAGTAAGCATACTCATAGAAGCAGTTTTGCCATCATTACCAATGCTGTACCTTCCCTTTAATGTATATCTTGATTCAAAGAGAGTAAGCATACTCATAGAAGCAGTTTTACCAACATTACCAGTGCTGTACCTTCCCTTTTAAAGGGGGACTGACATCCTTTATTGTGTGTGTACTTAAAGCGTTTTGTAATAAAATATTGTTTTTGAGACCCACCTGTGTCTATTTAATCATTGATTTATGAGTACAAGTATTTTAAAACAATGTTTGAAGTGTTTGGTGGAAGCTTCATTTGCATAAGATATGTGACGTAAGGTCGGGAAGATCCGATGTGTACATGATGTACATATACATACAAACGTTTCACACACGTAGCGTCGATTTCATTTCTTCCGTGATTTTTGTTTCCGGAACTAATAAAATGCCGGGAAGATGTGTTTCTGCAGGATGCAGCAACACCACCAAAGACGGTGTTAGCCTTCATCTGTTCCCAAGTGACCCAAAAATCGCCGTATTTGGACGAGCAAAGTTCGACTGACAAGAGTAAAGTGGTCAGGTCCATCGGCTCACATAGTTTTGTGCAGCGATCATTTTGAGCCGAGTTTTGAGCCGAATTTCTCTTCCCGACATGACGTCACGAACAGCTCCTCCGTGCAGGGCGTAAAAGTGGGGGGCATTTTTACAATGGAAAATAACACTCTCAAAAACAATAAAAACACAAAACAAAAATTGTATTGATCTTTTACTGATATAAAAGAATAAAACGATCACATATTTAACTGTTTGATTTAAATCCATGTCAGTCCCCCTTTAAGGTCTCTTGTTTGACCTATACCCATACTACTGCTCTTTCTTCAATTAGTCAACCAGGTGCCGAGAACTCTATTATACCTGTAATTATCAAAGAAAAATAACTCAATACAGACAATGATTTTATGGAACGTTGGCATGGCAACAGAAAGATGTAGGGCTACCAGTGACCCAACCTTGAGAAAAAGAATTGAAAAATCAATCCCATGAAATGATGCAAAATGAAGAGAATAGCATGCCGTCAATAACACAGACCTCTCCAGTATATTAAATGGATGGACACTGTGTCATGTCTTGCAATGTATCTGTCCAGTTCCCCCATGGCTGTCACAGCAGAACCTTGTCTATATTGATAATGATCATAGAGTGTCAGTTGTCAACTGGTCATTTCTCTTGACCTTTGACCTACAGGATGCTAATTGATTCATGATGTGCTCATTATCATTTAGCTTAATGGGATTCAATACATCCATAATTATGTGGTCAGCTGTGGAATAGATGGTACAGTGTACATGATGAACAGCTTAGTATTGTTTGTTTGTGCAGGAAAGGCTGTGGCCAGTCTATTCAAGGCGCTAGACTGTAAAATGTGGTGGGAAATTTTATCTCTTTCAACACAATCAGCTGTGATAAGACTCCCATAATAAAAAACACCTTGTTTATGACCAAACTTTTCTTGTTGAATTTGGTGTTCTCACCTCAGTTAACAAATACGCAGGGCTGGTATTATGGTATCATTCTGTCTATAAATGTGACATCTATTTAAATCTACCTTCACATTAGTATTTCCTGGAACTAACCCCCCCCCCCCCCCCCCCCCAAGTGAAACTGGTTGCCAGATAAAACAAACAGACTCAAATCATCGAAAGGTTTTGCCATTAAGAAAAAAAAATGTGTTCACCATGCAGAAATCGTGTTTCTGGCTCATCTCAATACGTGTACTTTGCCTCTGGTAGAACATTTGCTTTCAAAAATAAAAAGCTTAGAACGTAAGTGGAATTTTGCCGATTTTTAAGGGACGTTGTAATAACCTACAGGCATGGTTCACTGAGTTCATTCGCAGATCTAGCTGTAGTCTGTGGTTTACCACTATCTGAAAGGGTTGAGTCTCATATTCTAGGTAAACCAAATATCATTTCTTATTTCACTTTCCACCTCATCAATGCCCAAATTGCTGTTATCGCCAAGCCATACACCCCGTGGTTACCGTGGTAATACCCATAAAAGATATGAAACGAAAAGCTGTACCATTATCCCCAGAGGGAGGGTGATTCATAGACCCCATGCTGTTTATTAATGGACTAATCCAGAGGATGCCCAGATCATATACTGGAGTAATGAATCACTGGAGTAATGAATCACAAACCTCCATACTGGGATAGAATTTTCTTTTCATTCATTGATTGCGGAATGATTGCATCTGAGTTGAATAATGATGAATTATGGATAACTTCAGGTGGTGTTGCATGATGTAGATTTCAATCAATTATATTTTAAAAATCATGATCTTAGAGAGCAATAGGAATCCTTTGTTTTATCAAGGCTGGATGAGGAAAATGATGAGGGAAAATATATTAGGCCAAGTAAAAAAAAATACCAGTTGATCGTCCCCGCCCGCATCCTTTTTTGAGGCCGCATCCTTTTTTTAAATTATTTGTTATTTTTTATACTTGTCCACAAAAAGTTTCATGTATTTTTACTTCCTCTTGGCACCATTCTTTCGACTTTTGATTTAAACTTACCGATTTTAGTTGGTGGTGATTTCAAACTGAAAAATTGGTGGCCATTTTGAATTTAAATGCTTGGCGGCCATCTTGGAAAAAAAATAAAAAATAAAAAATAAAAAGGCCCTCATCCTCCTTTTTGAAAAAACCAGGACGATCAACTGGTATTTTTTTTTACTTGGCCTTATGCATCAAGTAAGAAAGATGAATTAGTCATAGTTTCTTCATTAGTAATTTCAACTGTAATTATTTATTGGTTTTTCCTAAGGTTAAACAATAGTTTTGTCAATATTTTGTTGAATAGATTTGTTTTCCTCTGTTATTTGTTAATAAATATACAATATATGTAAGCAATTTTGGTTGGAAATAAATCCTGCCTGACGTTCCCCTTTAAACATCACTTTTAAAGTAACTTTTAGATGATCTTGGTAGAAAGTCACATGAAAGCATGCCTCAAGGATATTCTATTAAAATACTGAAAGTCAACAATTAAAAAGGCCTTCAAACTACGGATACACACCTATCCAGTCATCAGTTTCTTAACAGGGACCACATGAAATAAAACAAGCTGTATATGCCTGATTGAATATCAAGTCAACGCTGCTATTATCACTAAAAATGTGGCCAGCATTAGAACAAAGTAATCCAATGGTGAGTTTTGGTTTACAGACACTACACAGAATACAATGACTGTTGCTTTTCTATCCTTTTAACTGTATTTAGCAGCATGGTATTAGTGGGATAATAACCAATATAAAATACACTGTGCGTCATGTTACACCAGAATGGGGTAAGGCGGAACGTTTGGAGCATCAGCCTCATCAAACAAAGGATTCCATTATTACTAAGAGTTCTATTCAACCACAAATAATTGTATTTGTGGTGATCCGATCATACCTCTAGCACCATGAACACATGAATATGGATGGACCCTAATCAAGTCATACTATTCACCAGCCATATGCAGGAATTAAATATCCAGCCAAGCCTCTTAAGGCAATTATGCTGATGAATTTCAGGACTTATTGGAAATCTGAATTCATAGATGTATCATATGATACCATCATTGACATTCATGTACGAGACCTCATCATGCTTGCGAATGAATAAATTTTGTGATATCTGAAATGAAAAGTATACAAATTTCAGGTTTAAATACATTTTGAGTTGAAACCTGTTTTTTAGCCTATGTGCTTATATTCCTGATGGCTTTATATTTTATTCACGCAGCAAATTATTGGATTTAAGGGGATTTTGTTTGTGTTCTTTCTTTTGCTTTTGCTGATTTACAACAGGTGAAAGCAGTTGAGACATTGTAATGATTTGTGTATTGATGGTGCCGCTACTGTCGGATGTATTACATTTACTTCTATCAAAGAAGACAAAATACGTGTTGGTGATTTCCCATGTTGGTGATGTGTTCATCTGCATAGAGCAAGATTTTAAAAGACCATGAATTTGCTGGTAGAAATGTCGAATTTGAGAATAACTTAAAAGCACTCTTGGTGTAAAAACAGTGATTTTTTTTATATACAAAATATGTATCTTTTCTGGTCTGAGTGGCTTTGTTTTGGGATTTTGTTTTGTTAGCCAAAGATTATAATCGTAAATTAGATTACAATTTTCACAGGCATTTAGATTGTGCACAGTTCTGTACTTGCTCATTGAGCCAAAACCAATTGGTTTCATGTTTCTGAATTCAAGTATGCATGCACACAGTTTATGTAGTGACATTTCATTGATACAACTGCATGATGATAAATCTGAAATAAACATTTTTTATTAACCCCAACTCCCTAGGCCCATTTGCTTACACATAACCTGAATCCTTCCTAACTCCCCAGGCCCATTTGCTTACACATAACCTGAATCCTTCCTAACTCCCTAGGCCCATTTGCTTACACATAACCTGAATCCTCCAAAATCCTCCAGCAGTAAAGCAAACACATGACATGTATGCACACATGTGTTTCTAATCTGTGATACATGTACATGGCCAGGGACCCTCCCTGCATGCATGGAGCAATAAACAGTGTCCACTGACCCAAGCACTGACCTTGCAATCACTACAACAAACATGGATGTACATGTACCATGGAAAGGCAAGTATGCCTAATAACCTGAATCCTCCAAAATCCTTCACTTTAGCAAACAACATACATGTAGCATGTAACCTCAATCCTTAAAAATCCTTCACTTTAGCAAAGAGGATTTGGGAAGGTTAGGGTTAATTTCATTTTTAACGATAGGGAGTATTCGATGATTCGAAAAAATAATTGTCACAAAATAAACATTTCATTATTATTATTATTAATAAGATTGGTTCATTGTTAGAATTAAATAGAGAAAAAAAAAACATCCATTCATATTTCACACATATATTCCAATCAGAATTCTCTTTCATTTGGTTATTCATTGAAGACATTTTTGCCTGTGTCTGTGACAAGCAGAAAACTGAATATAATCAGACACGGACACTGATTAACAAAAGCATGCTTGTAGATTGTCCCCAATCTGACGGTACCTAACACCAGCAGGATTGAACTGAATTGTTAGCTGTACAACGCTGGAATATTGACACGCACTACAGGCACACTGAACAGCCTACAACTGCACATAACCCTGTATGCTGTATCTGACAACTATATACAGGTTTCTAATGCTGCGCATAAACACAGAATACATAGAAGCAAGCAGCAGTCATACAATATAGCTTTGTGGTCTAGGCTTGTTCACCATCTGTTTTACTCTAGCATTCACTCTATATCATGCATATACTATCAACTTAAAGGTTCTCTGTTTGAAAAATGTCCTTGCCTACACGGAGTCTGACCTCATGGGGGGAGCGTTGATATAGCTGCTGTATATGGAAAGAAGAAATTAAATGAGAATTTTTGTCTGCTTTTTCCCTTGTCTTTTTCTTTTTCGCTAAGATGTTTACAATGGGTTGTCCTTGTCTTTGGGCGGCCGCAGCTGTACAAAGTCAAACCATTAGAAAATCAATGGGGACCAACAATACATGTTAATGTTAGGCTTTCTAATGGGGCAGACGTAATTTGATATGCATGTTTTTAGATAAATTTTCCTTGTTTAATTTCTGTTTTATTCTGCAGAAGATGCAGTGAGTTTGTAAGAGTCAAATGTGGGGGTTCACCTTGGGAGTCCAGACCAATGATTAAATGAAGAAACTAATTGTTTTCAAGGGACAGGTTTTTTTTGTTTAGTTGGGATTTCTGATTGGAAGATGTATTGTTTGTTTTAAGGACATTGGAAGCATAGAAGAGTTTGTGTTTAGAAAGAATTGAATTTAAAATTAGATTTCATGCCAGAATAGAAAGGGGGAAAGAGCTGTCCTTTGTCCTTGGATACTGATTCAGATTTATGTAGTTTTTATCCTCTTTATATCATTTATACAGTGAAAACAAAAGAACAACTATTTGTTAGGAAATTATAAACATTGAATTCCTCAAATTTATTAATGAGATGAATCATAACAAATGTATAACGAGGAATTTATGAATGCTGTCTGAACATAAACTGATGTCTGATTTTTATAATACACGGTACAGCCTTTGATGTAGAGCACGTACTGTAATAACGCCACTGTAGGCATGTACATATAATGACTGAATAGACAACATGCATATTATATTACACGTCATAATGTAACACAGCATCAGTCATGTATCAAATGAGCTACTCTGCCTTGGAAAAATAAATCAACTTCTTTGATTTTAATTTAGAAGCCGCCGAATACATACTTTCTTGTCAATCTGTCTGTAAAATAATCACACTCAATTAGTGTACATGCAGAGCTTGGTGCCGTATTTCTTGGACATAAGAATTTATGGACTAGTGTGGCTTTATATAAACAATATCTATTCATCTTGAGTCTTCTGGTATGACCTAAATTCCTCAGAAGAACAGAGACAAAAGTTATAATAACATCCGATGAAATAAAGAACCACAGAAATAATAGCATTGATTGCTATTCCAATCCAATCCGTTCTAAAAAAAAAAATTCAGCTTAATTGATAAAACAAAGATATCCTTTGTTCTGAATGAATCAGTTCATTGTGTTCATTGTCATATTGTCCGATGATGCATATGATATATTCAAGTTGTACAGAGCAAATATTGTATTTTTAACTACAGCATGTAAATTTTCCTCATGATATATACTGTAATACAAGTGCATTGCTTGTCAGCATTTTCAGTTTTATTCTTGTATTTTCATGTTCTAAAATATCATTGATATCCCTGTTTTAAGACACAACAAAATTGCACCTCCTCCAATTTTTTTTAAAAACTTTCAACTATTAAAAATTATTACCACATAATAATCTCTCATACTTCTAGGAGTTACCGTACTTTTGAAGCAGCCAAACTAAACCTTACCCCTTCCCCACCTTACCTTAACCTACCCAACCTTACCCTACCTTATCCCACCCCACCCCACCCCACCTCATCTCACCCCACCTCATGTCACCCCACCTCATCTCACCTTAACCTACCTCACCTTACCCTACCCCACATCCTAAAAAGTACATGCAGATCAGAAACTTGTGTGTATCTGTGCTAGGAATTTCCATGATCAGTGTGAAGTCATTTGTTACTGACGCTTTCTTTGTGCGCACTCCCTCCCCCATGACAGGTTTGCTATGGATGGTGGTGGTGATGAATCCAGGCTATTCCCAGAGGGAGAAGATGACGTGGAAGGAACAGCTGGTACAGTGGGGATCCAATGACCTTTGTCCTCTAGAAGATGCTGATGCTAGGAATAATCTGACCAACCCTTCTCTTGTTGGAGTGTTGAACAACCCTCCAGGTAATATCTGTTATTTAATATTTTGTCCATGGTTTTTAAAAGTATAACATGTTTTTATTTTATTTATTTTTTTCATCCATTTTCATTTAGTTTGTGATTTTGGAATGTAGGCAATCTTAGCACCAATTAACCGACAGATACTCTATCCTTGTATCTCTGATTGGAAGTATCTATGGACAAAAGAAAATCATTTAAAACTCCACAGGACAGTAGAAATAAAGATATATAAACATGCCCCAGCTTACAAACATTAACCAGTTCGCACCGGGAATAAAAAAGTTTTTCCGAACCCCCGTGGCGGGTTTATTTTTACCGCACAAACACGAACAATGGTGCTCACCAGAGCGTGACTGGGGAGACCGCGTCTTCCACCGTATGCTTATGGCTCGTTGCCACGTCGACTGGGAATCTATACAAATATTCCCGAGAATCCTGTGGCGTGTTTAGACGCTCTCCGATCCGCTGTCCAAAAAAAAAATGTGCGTGTATACACGGCCTCCGACGCGAACTGGTTAACAACTTTACACTTGGGAGAAAATTTGTAATTTGGATCATTGCCTTTGATGCAAAGACCAAAATGCTTATTTTCAGTAAATATGTAAACTCTGGGGTTTTGCATTTAAATGACTGTTTTTTTAGTTTTTTTTAAACAATCTTTGTAGTCCACCCTTGCAGTAATCGGGAGGTTGCAGTCTGTTTCAGTCTATTTTTCTTTGTTCACTTCGAAAATGTATTCTTGCATGGCATCAGTTTTCTTTGTGGATTGATTTTTAATAGTAATATGTATGCGTAATTAAAAAACGGACAATAATGTGAAACCTAGCACAATAAAATATTATTTCATGATATTGTGATTGGCAGCTGCAGCAGATGCTGAAAGACCTCGTACCATTTTTACTCGAGCAATCGAAGCTTGTGATTTACAATGGATAGATAGCCATCTGCAAGGAATCCTCAATAATAAATTGTACCACAGCATTCACCACTCGGATACAGAATTTGGTGTTTTTGACTCCGACGGTCATCCTCTCTGGTCCGGTGAGTTTCTATTTGATATCTTCCAAATGTAACCGTGGTAACTAACGGTTTGATTTTGATCCCCCCCCCCCTGGAGTCTAAGAATTAATCTAATCCATCGAATTCACTTTGCATATATTGCTTTGATCGATATCGAAAGCACAGTTTTTGTAAAAGTAAAGGCTACCATGGTTTAACAGTAGTCTGTCCACGGACCCTAAGAACTATTGCAGTATTGCACAACATGTGTTTACCAGATCCGCTACTGTTTATACTATAGTAATAGTAATTTATTGTGTGCAAGAAACCTTATATTAGAGGACTCAATGTGATTAATTAACTGTGACACAGTGAAGCATCAAAGGACCAGCCACACTGACCCACATGGAAATACACATAGTATACAGCCATGACAAAATAGCCATGCCGTGACTGACGTGTATAGCTGGTGCACTCATTAGTTAATTGAAGTACCTTTAGTATCTCTGGTATTATACCTATCACCACACACAACAGATGTAGCAAACTGCTTGCAGGGTTTAACTTGACGCAATCAGTTTGGGCATTTAACTTTGATGATATGTCTTTGTGTTGTAGTTCTGCTCTAGTTGTCTCTCAAACTACAAACCATTACAGATATTAAGCCTTGGGATGTGTACTTTCTCCTATTGGATTTAGCAAACTAAATGCATTTACATTTTATTATTAGTTTTAGATACCTGATATCATGCTTAAATTTAGGAAAGTGAGTTTATTTCATCTATCATACTGCAAACAACAAAGTTGTGATTATGGTGTAATAATTCCCCCCCCCCCAAAAAAGAACATTCTTATTTCAAAATTTTAAATAAACATAACAGTTGCTCATTTACATTGAGTTCCCGAATAAAAAAAACGTCAACGGACTGACATGTTATATAATCTTTTATTTATTTCTTTTGTTAAAAATAATTTAGATATGTTTGATAAATGGTAAAAAAAATACCTAGTTATTTTACTGAAATGTTAATTTGAATGGAACTAATGTGGTATTTAGAATCCTACATGTATGCATCGACACCCCATTCACAGGGATATCATCTACCCTTGATGTTTTTGTTGTTGAGTGAAACCCTTACTCACCAAACGGAGAAAAAAAAATGATTGAAAATCAAATCTTGTCCCGTTGAGTTGACCCGTACCTCAGTACAGTTCAGTGTACTATCCATGAGCCACCGTGGTTCCCCTGTAAGTCCCTGCCAGGCCTATAGGGGTTGCCACGGCATGAGGCAGCAACGAACACCGCTGGTTGAATTAGCCGGGGCCGATAAGCCACTTTACCCAATATGCATTGCATTTGGTCCTGTACTTTCCCTGCAGGCGTTGTTGCAGTAGCTATCCTGTCGTATCCCACATACCGTGTTAGTACAGTGCACTGTGGCATATTACTCCCAGGCATGTATATGAAAATAGGCTCCACGGTATCACTTTGGTGTGGGGTGTTAGTGACAGAAAGCGGGCTTGGCGGTTTTAGCTTGTCTTGTTTACTGAAATAAGAGTTCCTTAAAGATAAAACCATGATTCAAGAGCTAACACGGATGCCTCATTTTGACAGTGATAAACCAGAATCCTGTATAAAAATATGAAATTGAGAGCAAAAATATTGAAATATTCATTTCATAATGAAGTTTATCATTCCATAATCTGGATTGGATTAAATTTGGGCATATTCATACTGGAATTCTTCTCTGTACCAACCCATGTGTGTAATGCTATGCAAATCCTAAACAGGGCATAGAGCTATCTCCTAAGGGTGATACTGCATATATAACGCCAGCATCGAGTGGCAGGGAGCCGGCTAAAATCCCTGTGCTGTTTAGTGGTGCAGCTAACGGGATCAACCAGACCCTGGCTCCATGGTTTTTGTGTGATCTCACTCATGTGAATTACAGGGTTATACACGCAAGCAAGGGTGTTGATGTAAACTAGAAATGTAAATAAGTGACTCATGTATGGCCACAGTCCTTAGTTATAATACATGGACAAAGACGTGATCAATCTTCTCTGTTTTAAATTGTGTAAATAAAGTCAAGCATAAAATTAATTTATGTCCACTGACCTTTTAATATAAACATACATATGTACAAGTACCTGATGATTTGAATCATAAAACACAAAGCAAATATCCAATACATGTATATAAATTTGAAAAGTGCTAAAAAGTCCATTAACAAAACTGACACAAAATCATGGAATATACTGGTTGCTTTGAAAAAAAACTTCTTTTTGATGTTTCTTTTTCCTTGTGATAATCAGAGCATCTGCCGACAGGATGTGCCAGAGTAGATGCATTGCGATCACATGGTTACCCAAAAGAAGCCTTAAGATTAGCAGTCAGTGTTGTCCGCAATCTCAAGAAGTACCAACGAGACAGCCTTAAGCAACTCAGACCAAGTAAGTTATCATTATGTTAAGGAGGTTAGTGGGTGGAGTAAACACCTTACTTTACCCATAGCAATCAGTAAATTGTGAAATGTGTAGCTAGAAATATAGGAAGCTTCAAAGCAACGAACATGTTGAATCTGTTCAAGAAACCAACCTTTTATAGTTTCAACTCGGGTGTTCATGTTTCGTAAAAAATTATGAAAAATTTGTAAATAACTTCTCATGCCAGATCAACTTGCAAAATGTCAGTCTATGTTGCACAGCTATGCATAATTGTGCTACATGCTGTATGCATACTCTTACTATGAGTTCCAAGAAAAATGCATTAAACAAAATATTTATAGTTTTGAGGAAATGCTCATTAACAAATTTCTCAAAAATGAAGCACTTGAGAGAGAAATAATGTTATGGATATTTTCAAGTCAATATCTGTACAGCAAGACATACATCCATCATTTCAAATTTGGCCATGTTCCGATTGTGTATCCTACCTTTAACGGTTAATTACTCAAAGAAATTAAACACATCCAGTATTAAGCTCAATATTGACTTGTGCTGGCACAATAAGACAAGTTTATTATGTTATGGCAATGACAGATTTGTGATGTAATTTGTCAAATGTCCAACCCTGGTTGTCATAAGGGGCTGTCTTCCAGCTAAGATAGTCCACAGACTACTCTTAGCCAATATGCCTTCCTCTTTGTCATTTGTCATCTTTAAGACTGGTTCCTGCCATCAAGTCTAGTTCCTTCCTCTAGCCGTCATCACCTCCAATTGCTGTTAATTATCAGTGATGTTTAAATTATCAATGATGTTTAAATCATTTTGAGGGAGGGGATGATACAGCAATTTTAATCCATTCTGATTGGTTAGTCAAAAGCAAGAAGCATGCCAAACACATGATGCTTCTCTAAGAATGAGCAAAGGTTTGTTAAACCTTTTGTAGTTTTTGAAGAATTGTTTCCAGAAAACTGTCTACATACGTGTCCCTTGGAAACTGAAATCTACTTGGAAAATGATCAAAACGGGGGGGAAAAAAGGGAAATCATTGTATCAGACGATTGATTTCCGAAAGGGTGTGTTAAGTCATGTGGATTATAGGACGATGTTAATGGCTACAACACATTGAGGGTCGCGCCCACACATAAGGCTATCTCCGAAGGGCCTAGAAAAGCTGCACGTGTTGGCAGCCACGGTGTGGCTTAGAATCTTAAGAGTTGAATAGGATGCCTGTAGGTACTAATTTACGTCTACTGGCATGAGGTTCATTATATCCATACAGAACAGGGTGTGTAGTAGGTATGGAAGGAAGGAACAGACAGTCATTAGTGGGAGTTAACCCTAGACGTCTGTGCTTTATGAACACCCTTGATAAAATTTAGGGAGACCTTGTGACCAACGAACTGAACCCTTGTGAATTGAATCACTGTAGAGTAAGGGCGATTTGTAAACTATTTAGATGCTGAACAATCATGCTACATACATGTAGTCCTTGCCAAAAATAAGTTCTTTTTTTTGTTTCAGTGAGGATCTCTTGTAATGTTCATATGGCATCTATTTTTGTTTACATAATTTTTATGTCCAAAATAGACTGGTGCCTTTCAAATGGTGATGTGTATCACTGCAGTCAGGAAACCAGATTTTTGAGGTCACTCCCCCCCCCCCCTGTTCATTACCTATAGGGGAACGTGTTGATGTACATGTATATGTACAGGTGCAGAAGATGTCAGTGGCTTTCAAAATAATCCAACTAAGTCAAACTCATTAATATTGACATGCATTTTCTGTTTGTCAAACACAAGTCACCATTACCTCCTGCAAAGTAATGACAATTTTAATCTCAAAGTGAAGACCGTATCAATGAAACACACACAAATCCAAAATTTATTTAGATAAATGACTTTTTTGTGTGTAAAGGTAAGACAAAGACTGAGGCTGTATGTACTGTATATCTATGCCTAAGCTATGAATAAGAGACATTATCCCTCAACCTACTAAAATAATACCTGTAGAACTTGCCCCTGGCATGCATGCATAGACTTGCAAGCATTATATACATGTAACTTTGTAAGTCTGTTTCAGAATAAGAAGCATATGGTTGTGTCTGTTCACGGAACCCTGACTCCAGAGAATTATTTCCTTTCACCATCTCACTAACCAGAGGAAATAGATTGTTTAGTGTTCAGACTCTGGCTTTCTTGGAGACACAGGCTGCTCTTTACCCAGTTGAGGAAACTACGGTTTCGCTCCGTCATTCAGCCATGACGAGATAATACCAGGCAATCAGAAAACACATCCAATGTAATAAGTCCCACATGGGTGGGATTCCCAGTTGGGCATAAATTTAAAACAAACACAATGCAATAATTCCCAAATGACTGACATTCCCAGTTGGGCATCAGTTTAAAATGCCCAATGTAATACACTGTTTTTAAGGGAAGGTATAACATAAGTACATGTACATATAATTACATGTGTACCTGATTGAAAAATTACCAAATTATTATCCAAATGCTAACTTGATGTGTAGTTGGTAAACGTATAAGGGTGTCAGTCATCCTGACAAATGATTCTGAAGAGAAAACACAAACAAATATGCACATTTTTAAGTTTTCATCTCTCCAAGTGTTTTCTGTAAAAAAATACTCTTTTCTAATGGCTTGGACTCTGCATTGAGTTGAAACTTTTCGGAAAATGTTTAATGTATAGATTCAATTAACCCTAACCTTCCCAAATCCTCCAAAATCCTCTTTGCCAAAGTGAAGGATTTTGAAGGATTGAGGTTACATACTACATGCTCTTTGCTGAAGTGAAGGATTTTGGAGGATTGAGGTTATTAGGCATACTTGCCTTTCCATGGTACATGTACATCCATGTTTGTTGTAGTGATTGCAAGGTCAGTGCTTGGGTCAGTGGACACTGTTTATTGCTCCATGCATGCAGGCAGGGTCCCTGGCCATGTACATGTATCACAGATTAGAAACACATGTGTGCATGTACATGTCATGTGCTTGCTTTACTACTGAAGAGCCCTTTTCACACGAGCACCGATAACAAAGGTCCTTGGTAATGGGCGCCAGTTGTCTGTCACTTCGGTCGTTTGCGATTTTTTAACAAACTTTCACACGACTTCCCACTCACGCCAAAACGAACGTCCCTCGTTTTCCATGGAGGGTGAAAGGTCATGATTGTGCATCCAATATTTCACTGGTACCGCGCGCAGAGCTTACTCACTGAACGCTTTCTTCTACGTTACCAGTGGTTTTCCCGTGAAGATATACGCGTTGTGCGAAGTCAAACGTTACTTTCTCCCACATTTTGTTTTCATTTCCTTCTCATTTCCCGACAATTTTATTCTTATTTTATTATGGATATTGAATCAAGTATACTTGCAACAATTACGACGGATTCACAGAGCCAGATTTCTAACGTAAGGCCATCCAACGAGAAAAATAAACAGTTGTAAGAATTCTTCTTCTGGAATCCTTTGCTCTTTTCGACGATTTCATGGACTCAAATTCTTTCATGAAATTCAAGAGAAGTAGCACGAATGTTATTTCTTCGGATGTGTCGCAATCTTGGAAGGACATACAAGTTGTTTACCCAACACACATCCGGGATTTATTGCAAGCTGATTTAGTGACGCATTCTGCGCATGCGAAATGATACCGCCAAAGCAAAGGTCCCCTGTTTGGGCGCACTAAGCGTTTCACACGACCTATCGTGGCGATTTTAACATCATTGCGATTTTTTTGGAGGAGGTCTCGATCTCTATTATAAATAACGAGGGTCCGTGGTAATTATTTAACAAGGATAGCTTTCACACGACTGGGATTTGCTATTTTTTAACATGGATGCGATTTTTAGTCAAGGTCCCTTGTTAAAACGGTCTCGTGTGAAAGGGCCTAAGGATTTTGGAGGATTCAGGTTATGTGTAAGCAAATGGGCCTAGGGAGTTGGGGTTAATATAAAGATTACTAATAGAAATTATTTATTATATTTTTGATTTATATTTTTGATTGCATTGTAGCTACTAAACATATTTTAGTGTGGACTCTGTGATATTGATTACAGCATAGAGAAAGGAAATAGTGTATTGTGTACTGCAAAGAGTCTTCATCTCATGGATAGACTACCTCACAAATATATACGTGCACTATGAATATTGTCATCTGAACACAACAATTCCATGTTGGAATGAGTACAAACAATCACTGTTTTCTTGTTATCAACACAATAAAATAAGCTTTCACACGTTAGTTTTTATACAAAGATGTACATTAGGAGAAAGGTTTGTGTTAGTACTGTGTAAATAATTTCTTAGCAGTTAATGCATGCATATTTGATTCGTACACAGTATTAGGGCTGTGCCGGGTATCCGGGTATCCGGATACCCGACCGAAACTGTCATTACCCGGTTCCATTTTTCGGTTCCAATTACCCGTAAATGACTTTTTAAAATTCGGACTTAACATTTGAGCGGTGCGAACAGAAATCTGTGACTCTTGAACAATGTAATGTTTACACTTTTACAGACAATTGTGACCCAGCATGACAAAACCCACAAAAACGTCCCAGAAATTTAAAAAAATGAGTTATTGGTATCATATGAAAGGGCAACTCTTTAGCTTTTCAATGGTGAAAAAATTATATCCATCATGCATTCTGTTGGAAAGTTATGGACTTTGAAAGTTGAAAAACAATGAAATTACGATTTCGAGAAATACAGGATGTTTTGAAAAAAAAAACGCACTAACAACCGCAAAATGGTGCTAGGAATTTCGCTTTTTCACACACTTATAAATCGATTTCACTAATTTTGTTTGCAGGAAATTGTGAAATAAACATCTGGGAACTATAATCAGTAAAAACCCCAAAAGGCCGTATAACACCCCATTGGTCAAAAATTGGCTGTATCTTGGATTGGGGTTTAGCGACTTTTTGCAGGTTTCGCCGTGCGGGGTCACAATTATATTTTATTCAAGAGATATAATACACTCCAATAAAGCCTTTGTAGTATTTTATGGACATTTTCCATACACTTTTCTCCAACTGTTTGTGATAAATTGTATCGAATCGTTAAGGCTGCAAAGGGCCTGGCAGCGGCTTCTTCAAACAACTTATCAAACCAGCAGCACAGGAGGGAATGTTTTGCCTAATTGTTTTACTTTAATAGTTTTACTTTAATAAAAACGACGCAGTAAAGAAAATATCGATTTAAGAATGGTATCTTCTGTATTATAAAGGTAAATTTTGTTACCATTTACAGTACGTGTATTTGTGCACCACCGGTGCAAAAATGAAAACGGGTATCCGGGTATCCGAAGTTTCCTGATTTCGGGTATCCGGTTCCAAAAATATCCGAAAAAACACACCCCTACAAAGTATGGAAGCATTTACAGACATTCTACAAGAAAAGTATGCTGGTTATAATATCTGAATTATAATATAATTATGATATAAGCAGTGTGTCTGAAGCATGAAGAGCACTTATTATCATCCTCATTCATAAGCTATGTACATCTGTATACATATGTTATGTCATTTTGTAACACCTGTTATTATAGTTACTGTAATTTTCCTAATAATGGGAGATGGCATTTAACCTGATATAATTGATGTTATCATATCCACATACATGTAGGTGCATGTCACTATCTCTGACTAAAAAAGGCTAGGTTGAGTTGAAGTCACTTTTATGTTGGATGGTAGATGTCAGAAAAGTACATACGGACTCGGAGAACGAATGGGGGAGGGGGGATAGGGGCTCAATAATAAACAAGTGTGGTAGAGGTGGGGACCAGGAAACACGTTGTTAGTCTTATGGTATGAGGCACTTAGTCAGTCGTCAAATTAACTATCGCTGTTCTGTATTGGTTATTTCCTGTATATAAATTGATATTGATTGGTGACAAGCAGAACATGTTATGGTGAATGTACGATGGATTGGTCTTCATTCATTTAGACAAGGACTGGAAACCAACAGAGACCCCTTTCACACTTGCAAAACAGTTGCCCTAGGCAATCAAGAAGATAAGCCCCCCACCCCAGATCTCACATACTAATACTTGTGTGTACACTAGGCAGAGAGTGGTTTACTTTAGAATTCGCCTTGTAAAGTCCTAAATACAAAGGAAATCATTTTCACAGAGTTCCATATTAGTTTCAAGACCTTTGCCAAGCCTTGGCCTGTAGTTTAAAAAAGTCCCCAAAAGTCGAGTGACGAATATACATCTGGCAAGTTTCCTGGACCCTTATGCCTTGATAATTAGTTAATCCGCTTACTAAAGATATTTGTTGCTTTCTTGATGTAGCAGGCAGGAAAGGTAAACATCGGAAAGCTTCCCAGAATGCATCATTACTGACCGAGACATCTCAGAATGCACGAAGTTCAGCTGAGGCATGGGTTGGTCATCCTCTCGATCCTGTTGGCTGTTTGATGGATACATTACTAGATGCATCCTTGACCATTGATGGAAGTCCATCAAGTTCAGGTAATTCAAATCAAATTGTTATCCCAAATTGTAAACCGTAAGAGTTGATCAAGTAGCTGTACCCTGACTCACTGAGAGGAGTCAAGGGAGAGTGAAGTCCCTGGTCAAATCAGGGAGGGGTTAATTGATTATCGATGATGAATCAATCATGAATCAACCAATAATCGGCTTGATTTAATCCCATCTCGCTCAGTAAGCCCCTTGCTGTAAGAACCCAGATCAAATGTCATCCAAATGTCCTGACTAATGTTGCCAATAATAGCATGGCTGCTAATTCCCGATTTCAAGTACATCTGTGATTTCCAATCTTGTCAAATTGTGTTGTCAAATTGTGTTGAGCTTGACAAATGTAATTCAAACTTAAGTTGTGCTGAGTTGTCTGAATTAAGGTTGCCACAGTTACATTGTTAACTGACCGATTCAAACCTTTTCAAGACATGACCTTGTGGTGACAGCATGTGACTGAAAGTATTCTCTCTTGAGTTATATATAGTTCTAATAAGAACCTGTGATTTAACATCGTTATATTATACAAATAATGACAGCTAGGAGTGGTACAGTAAAATGAGTCTCCCAAGGTGAGGCTAGTTTAACTGTACCACGAGTGAAAGCAGTCAATATTTGTTTTATAACACTGCTGCTCTTGTTGCAATGTCGTAGTAATTTTGCAGCCATCACAAAGTCTTGTCTTGTTCGCTTGGCGTTACAGTAAAAAAAAAAGCAAACATCATGTGACTCTCTCAACCAATCACAAGGCAGGAAATATATATGAGTTATTATAAATCTAAATACTTGGTTTTCTTAACTCTTAGATGCAAGTAACGCAGACATTCCAGGGAGTAGTTCTACACTACGTCAGTATCGACACGTTGCTATACCCGGTTCCCATAACCAACAAGAGACATATCTTACCCTAGCCTATGAGGTGGTTCTGATTGGGTTAGGTCAACAACGTATCATGCCCATGGGACTATATGCTCAAGATAAAGCATGCCATGCCGAGGAAGAATTAATTGCTAGACATCGGGAGATTGCCATGGATCCTATGTTGGTTGCTGTACTTCAGAGACAAGCAACGACACTTATGGAAGGTAAATTTATCAGGAACTAGACAGTACATTTCTTCTCTTTCACTGCTGTGGTCTAGGTTCAAATCCTACCCGGGACGATAGCGCTTATTCCAGTAAGGCATATCTTGTTTTAAACAGACTCATTTATGTACAATCATAAAAGGTTCTGGACACTTCGGACAACGTTTGAAGTGCCCGTGAATGTGTATGAGTTGAGATAGTGGAACTTTATGTTGACATATGAAAGCGAAAGTGACAGACAAAATGAATTTTTTTATAAGTATGACATTTTGTCAAATGGATTAAGTGCTATTTGCTGTCTTCAAAGACAAGTATTTGCCAATTATTTATGCCATTCATGATAGAGGTGGGGGGGGGGGGTGGTGATAATCCAAGAAGGGTTTCCAAGAAGCTTTGTGGGCAGAAACCTGATAGATTATTACCTTAGTGTATTTGTTTTCTTAGGAGGAATGTCGAGTGGTCTAGGGTACCATGTTCCACCTGAGAGTGTGCCTATGCACACATTTGGTCGCTACTTGTTCCAGACACTCCTGCATTGTGATGAAGATCTAGCTTACAAAGTAGGACTACGAGCTATGAGGTGAGTTTATCAATGCTGCTATCTTGTTCTTGATATAAACAATCTTCTCATCCTAAAGGAGAAACATCATCTTCTAACCACTGGTTTTGGATTGGTAACCTTATGATTTTACCCTTCATACAATAGCTAGCAGTCACTGCTCCCAAAACCACTGGTTTGAAAGTCAACCCAGCCCCCGACTATATCAAATAATGCCTTTCATACGCTTCTGCCTTCAAATCGTGATAAGTCTTTTGTCATATCAGTCTTTAAACTTGATTCTTGTGATAAAACTTCATTTTTGTTCTTTGTAAGTCTAGCTGTAACTTTGAAGCACATTCAGGTGTTTGCTATGACAAAGTATGCCACATGATTGTAACAAAACTAAATAAAAATAAAAACGATCGTCTTGATGAAGATATTGGTTTTGCCATGGTCGAGCGGTTTAGTGCATCGGATTTGTGGTCTGATGGCTGAGTCGTCAGAATGTGGGTTCGAATCCCAGCCACGACCCGGGTGCTTGTGTCCTTGAGCAAGACACTTTACCATAATTGCTTCTCTCCACCCAGGGGTAAATGGGTAACCTGTGAGGGCAGAGTTGGTTGTTGTGTTTGATTAGCCCTATATGCGCTGTAATGGCAGCAATTGAGCTGTATACTCCCCAGGGAGCTGAGATGGTTTCAGGAATGATTTGTGTGCCTGATGAGCAGGGGTAATAATGTAATGCGCCTTGAGCACCAGTTTGGTGGATACGTAAACCATATAAGTCCATATTATTATTATTATTATTGTTATTATTATTATTAATTGAAGTCTAAGAATATTGTACTTTGCTCCTTGTATATTGCATGTTCGTACGCAAATTTTGTTAAGTTTTTACAGTCTTGTGCTTTGAACAAATGGATTAATTCTCCATGAATGTTTAAGATATGCTGTTATTGTACTGTATTCTGTTGTCCGACTTTCACTGTAATATTTACCTTGCTGTAAATCTGAATCATGGGGCTATTTTGTCCTGACCATTATCATAATCATTGTCAGTGGTTAGCTCGTTTATGAGAATGACACATTTTGTAGATGTAGTTCAGTTGTCCTGGTGGATACGTTGTCTGCCCTTTCATGAGAGAATAACGTGAAGCCACAAGACACAAGAATACTGATTGAAGGTGCAACAAATCCTTTTAGCTTCTTCATCCCGTGTTCTATTCACCTTCAACTAACTGTATTTTTGTATCTTTGTTTTCAGATTGCCAATCTTGGAGGGGGTATCAAGTAACCCTAGCAGTGCTGCAAATAGTGTGTTAATGGGTCGTTATCCAAGGTGGTTTGTACTGGGTCATATTGAGTCTCAACAGTGTGAGCTAGCTGGCTGTATGATGACAGCTGCCAAAGGTTCGTTATTACAAATCTATCAGTTCAGAGCTGGGATTGTAGTTGCTCCATCTTGAACATGTTGCACAAAGATCAATGGTTGCTGCATGAAAATAAACTGTGAAACTTAATCACACTCATAAACACACTCCAACCTTGGATCATTTACTCAGACACACGCATATTCTTTAACATTTGCACTCTGTACAAGATGGTATATATCACTGTCAAAGTATTTATTGAAGTCATTCAATTTTGTGAGACTTACGTTTTGTCAATGATTTAATATAAATTCTACCTCAAGTTGCCAAAAAGTTGAAAACATTTGTAAGTTTGGAAGTCCAAAGCTGTTGGCTTCAAAAGATGAGGTACTGTTGAAGACTTCTTCTCAGAAATCTCTTTTACAATTGGCCTTATTAAGGGAGGAGGACCAAAGTCATGGTACAGCCAAGCCTTTGAGAAGCCTGGCCTGGCCCAGGCTACCTGGCCTCCTAATTGTCTGTTGTGAGTACTAATCCTGTAACAATACAGTACCTGCCAATCAACATAACCTGGGCTTCTGGAGGGCCTAGCCCAGGCAAGCAGAGGTCATTATATAGGCCAGTAGGCAGGGGGAAATGCATGGGCCTGGCCGGGCTTCTCAAAGGCTTGGCTGTACAATGACTTTGGCCCTTGTCCCTAAAATAGAATCATGTTGTTGAGTCATCTTATAAAGTATTCTAATCCTTATCTTGTGTTTCTTTCAGATGATGTACGTCGCTTACGGACGGTCCTTGAAGCTGCCCAGAATCATATCCATAGTGCCTCGCAGCTTTTCAAACTAGCGCAGGAAGCATTCAAAGTAGCAACCCCAGTTGATGGACCCACTCATTACACTCTCCTTAAAGCTACGTTTGATTTAGGACTCCACATCATGAGAATGACATTATCTAACATGAACTGGCGACGTCGTGAGATGGTCCGTTGGATGGTGACGTGCGCAACGGAGATCGGCGTCAGTGCTTTAGTAACAATCATGCAATCGTGGTATACTTTGTTTTCACCCACGGAGGCAACGACAATGGTTGCCACGACAGTGATGTCACCCAACACAGCGCTACGGCTGACTTTAAACTTGACGCAGCAAGAGGAGTTAGCTCGTTGTGCTCGCAGCGTCGCTCTACAGTGTGCTTCTAAAGACCCGCCATCCTGTGCATTATGTGCTCTGACACTTTGTGAGAAGGAACCAGTGGCGTTTAAAGCCGCATACCAGATCGTTGTCGATGCTGCATCAGGTCCAATGAATTCATCCCAACTCTTTACCATTGCCAGATATATGGAACATCGAGGATACGCTAGCCACGCGTATAGCCTAGCAGTGCTTGCTATGAGAAACTTAACATTAGGTTATAATCAGGATACTCATCCAGCAATCAATGATGTCTACTGGGCCTGTGCATTGAGTCACTCGTTAGGGAGAGATCAACTGAGCAGTATGATCCCTCTAGTGGTCAAGAGTGTGCAATGTGCGTCCGTCCTTGCTGATGTCTTACACAGGTAAAAAGACAATTTGACCAAATTTGATATTTAAACTGACCATTATATCACAAGGTTGCCATCTTGATTTGGTTATACACAACTCTATGTAAATCAAATTGAGGCTTGTATCCAAATAGATTGGTTCCTTTTAACCTGGGATATTCTTATGGTGATATTTGATTTCAGTAATCCAGACAATAATAGTAGTTTATAAGGTTAGTGTCTATTCACTTGGAATCACTGCATTCTGTTTGTAGATGATACCAAATAACCCTCCTACTATAGCTGCACTTTTAGTGGCAAGTAGCTACAGTGGTCAAAACCAGTCAACTGCCTGTTTTGACTGTTGACCCAAATGTGCACACAGGGGCATTTTTGACTGGTTTTTACTGTCATTTTGACCACCCTCAACAATACCAGACAATGCTTTTACCAGTCAAAGACGGTCGACTCATTTTGACCTGTAAATGTACTTACTACACATAAGGTTTGACAGTGTTTGACATGTAAGTGCACTATAGATATACCTTGGCAAGTATATCAACATTTTGACTGATTTTGACCCTTGTAGTAGTAGGAGGGTAAATGTACTTACTACACGTAATGTTTGACAGTGTTTGACTTTTAAGTGCACTAAGATATACCTTGGCAAGTATATCAACATTTTGACTGACTTTGACCTTTGTAGTAGTAGGAGGGTTAATGTACTTACTACACGTAAGGTTTGACAGTGTTTGACTTTTAAGTGCACTAAGATATACCTTGGCAAGTATATCAACATTTTGACTGATTTTGACCCTTGTAGTAGTAGGAGGGTAAATGTACTTACTACACGTAAGGTTTGACAGTGTTTGACTTTTAAGTGCACTAGATATACCTTGGCAAGTATATCAACATTTTGACTGACTTTGACCCTTGTAGTAGTAGGAGGGTAAATGTACTTACTACACGTAATGTTTGACAGTGTTTGACTTTTAAGTGCACTAAGATATACCTTGGCAAGTATATCAACATTTTGACTGACTTTGACCTTTGTAGTAGTAGGAGGGTTAATGTACTTACTACACGTAAGGTTTGACAGTGTTTGACTTTTAAGTGCACTAAGATATACCTTGGCAAGTATATCAACATTTTGACTGATTTTGACCCTTGTAGTAGTAGGAGGGTAAATGTACTTACTACACGTAAGGTTTGACAGTGTTTGACTTTTAAGTGCACTAGATATACCTTGGCAAGTATATCAACATTTTGACTGACTTTGACCTTTGTAGTAGTAGGAGGGTAAATGTACTTACTACACGTAATGTTTGACAGTGTTTGACTTTTAAGTGCACTAGATATACCTTGGCAAGTATATCAACATTTTGACTGACTTTGACCTTTGTAGTAGTAGGAGGATTAATGATTTAATCATGGACATAAGAAATAACATAGTTATTTCTGTGAATCATTGCTTACCGTTGAATGTTTTCTTTATTATCCTAGATGTACCTTAACAGCTCCTGGTGTTGGTTGTTTACCCGATGGTAAACGTCGTTGTATTAAGCTGTTGCCATATGACAAGGATCCAATGCGTCAACTCTTAGATGCTGCCATTACTGCCTATGTGAACACAGCTCATTCAAGACTGACACACATCAGTCCACGGCACTATGGTGACTTCATTGAGTTTCTAAGCAAGGCACGAGAGACATTTCTTTTGGCACCAGATGGCCACATACGATTCGCAAAACTCATAGAGGATCTTAAAGTCATGTATAGGGGCAAGAAGAAACTGATGCATCTTGTAAGAGAACGCTTTGGATGACGCTTAGAGGAGTATAACTATTGTGTGGATTTAACATGCCTGCCTATTGATATGACAGTCGTCACTTTGTATGGACTGATTAAATAATGGATAAAATAAAATCCATCATTGTTGTCACAGCACGCCTTTAAGTTAAGCTATTTGAAAGCACCCTCTCCATACCAAGGTATGCACAGTCTCACCGGTTCCCTGTCCCTTGTGTGCAGCATTTATGGACTAACAGTGCAATGTTCTCCAAGTATTTTGTCATGAATGTAGTATTCCGCGATCAAAGATATATTTGAATAACACATGCCCGTACACAACAAAATACTAACACAGTATTGTAGATATTTATCAGAAATAACTGTGAACTATTTGAATGGATTATGAATGATATTACTGGAGTTAGTCAAAGAAGATAATTACCAAAATTAATGATATTGTTGTGAAGAAACCCCCACCATCAACAAAATGTGTTTGGGTTAAAGAATTATTTATTGTTTTATTGAAGAAAGGTTTGACTTCAATTCCAATTTTTTTTGTTTTTAAAGAAACTCAGTAAAAAAAGACAGTGAGAAGAATATGTAGTAATACTACATCCATGAAACTTATATTTTGCCAAATGCTATTTAAGGGAGTATTGAGGTATAATTCAGAACACACCTCGTCTCTTGGGTCGTTAAAACCTGACTATGACCAATAAACTCAACGCCAATCAGAATAAGAATGGCTCCATAGGTGATGCTAGATCTAACATGATTCGCTTTCCTGGCTACCAATAATGAAACATTATCTAACATCCACTTAACTTCCTCTACAAAATGCTGGACAGCATTCTCTTTATTAACGTTGATTATTTACAGTAGGAACCATTTAAGTTGGTTCCCTGTCACGTTCTTTAGCACGTGTGACATCTCATGGGTTTACTTTTCTAAATACATGTCACAGCTAGGGACAAGCTTCACTATTTATCAACATTTATGGCGGCAAAAGGTGGCTGGGATGTGCCCTACTTTTTGTTGCTTAGAACAACAGTGATTCATTCAGTTCATCATAAGCCAAGTTTCTTGCATACAAATCTTACTTCATTTGCTGATTTAATATATGAATTATTCCTTTGATAACACTGGTCTACAGCCAAAATGCTTCCGAAACAAATGAAGTCAAACTTGACTAATTATGGGTCACTGAGAATGGAAATGATGCTTAAAATTGTTGATTGGCTCTAGTTTTCAAGATCTACATGTACATGTGTACACGTATGGGAATAGCGTATGATAATTCATGATTAAAAATCTGCTATGTACACCATATACATAGAACGTAAAATGTAATAACTTAAATATTTTGGAAACAGTAGCCAATCAGCAATTTTAATTGTCATATTTGAATTCAGCACATCAAAATCCATAATAAATAGCACATTTTATCTCCGAAGCAGACAACTTTAAAAAAATTGTTGACCAGTGTAATAAGTATGTCACTTTTAGAATGTCTTGATGATGTGTAGGGTGGTATTATCTCTCAGTCATGATGACATTGTGTACAGTACATGCCCTCAGCATTGGTAAGTTTTATTTTAAGGCTCAAAAAACCATGGTCAAAAAACAACAAACCATAAATGGTTCCCTTCAGTGATTTATTAAAGTATGTAACAAAACATGATACCAGTGAAGTAACCATATCCTTGAGGCTGGTTTCAATTTTTATTTGACCAGGGATAGTCAACCTGTCAACGTTCAGGTTATGTTTAATAAAGAAACTTTGATTAGGAATGATTTACAACCCAACTTGCCCCTTTTTATACAGTCATGTAAACTGATAGTCATCATGACTTGACGTCAAGGTTGCGGTAACGCCAGGAAATCTGTCCAGGTACCACTTCAGAATCTACAACTAAGATCGTCTTTACCTCACTCAACATACCCAAGACGAAACAGTCTAAGACAAAGCTGGGTCTATGTCTCACAGATGCCATCGTGTATAGGGTCAGTGGTGATTGACAGATACGTAGTCACTGCAGGAAAGGAACTCCTAACCAGTTGTTATAAATGCAGACGATAGGTCTAGGTATTTCTGTAGTTACTGCTCAAAAATAATATATTCACTTTCCTTAGCCTTCTTTGTGATTCTAAAAATAAATGTTTAGTGAAAAATGATCTACCCACCTTTTCAACGCAGTTAAATTTGTATCTCATTAAAGATTCCAACCACCAACACAAAGTGGACATTTTTATTATCTAGTTTATAGGGATGGAAGCACACACGTTTTTCCGTCTACAATCTTGTTAGTTATTTCTCAATGAGAATTCAAGGAGTTCATATTGGATTTTGTCTTGGAAGGGAGAAATGACAAGGGTTACATAATCAACTTAAGTCCCGACAACAAAATGAAATGTAATTATGAAAAGGGAAGGGGTTTAAAATGCCAAACCAATTCCTGATGCATATTTTCACAGTAATTCTTGTTAACATCCATTAAGGATTTTGTTTTTACAATGCACTTAATTTTGAATTGAATCAAGAGAAAATAAAATAGAATAATTTTCTGTAGGAAATCAAATTGTTTTTACATTGAAATCTGCATAAATTGGCCAAGAATGTAACTAATAGACAATGACTACAATGGTCAGGTGGCCACAATTTACAGGTTGACATGTATGTATATATATTATGCATTTTGTCAGGACCCTCAAAGACTGGCCACATCAGACAGGTGCATACAGAATGCTATAAAGGCAATGTTAACCATATGATCACCTTAGAGTTGAATCCATTCAACTGAAGACAATAACATTATTGGATATCCAATCAAAAACTTACCACAGTGCCACTATAAAGAACATTATTGAAACAATGTCATCCTAATTTTACAATACATTACAGACTGGAATCTCTGTGTTAGATTGTTTTAAATTGTTTTTCCATGAATTAAGAGTGATCTCGGTCATTGTATAGACTTGTATCTACCTCAGTTTAATATGATAAACTTGTGAACGTATTTTATGTACAAAGTGTACTCCATTGATGTTAACAAAACATGTGACATCATGATTTACCTATTGAATATTTATGAGGTGACAGCAGGTACTTCTGCAGTAAGCCAATCAATGTTCATATTCATAAGTTGTTATGAAAGTGTAGCCAATCCCATTAAAGTTAATTGCATATTATTGCATAAAGTCTAGGTAACCAAGATAAGCATTGACCTTTGACACAAGGTTATGTTGTGATGTGATTTAAGTCATGGCAGACGGAAATGGGAAAAAATATCTCCTTATTTGGTGCTGCATTTGAATGAGAACATGATGCTGCATATATTTAGGAAAGAGGTTTTAAGAATGAATGAAATAATTGGAAAGAACTCATGATGAAAAGTTTGATTGGTAGCTTCTAGTTGAGACTGGATGATTTACAACTTGTAGAAAATACTGTCTTTTTTAGACAGCTATGAACTGCCACAATGGTGCTGTTACATTAATGATGTAGAGTAATATTAGAAAGATTATAAACAAAATGTGAGAAAGTCACTAAATGTTGTAGAATTAGTACAAAATTTTTTAGAAAATAAAATAAAAAAGAAACAATAATTATGACTAGACATAGGTGCAATGTAGTGATATTCTTTGTAACCATCAACATGTTGTTTTCTGTTAATTTTGTTTGTGAATATCAAACAATACCAAGAGAAAATCAGTAAATGAAAGTGTTTTTATTTCATGAAATTATTTAAGATTTATTTGGGGAGAAAGACAACAAAAATTGTGTTGGAGTTGAAAGAGAACGCCTGCATGAAACTGTGCCATGTGTAGATGTTGGATGGTTCCTAAGAAGGACATGTATATACAAAGACTGGTTATTTATTTATGAATGTATCAAAGCCCTCCTGATAATGGATATATGGCAAATGAAGTTTTGCCATTTGTAAAATTAATGCTCGTGTTTGTCACTATTTCTTCTTTTACATCTGATGTCCTTTTTTTTCCCTTCATATTTTGAAAGTCGTGTTTTTGCTGTCACTCCACACAGAGGGCTTGTGATTAAACTTAGACCACATCAGAACAGTATGTGTAAACCAGTATTTTTTGTATGGTTGCAATTTTTTTCTTTGAATGAATTTTCTTTCAATTTGTTACATTTTGACTTATTGTTGCTATATTCTCAGGTGAATTGGCCTGGTTATGTTCATCACAACTTCTCCAGTGTTTGGAATACATTCAGAGTTTAAATTAATAGGATAACTTTGACTTATCAAGTGATCATAGTATATTGGACATTTTTAGCACGTTTTCCTCTAGTAAAATGTGCATGTCCCATAAATAGCATGTTATAGACAGTGGCGTAGCCAGGACTTTTTCAGTGGGGGGGGGGGGCACAGGGGGACATTGCTTTTCAGTGGGGGGGGGGGGGCCCAGGGGGTATGGGTTTTTTCCCTTTACCTTTTCTTTTTATTTTCTGATTTTGGGATTTTTTGAAGACAAGCATACTTCCCCCTTTGGTAAGCACGTGAGAATGTCGATATATTTATACAGAACCTTCAGAGTTCAGACCTGTATACAGTCAGGAAAATCAGAATGTTATTTTAATTTACCAGTATTAAAAAGAAATAAACATGCAACACTGTGATCATTTTGTGAGTGAAATGCTGTTTGAGTCAAACCCAAGTTGCCTGTGAATTTGTATACACATGATTCCCAAGAACAGTGAAGAGTAAATTACCCCCCCCCCCCCCATAAAGTTGTTTATACTATTTCACTGATGCAAGAATTCCATAAATGATTTAAAATTGTATATGCATTGTCTGTTTATCATAACATCTCAACAACTTTGAATGTTTCTAGGACACTGGGTTAGTGTGTGTTAATATTAGTTACTGTGCTCCAAAACACAGTTTAATTGACCTCCTTGTAATGTCTGTACTGTAACCTATTGTACTTTATATATCACTTAACATACATGCTATCAAGCAGCTTGTATGGGCTCTGTGTTTATATGCTGTAACTTAAACAGATAAGTTTTTTCTAGTAGATTTATTGTAGTATTTGTAGAAGAGAATGAACTAGTTGTGTTTAGCATCACACGTGTTTAGAGCCATTTCGCTCAGGGCAACAGTTGAAAGACCGCTATGTTCCTGCGTCGGTCATCGTTTCAACTAATTCCAACTATGGTTAAAAAGAGAAATCAATTATTGGTTAAAGAAATTACTATGAACATGTTAGGAGAGAGTGTATAAGAGAAAAATAAGTTTTAAAAAAAAAGTGATTGAGAAAATTGAGAAATTTTCCAATTTTATAATAAATTATTTGGATCAAGTAAATGAATGAGTTACTCGTGTTATTTCTTTCAGGCATTATGAGAAATGATTGAATTAAGAGGATAACTGAGGGGAACTACAGAGAATTCATTATGCTGAACAGTTTATTTTGATCACAAAATAAAACCAAAGTAAAACCAATTAAGACATACAAGTTGGCAATACCACATCTTGTTATACCAATAAGACCATTTTAAATGGTTGAAAACAGCAAATACAAAACATTGAAATAATTCTTCTGAAACTAAAATGTTTGAAATCACGAAAATATAAGTATCACAATGTTAACTACAAAAAAAAATACGAATACAAATATATTTATTAGTCATGTATAAAAACATGAAAATCTACTTCATGTAATTCAATTGTATGACAACGATCTGACCAAAATATCTTAATTTTAGGATCATCTTCACTGTTTTGTCATTTACACAAAACTAACTACAAAAGGCACTTGATATAATGTAACTGTAAATACGATTTCATAACGGAGCTTATAGTACAAATTCTTAGTATATATACTCGGTTGCTCATCAAATTAATTACAATAATATAATAAAAGACACAATTATATATACTGGCCTTAGCACAGATAAGTCATTTTAATCTTCTTTTAAGAAATAAATTCCAAGAATTAGTTTCAAATTAGCTCTGAAATGTGTTCCAACCAATCAATACTATCATAAAAACAAATTATTTTTATATTTTAGAAGCCTCACAAGTCGATCACAAAAAGCATGAATCACATTCCTTGGTATTCTGGGTAACAGGTCCAAAACAATCTTAACAAAATTGTCAAACTAAAAAGGGCAATGCTGAAATTTCAACCAAATCTTTAGAAATTAACAGCGTATGGTGAATGTCTTTAAATGGAAGGTACAAAATTGGTATTTACATATACATTTTGTAAATAAAAAACTAATTATCTAAAATCTTAGAAACTTTAACAGGCTAGCTTTATGATATTTACTTCTTGAAAACGAGTGTTGAAGTGAAAGTC
Organism: Zoroaster sp. YZ-2022; assembly: GCA_029582265.1. Taxonomy (NCBI): domain Eukaryota; kingdom Metazoa; phylum Echinodermata; class Asteroidea; order Forcipulatida; family Zoroasteridae; genus Zoroaster; species Zoroaster sp. YZ-2022. The sequence continues at coordinate 21,954,660 of CM055825.1, read as the reverse complement.
CGTTATTAAATTCCAATGTTGTACCTTCCCTATAAACGCAATGAAACTAATTCCTTTCATTGTTGATCTAAGAAGCCATTTGGTTTTGTGCGGATGGCACTTTAGGAAGTTTATATGCTGCTCTCTTATCACTGTTCAAGTACGCAGCGATTTTGGGTCTTTGTCTAAACTGGTTATAGAAAGACAACAGCTTAGGGTACTGGTCAAGGATGGACACTAGAGGGCGCCCCATATCAACATTTGCAAACTCAACATTTACATCCAAGAGATCGTAGACAAGGAAGTCAACCCAGGTGATGTGTTTTCCTCCAAAGTACGCTACGTCCTGAAAGACAACAGTATAACATTATCCAATTAGAGACAGATTGTTAGATTTACATATTGAGGAGACTATGGGGAATTTCAATCCATTGCTCATCATGATGATGATACAGTTGGGAAAGTTAGAAGGGGGAGGTCAAATTATTTTTCTCCTTCCTCCACTTATTTATCCCAATTGCCTCCTCTGAGACATCAAATACCTTATTTCCAACTTCCTTAAATAATGACTTACTTCAGCCTGAACATTTGGAGCAATTATCTCAAAGTGTTGCAGCCACATAGGAGCAGTAGTTTCAATGTACTCATCCCTCATCTGAACGGAGAAGTTTGGGTGATAGATTATTTTCCCCAACTTAGAACGAAAGTCCTCTGCAACAGAAAAACAAAAAACATTATAACAGGAGAAAATGCAGTGGGCACTAGAGAATTGAATAATAATAAGAAAAACGGACAGATAGATAAACAAATGACACTCTGGCTGTTATCATGAAAGATAATCAGAAAAACATCACACAGGCAGAAAAATCCATAAAGTCCCCATGGTTCTCCCTGAACCATATTAACCCACAAAGTCTCCGTGGTTCTTCCTGAACCATATTAACCCACAAAGTCTCCATGGTTCTTCCTGGACCATATTTCTCACTTAGCGACAGTAGAGAAATACGTGTTGCCTGACATAGGTTCTCCCTTGAACCATTCTCACTTAGCGAAGGTTGAGACACGAGTTGTGCAAAAATGTTCTTTTCAGAACCTGTTACCTCAGCTTCGCGATAGTTGAGATAAATACATGGTGTTAACCGCAAACCGAAACGATAACAAATATTGATTGACATACAAAAGAAGCTAGCCAGGCAGGCAGCCAGCCAACCAGCCAGCCAACCAGCCAGCCAGCCAGCCAACCAACCAGCCAGCCAGCCAACCAGCCAGCCAGCCAGCCAGCCAACTAGCCAGCCAGCCAGCCAGCCAACCTGCCAGCCAACCAGCCAGCCAACCAGCCAGCCAACCAGCCAGCCAGCCAACCAACCAGCCAGCCAGCCAAATACAAGTATTCACTTGTCCCTCACCTACTCCCAGGGCAATGACTTCACAATGATGAAGTCGATGACAGTCACATTCCATCCCTGTTGCTCTACCGATGTAATGAGCTATTGCTTGGCTCTGTACCATATGAAGTCCAGATGATGTTGTTATTGCTGGAACTGCACCAACAAGAAGATATCAGAGAGGTAACTATTAGCAGACCCAGAGGCAGCAATAAACTATATACAACATTTATAATTTTATTTTGAGCAAATGTTGTCCCCTGTAGTTAGTTAGTCATGTGCCCCCTTTTTTGCCACTCTAGCTCCGCCCCCTCTGTGATTAGATTACTGTTGAGAGAAAGTTTAGTTTTGGACATTGCAAGTTGAGGATCGTTAGAGATGAGCATCCCCTTTGGATATGACAGTTAGGTAATGCGGACATAATATCTTCATATATGTCAAATTACCTTGACCAAAAGTATAAATTCCAGACTTAATCCCTTCTTTCTTGGCCTTAGGCCATGTGTCTTTATTGAAGTTAGTCTGATTATATGGTATGTTGGCCTCTTCAAGCATCAAACGGATTATCTCGCCTCGACCACGCCCAGCAAAATAATGAATTGTGACAAAGTCAATATCATCAACAGGTGAGCAGCCTTTCTTGCCAGTTAAAAGCTCATTGACTTTTCTGCAAAGAACAAAAATGGACAATTAATCTCCATCATTTGGTTTTGATATGATTGATATAGAAAATATGCAATTAAGATTAACCATCATCATCAGTGTAAATAATTAGCAAGAGGATAGATGACAAAAAAATCAAGATTATAAAAATGATGATGGCGATGATGAAGATAATGTTGATGATGATGATGAAGATGATGATGTTGATGATGAAGATGATGACGTTGATGACGATGGTGGGGTTGTGGTAGAATCAGCAGGAGCAGCAGTAGTAATGATGGGTTCAAATCCTGGCTGCGACCATGGTGCTTGTGTCCTTGAGCAAGACACTTTACCATAATTGCTTCTCTCCACCCAGGGGTAAATGGGTACCTGTGAGGGCAGAGTTGGTTGTTGTGTTTGATTAGCCTTATATGCGCTGTAATGGCAGCATTTGAGCTGTATACTCTCCAGGGAGCTGAGATGGTTTCAGGAATGATTTATGCACCTGATGAACAGAGATAATAATGTACAATGTCTTGATCTAGTTGCTAGGATATGTGTGCTTTATTATTATTATTATTATTATTATTATTATTATTATTATTATTATTATTATTATTATTATTATTATTATTATTATTATTATTATTATTATTATTATTATTATTATTATTATTATTATTATTATTATTATTATTATTATTATTATGACAACAATGACAATGCTGATGCTGAGTGATGGTGGTGATGATCGATAAAGGTGGCAATGAAAGATTTTAGTTAAGCTCATCACTCAGGTGGCTTTGAAAATAATTGAAACAATAAATACAGAAACACAATTATGAAGTAACAAGTGGTTTTGTTGTTTATATTGTTTTCTGTTTTCGCCGTGGCTAGCGTTACGTGCCCGTAATGAATGCAGTCACTGATTTCTACAGACTAGACAATGGAGGTATACTGACTTATCGCTAACGTTACCAGTCAGTCAGTTCAGGATAATTTTTATAATGCTAACGTGTGTAGCCACGTAGTTAGCGGCGAATATTTTCAGTAGGCCTACTGACATGACTGAATATGTTGCATAAATTATGGAAATTAAAAACTAACCTCAATAAATGTGGTCCTTGGCCGCTATAAAAAATAGAAAAAATAGCTGCCACAATCACAAATGTAAACTGGATAATCTTCATTTTTTTCAAAGAAAAAGTATCAATATATTCAGGTTTGTTTCGCATAAAAAACACACGTACACACCACCAGTTCTGCAGCCGTATTGATTAAAAATGACCTGTTTATAAACAAAAGAGGGCGCTATTCCAAATAAATGGGACGGGCTAAATATTAGCTGCAAGATGGCTACTTTACCATCGGCAACACAGGTAAGAGTGTTTCTTTACAGGTTTTCCTGTCTTATTTTACCATTCCGCTTCCTGTTTTTTTCATTGTGGTTTTACCACCAATTGTAGAGGTATATAGTGCATCAATTTACATAGTTGTAGGGGATGTAGAATCGTTTCAATTTAAAAGGGAAGTGGTGTTTTCATCAACGAAAACTGAACCACATGGGCAATTCCATGAGGAAGTGGACATGACCCTTAAATTTAGAATTGTGATTTTTAAGTAAAACTTGGCTTTACATCCGAGCATATATATGAAAGGTTCTGGGGAAAATGCTTAGGATGTCATGGCTTTGAGAAAAAATTGCCAAAAATTCATTTTTATGTGATTGATGTTTCAGTGTGAAATTATTTGCTAAAAAGAACTAGAACTTGAATTAATTACTTAATCAGTTAATGAGAAAGAAATCAATTTATCTAATCAATCTAATCAGATTTTTAAATTGATTCAACCTAAATACCAGCTGTTATAGTCATAAGTTGTGATTCGGATTGATTTAGACCACAGAATAGAGAGACTTCTACCCCATTAACATGTAACGTAACTAACCAAAACGTCTTGTTTTTTTTGCCCACAGAAGAAGCATTTTGTTAGAAATTTGGTTCAAAAAAGCAATGTAGATTCCTGTGTATTGCTATATATTGAATACTAAGGCATACAAAATCTGTAACGTAACTAACCAAGCGGTAACGTAACTAACCAAGCGGTAACGTAACTAACCATTGTAAAATTGATGTATATGCTGCTTCATGGAAATTAATACAAATGTTGAAAAGTTAAGACAAAGAGGGTACATTACAAAACTGATTGTGCCCATGATATAACTGTAAGAACATTCTAGATTCATGCGCTATGTGCATCATCCATGTGCAACAAATCTTGCTACTTTCTCCTCCATTGACTTTGTGCACAAACGTCAGAAATCAGCTGAGAAATCCTCCGTTTAAGTGGTTTATGGGAATAAAAAATGAATCTTTTTTTAATTATACAAATGTTCTCTATGTAATTTAAATAATTCTTAATAATTTTCTCCATAATTTTGCTATAATACGTAAAAAATATCAATTTTCTGACCGACCACCTTTCTCCTCCATTGACTTTGTGCACAAATGTGTGCATTTGTTTACAATACAAACCATACCACTTACAGTATTTTATGTATTGTTTTTTGCACTTGCAGATTAATTAAACAACTGGAATCTTGTTCTTGATCTTGCTCTCAACATTTTGAAATCATTTGAGACCTATATCCCTTTTCAAGTATGATTAAAAAGGAGCTTTGAAAATGTGTGTAGGCATGGACAAACTGTAACGTAACTAACCGTAACGTAACTAACCATGATTTTTTTTGGCAGTCCTTAAAACTGATGATAATAATTGCTCCATATTTTATGTGAAAACATTTGCCAGTAACCAATCAATGTTAGAGATATTACACTTTCTTTCAGTTGTATCCCACTTGAGGAAACTTTTTATGTAAAGACGTGAACTTTTTTTCCATGTCCTTTTTTTGTAACGTAACTAACCGAGATCAAAGTTGCTTTTACAATTCACATAACATGTCTGAATGTTTTGAATTATTATTATGTGATAACTTTAGGTAGAGATGTATTAATGGTACCATAATGAAGAATTGATAGGCTTTCATCCTAATATAGGAGCCCAAAGAACTGTGCAGAGTCACTAAAAATGTAACGTAACTAACTGTGGAATTGCCCACATGGAGTAACAACGTTAGACACAATCAGGGGTGGTGCATGAAGGTGTGTGTTTATTAACCCTATCTCCCTAAGCATTGTTAGTGAACAATAAAAATCCTTCAAAATCCTCCAACTGCCTTTGTTGTCTAGGGAGTTAGGGTTAACGTTAGTTCCGGTCCCTGATGCATTTAGCGAGTGTTGTTTTCCCATAATGATATTGGGTAGAATGTCGTATTCGACCGCCACTTTTTCTTATTCAATATAACTAGGCAGTTTCATGAAAATTTGAAGTTGCTTCAATGCTTTTAAATGTCATATCACTGGATAGAGCAAAAAATTAGAAAGAAAATGAGGGGTCAATGGTCATGATAGGTTAACCCTATGCAAAGTTACGAATTTTTGTTGATTTAAATATTTGGTCATTTTTAAGATCCAGTTTCATTTGAAAAGTTGTGACCGAATTTGCCTGCAATGTATCCTTGTAAAGTGTCTATATACATGTAGCATGTCCCCCTTTTATAACAAACAAATCACATTGAATACCAAAATCCACCCGTGCGTGACACCCTGATTCAACGTGCGTGACACCCCAATTCAGCGTGTCAAATCGCCGATAGCGGTGATTTTTTTATTTTATTTGCCGTCGGGTCATTTTGCGCAAGTTGCACTGTTTTTGCGCCAAGTTACAGTTGGCATCGACTGACCAATTAAGATAACCACGATGTGTAGTATCCATTTATCGACACTAGAAGTGACTACATCCGTAGACTACCCTTTATATTAGAATTTTACCATGAAAGTTGGACAAGAAAATTGTAAAAACTTACCGAAATTCAGTTGCCTGTATTTCCATAACGAAAGGTTTCCCATCACTGATTTTTTTTTATCGACTGCATAATTTAGTGCTCATAAAAATGGCGTCCAGGAAAACATTGAAGCCTCAGGCCTCATCAGCGTAACCAGGCGCTAGCGATATTGCACCTATGCATTTTCACACATACTATCGGGCGCGTCAACGAACTTTCGGCGGGTCACAACTTCGACAGAAAAAAAGGATATGAAAAATAGCGCCACCATTGGCGGTTTGCGTGAATCTGCCTAATATAACCAATAATGTAATCTTACCTACCCAGTAAGGTGGAGAACATATGGATGATGATGGACATATACTTCAAATTATTCCAGGATATTTATTTCATGAAAAATCAGGCATTTTTGGTATAGGTACTTCCTCAGTCAGAGTCATGTCAGTCTGATCTTGTCAACTCCCCTGTTAGCGACCAACACAGTCATTGTACATGCTCAGTGGCAACTATAATAGGATCCTTCTATTTTCTGAAGGGTAGGATGTTTTTAGAAGGGAAATAAAGTCCGAAAACCATCATAAAAGTGGATTTTAAAGATAGTTTTCGCTTTCTGCACCCCAAAAAATCGATAGAATAATTTTTTAACTAGTTAGTGGCTGCAAAAAATTCCCACAAAAACCTTTAAAAGTGGCGGTCGGATACGACATTCTTTCCATGATATTACATGGGTTTACACATTAACAGTACAGAGAAGTCACGGTACAACTATAGAATGCAGGGCCACACCGAAGGTTACTTCTTATAAATTTATGTAATCTGACTTTAAAATACACAACTGCGGTTCCTAGGTCAAATTCAGAAAAAGGGAAAAAAGGCGTTGAAAATTTGGCCCTGCATTCTATAGGTACTCCGAAGTCCCACTTTCCACATCATTTTCAACAACATATCTTTCTATAAACGTTTGACTCGTCATTGTAATGAAATTAACTTTTTTTTTTTTAAATTTGATTTCGAATAATTTATTAACTGTTAATTGCCAAATAAACCAAACAAAAAAATATGTTGTAACTGTAATATTTACAATTTATGATTTGTTTGCGGAAATGAAGTTGAGTGAAGTTTAACAAATAAGATTTTTGCAGTTTATCAAATTGTTTGTGTTCTCTGACATGTCAGAAATGTTAGCCATTAACCCTCTAGTACAAGGGTCAAAATCAGTCAAAATGTTGATATACATGTACTTCCCAAGGTATATCTAGTGCACTTAAAAGTCAAACACTGTCAAACCTTACGAGTAGTACATTTACAGGTCAAAATGAGTCAACTGTTTTTGACTGGTAAAAGTATTGTCTGGTATTGTTCAGGGTGGTCAAAATGACAGCAAAAACCAGTCAAAAATGCCCCCGTGTGCACATTTGGGTCAACAGTCAAAACAGGCAGTTGACTGGTTTTGACCTCTACAGCAACTTTCCACTAAAGTGCATCAATAGTAGAAGGGTTAAAAACGTATGTCGTCAGCTCAAAGTAAAAGCACTAGACTTTTGCATAAATGATGGCAGTGTACTGCTCTATTTCCTGTTTATTGTTTCATGTGCCATGTGCACAAGTATTTATTTCATTTTGGCTATTTTCACATGCATTTTTATTTTGGACGAAGTATCTAGAGCTATAAAATTGTTCTCAGGATTGGTTTTTGGACTGTATGGAAGCGTGTACTACCAGTGTGTCTATAAATTATACAGACCAGTAGGGCCTATAATACTTTATGTATACATGATGTAGTCCATACCATTATGTTATACTACTCAAAACAATTTAGGGAACACCGGAATAATCTCAGTTAAAGCAAGATCATTTATTTCAGATAAACACAATGTTTCACAGAATTGATGAGAAACAACTGCACAATGAAACAGATGATAAAGGATGCATGTAGTGATTACACATTTCATGACATGACTACTGAAAGAGAGAGGGGGTTGCAAATGAAAATCCCGGTTCATGGAACATTTCAAACCTATTTGATGTTAAAAATCTGGTGTTCCCTAAATTGTTTTGAGTAGTATATTACATGATATTCATACAATATTGTAGGGGCCAAATATTATTTTATCATTTACCAGCAAAATGTTCACATACATTTGACTGTTTTTCAACAAATAACAAAATGAATTGACTGTTTTTGACTGGTAAAAGCATTGTCTTGTATTGTTGAGGGTGGTCAAAATGACAGTAAAAACCAGTCCAAAATGCCCCTGTGTGCAAATTTGGGTCAACAGTCAAAACAGGCAGTTGACTGGTTTTGACCTCTATAGCAACTTTTTAAGCTGAAATGTTTCATTGTGAATATTTTGTGATATTCTTTGTAGAGATTTCTCTGAATAACTCATCGTGTCTCTATAAATAAACGAACTTTCAATACCATATCACTAATGACAACACAAACACTGCTTTATTTATTTATTTGTTTGTAGCAGATGGAATTTTTGTTATTGAATTAAAAGTACAATAAAAAAAAATGTCTTTAATTTGGGCTTTTCATCAGTCCCTTGGGTGTGTACATGTTTAGTGATTCTGCACTCATCTACATGTAATGGATATTCTGCAGTATCTTCATGGTATCTTATGACCAGAGAACGGTGGTTTTTACTTGCACACAGCTGCCCCCAGTGCACATCTTCACTATGTACATAACTATTAAGAATGTCATGTTTTCTGCTTATACCCTTCACATTTCACACAATGCGACTATACTCACTTATATCTTATACTCTAGTATCTTTATACTGTTTGACTGTACATTGTCTCATTGTTATAACAAGGCAAACAGGACCCATACCTTTTTATATGAAAACAGAAAAATTCCTCATTTTGTGAAATAATAATAATAATAATAATGTGGACTTATATAGCGCACGTATCCACCAAACTGGTGCTCAAGGCGCATTACATTATTATCCCTGCTCGTTAGGTGCATAAATCATTCCTGAAACCATCTCAGCTCCCATTTTCATCCAATGTTAATTGTTTGCTATTGGTTATAGCTAAATAATTATGTCCTATAATGAACTGTTGATTTCCAATCCAAGGCCAAATTAAGGAAAGTTTTGTTTATACTCATATTATCGGGCATAACAAGAGGGTGTGGTGGGATATTTTCCCCTGATCTGTTTACCTCCAAATTTGTTTACCTCAAAATCTGATTTTTCTTGGCATACATGTAAGACATTTTTTTATTTTTTATTATTTTTTTTAATGCAAATCTCCCCACACAAGGCCAACGGCCAATCCAAGGTGGGGGCTAGTAGCTCCCACCTTGAATTGAGTTGTTACGACTCACACTGAAGAAACCAGCCCCTCGCACCGAAACAAGACAAGTTAATAACCAGCCTCTTCATCGTGCGAATAGGACTGGGAGGGGTAACTAGTCCAGAACAAGGCAGTTGTTAAACTGCCTCTGTCCCTATAAGCAATTATGGTTAAGTGTCTTGCTCAAGGACACAAGTGTCACGGCCGGGATTCAAACCCACATTCTGCTGAAGACACATGTGTACAATGGAGAAGACAGATAACATGATGACATAAAAGAAGAATCTATCAAGTTCTTTATTGTGTCTTGAGATCATGCACAGTGATGCAGAACTTGGCTGAGATGCTGTGAAGAGACTATGAATGATCACAATTACATGTACATGTATGTCAGTAGAAAACCCAATCAGTACTGGTCCATTAGGGTAAGACTGCATACATGTACATGTATATATCCATGTATCATTAACCCTAACCTTCCCAAATCCTCCAATATCCTCTTTGCATTACGGAAGGATTTTGAAGGATTGAGGTTATTAGGAAATTGCAGTGGTGAAGGATTTAGAAAGATTGAGGGCAAATGTGATTATTTGCTTGGTGGATAATGGAGGATCGAGGTGATCAGGCTATATTTGACATTAGATGAAAATGGAGGATTGACGTTACATTGTACCATGTTGGTCTGTCCAAACAATGATTCTGGAGGATTTAAGGTTATTAGGCCTACTTGCAGTTGTATGCAAATCCAGGTTTATTGTAGGTTTTGCAAGGTTGGTGCTTGTGTCAGTGGACACTGTTTATTGCTCCATGCATGCAGGGAGGGTCCCTGGCCCTGGGCCATGTACCACAGATTAGAATCACATGTGTGCATACATGTAGTCTGCATACCAATGGAAGTGGTCATTGTGCTTGCTTTACTACTGAAGGATATTGGAGGATTGAGGTTGTGTGTGGGCAAGTGGGCTGAGGGAGTCATAAGATTCATCACCAAGAAGCAGTTATTTGAAGCATGTGTTCAAAGCCTACTCGCTTGTGTTTGGCCTGGCCACCCAGTGATATAGCTTGGCCACCCAATAATAGCTTGGCCATGAAGGATTAGCAGGGACAGAGCCATTGATGTTGGAGATTAAACTAATGATTTTGTTCAATCATAGATCTCTATGGTTCAATGCATTCTGTAATCACCTCATTATTTAGTTGGTGCTGGAAGTCATTCTGCTCAGTAGTCTACCTTAAATGGGTGTGGTTTGCTGTTAAAAAGAAAACCTTTGCAGCTGTTTTTTTTATTGGCACAAGGTTATAAGAAACATTTGTTTGACTTTATCAGACCTAGATACGTGCAATACTACCATAAAGAATCATGTACACGTGTGTGTGTGCTACATATGTACGTATGTATGCATGTTGTCCATTTAGAAATGGTTTCTGTTAAATGAGAACATACATGTATGAGGCTGACTCTATCATACGTGTAAGATGGGACAGATTTTTCTGACAATGCTGCTAGATGAATCAAGCGAGGGCATTAGGTGGTTCTGACAGGGGATAGGAAACCAGAGTATTTTCATTAGAGTAAGCTGTAGTTGTACTATCAACACACTTCCTTTTGCGGGCTTTGATTTCACTTCCTATTGAACTAGTAATGTAATTTGTGACCATAAACTGCTGCAGTAAGTAATAACTACAGGGATTTCATGGGGAAATGAGACATAGACAGGTAGGGATTTGGGGGTGATAACCTCAATCTTTATTAGTCTGAACTAGGGGGAAGGGAAGGCCAATGATGGATGATGATTGTAGCCTAAGTAGGGCAGAATGATGTTTCCTCCTACCCCTCAGTGAGGCACCTGTGATGATGACTTGGTAACAGTGAGGAATATAGGCCACAGACTGTCCCAATCTACATCATGCTCCCCCCCCCCCCCACACACACACAGTATGGTAAATGGAAACATTGTCATATCATTGTAGCACAGGTATTGGATAATAAGTTACACCCACTTTTATGCATCATTAGTAACTATGAACATAACGTTTACTTCCTGTACATAACTACCACTTAGGAAGTGACTGTAGCCAAGAGTCATAATATTGTGACATGTCTCCTATGGGTTCATACATCTAGAATCCTTACTCTGTGCCTACAGCAAGAACCTTTGATTCATTTCTTCATGTGGTCTTCATTTATTGTAGCCTCTCACCGGACCTTAGTAGCCATCTTAGTTTCTCTATGTAAGTCCATGAGAATCAGAATGAGGCTTGAGTGCAAAATAGTATGGTGCCTATGATATAGTGACCCACTCCATAGTGATCTACTTCAATGCTCTAAGAAACTAGACAATAATGACCAGTGCACCACACCTTGGTTTTCATTTAAAGTTATATTCAACTTGACATGTACAGTGTACCTTGTATCAAGCACACATCAGGATTTCAGAAGGCCAAGGGAGTAGAAGGAAACGGTTGAATATAAGGAAACGGTTTTGGCCAGGAATGAGTAAGTCAGTTGGTTATTACATGGGCAACAAACTAAACACCCGGAAAATTGATTCATTTAGGGCAAGTTGCTTTTATTAAACACTGAAGGAAAAGTATTCTTTCAAACTTCTTTAAAACGTAAATAAACTTTAATTATGCTGTTGAAGAATAGCCTGATATTTAAACAAACGCAAAATGGCTTAAGTAAAAAAATATTAGTGTGTACCTATAAATTAGATTAGTTATTAAAAACAAAAGGTTAGAAGTTAAACCTATCCCAATTCAACCCACGCTGTGTTAGTAAAGTTGGCTTGAGTCCATCACCCACACAACCCAAACATTACGATAAGAACAGAGGAAGAACATATTTTGAGTTAGACATGATGTTCGTAAAGGGACAAGTGTGGTTGTTCAGCCGTCATATTTCTTCATATTTCTTCATATTTCCTCAACGTCTAAATGCATAGAATGATCCAATCTATGGTAAGTTCTACTTAGTCATCTTCAAGGCATTAACACTTGTGCTTAAATGTCTTTAAAATGTATCCGTACTTTACAAGAATCAAGAGGGATACAGAAACAGCATGTGGAAGTGTCTGCTCATTCCATAGTGTCATTAACCCTCCTATAGGTTTAACACTCAAAGACACTCAAAATTTGTATGTCTCTCTTAACCCATTGACTTTGTGCAGTGCACTCAAATACATGCAAACACATGTGGCTGTGTGATAGGAGGTCAAACCCAAAGACACTCAAAATGTGTATGTAACTCCCAACCCATTGACTTTGTGCAGTGCACTCATACACAGCTCTGTGTGACTCTGTGGTTTGACCTACCAATTGGCAATGCAACCAAAAATACTCAAGTGACTGTCTGTGAGTGCCGTGCTGACTGGGCCAAATTTCAGCCTGGGCATAGGAGGGTTAATTAGAAAACAGTGAAAATGCATTCATATTTTATGTATTAACCTAACCTTCCCAAATCCTCCAAAATCCTCTTTGCTAAAGTGAAGGATTTTGAAGGATTGAGGTTACATGCTACGTATGCTCTTTGCTAAAGTGAAGGATTTTGGAGCATTGAGGTTATTAGGCATCCTTGCCTTTCCATGGTACTTGTGCACCCATGTTTGTTGTAGTGATTGCAAGGTCAGTGCTTGGGTCAGTGGACACTGTTTATTGTTCCATGCATGCAGGGAGGGTCCCTGGCCATGTACATGTATCACAGATTAGAAACACATACATGTGCATACATGTCATGTGCTTGCTTTACTACTGAAGGATTTTGGAGGATTCAGGTTATGTGTAAGCAAATGGGCCTAGGGAGTTAGGGTTAATTATAAAGTGGAAATGGAAAAATTCAGCTGAAGATCCATTTCTTAATATATACGTGTATATATACAATGTATATATATACATTTCACGTTTTCTTTCATCTGTGCTTTTTCAGTTTTTGATCTCAAGGGTAAATGTCTTCAAGGCAACTTCCTGAGAGAATAAGACTACAGTTCCTTGACATCACGTCATGTGAGGATACAAGGGCTAAACTTAGTCAGACAGTTTCTATTTATAAATCCTTGCTGTTGCTTTGATAAGAGCATGTACACGTAGTCCATGTTAACAATACTCGTACCATGTTGTACCAGTTCAGTAAAATATCTCAGTTCTTAGAAATAGAGCTACAGACTGTCCTTGTTTAAATCGATGAGAAGTCTTTAAACCATGCAAACGTGTACTTGTGATAATCGATATGAGTTATGGGCGGAGCCTCGGCCTTATTGGAGTGGAGGGGGCATGGCTTATGTGGAGGACACTTACATGGAAATATCTCCATTATTGATTGAATCATTAGTAAGAACATGTTAAAGGGACAGTATTGTCACGACCAGAGCAGACTTTCAACAGGGCATGGAATCAGCGTTCTAGTTTGAGATGAACACAGTGACTGGAAATTACCTTTTCATGGGTATTCAATCACCGAGTTACATGTAATCTAGAACTAGCACTCCGATTACGTGTACATGTATATGCTCTGTTGATCGTGACAATATTATCCATTTTGATGTAGAGATTTTATTATCACCCAAAATGTAATACTATTGGTGTTTTATATTGTGTGCAGGTAACATGGTGTATTCTATAACCATTTGTGTAATTTGTTTCAGGATTTACTCTCGGTTTTAAAAGCTACATGTACACAACAATTTTGTGTGAGGAAATTCTCATGAATCTAAACCATTTTTATGATGAAGTTAACACTGACTATTTGGCTAACATTTATATACTTTATGATTTAACATGTATGTTTTAACCCTCCTACAAGTGTGATTTTTGAAGCAACCTATTCAGGCCACTCCAAGCCATTAGCTGTTGCCAGTGGCCTCCTATGTTTACCCTTCTGTGCACTGTCACACCACTGAGATTGCAGGGTAAAGTGGTCTCCCATTGATACATTGCAGGCCATACTAATATGTTCAAACATTTACAGTGGCGTTGGGTGACACACAGTTGATTTTGTAAGATTACTTGGAAAGGACAGCAGGCTTGTTGTACATGTATGTACTGAAGGTTGCTAAAGAACAGAATTTAGTGAATCGGAGTGGCCTCCATGTGTAGGAGGGTTCTTAATATACATGTAAATAAAAACATGTCTTTTGATATAATTTTTTAATTCACAATAATTTCCCCTTTGATTCTCCTGAACAAAATTAAAAAAACTGAAATACATGTGAATGAAAACAACTGTAAATGAAGTGTATGGTAATATGAAACTGTGTAAAACATGTACAGGTCTGTTCATTTGTGTGGTTCTACTGTACTCTACAAGTCTACATGTGATATTATACAGCCTCAACAATGCAATCTTATTTATTTTGTCTTTCAGGTTGCCGGTAGCAACCAAGCTACATATGAGTCAATATTCAGACAGGTATGTATAATAATCTACAATATGTTATATAATTCTTACAAATAGAAACGAAACACAATCCATGATTCTTATTCTCTGCAGCTAAGAATGCCAAGAATTATTATAAATATTCAACACTGTTGAGTGAATGTATTTCGAGCTGAAACCACTATCAGGTCATGGTGAATGTACCTTTGACTGTGAAAATAAATATCAAGGCGTGATGTACAAAGCTCTGGGATTTCTAGGACGCTTATATGTCTTTCTACTGAAGATTGTAAAAGAAATTGTTAAATATCTAAGTAGGAGTGAGGGGCTGGTGACAGTATTGATTAGAATGAGCCAAGTCAATCCTTTGTGACTTTCATAAACACTACCTGATAAAATGCCTGTAATGACAGAATCCGAGATGAATCTCACCTGCAAATGGCTAGTGATAAAAAGGAATATTGGATCAGATAAAATGGGATTGCATGCTTGTGACAAGAATACTGCAGAATGACTTATATTCTACTGAAATATGGTGTACATTGTCTATGAATATCTGTATATGTCCTTGAAGTCTGTCTGAGATGTCTCATCCAGACATCAAGAATGTTCTCTCCAGCATAATTAATGAAGAGAGATTGACTGACTGACTGCAGGCCTTTCAACATTAACCCTAACCCCCAAGCTGTTTTGGATAAGAACATTCCTCAATCCACCAAAATCCAACACCATGCACAATTACTACCAGTCAACTGTTGGACTTTGCTGTAATTAGGACTGGCACCATGCAAAGAATCCCTGTCTGGGCTGTACAGTACACAGCCCATCAAAAGCAAACAAACCCTGCTGTTGGAGTTTGAATGGTTTGGGGTGGTTCTGGTTAACAACCTCACCATGCTAATCTTCAAACTATGTATACAATGACTTCTATTCTACTGATATAATATGGTGTATAAAGGCCCTTTCACACGAGACCGTTTTAACAAGGGACCTTGACTAAAAATCGCATCCATGTTAAAAAACAGCAAATCCCAGTCGTGTGAAAGCTATCCTTGTTAAATAATTACCACGGACCCTCGTTATTTATAACAGAGATCGAGACGTCCTCCAAAAAATCGCAAAGATGTTAAAATCGCCATGATAGGTCGTGTGAAACGCTTCATGCGCCCAAACAGGGGACCCTTGCTTTGGCGGTATCATTTCGCATGCGCAGAACGCGTCACTAAATAGCTTGCAATAAATCCCGGATGTGTGTTGGTAAACAACTTGTACACGTGTACGTCCTTCCAAGTTGGCGACATCCGAAGAAATAACGTTCGTGCTACTTCTCTTGAATTTCATGAAAGAATTTGAGTTCATGAAATCGTCGAAAAGAGCAAAGGATTCCAGAAGAATTCTTACAACTGTTTTTTTCTCGTTGGATGGTCTTACGTTAGAAATCGGGCTCTGTGAATCTGTCGGAATTGTTGCAAGTATACTTGATTCAATATCCATAATAAAATTGTCAGGAAATGGGAAGGAAATGAAAACAAAATGTGGGAGAAAGTAACGTTTGACTTCGCACAACGCGAACCGGTATATCTTCGCGGGAAAACCACTGGTAACGTAGAGAAAGTGTTCAGTGAATAAGCTCTGCGCGCGGTACCAGTGAAATATTGGATTGCACAATCATGAGCTTTTGACCGTCCATGGAAAACGAGGGACGTTCATTTTGGCGTGAGTGGAAGTCGTGTGAAAGTTTGTTAAAAAATCGCAAACGACCGAGGTGACAGACAACTGGCGCCCATTACCAAGGACCTTTGTTATCGGTGCTCGTGTGAAAAGGGCTTAAGTCCTTGAAGTCTGCCTGAGATGTCTCATCCAGACATCAAGAATGTTCTCTCCAGCATAATAAATGAAGAGAAGAGAGGATTGACTTGACTGATTGCAGGCCTCTCAAACATTAAGATCCTCACCATGCTAATCTTCAACCTATGTACATGTACATGTTATACAATGTACATAATGTCACCTTAGAACTGTTTAACAATACTTCAAAGTTATTTACTTCCCTTTTAAGTTAAGTACATCCAAATTGATCAAAATTATTGGTGAAATACAAAAAAACACACAGAATATGCATCTGTAATCAGCACTTAAATTGATTTGCGATTATGTCTCGAGGTTTTTGAATTTAAACATACATACATGTACATTACACATGTATACATGTATGCATCACCATGCATAGTGTGTACTCATGTAAATGTAGGAAAATAGTTTTCTCATACAATATGTAGACCAAAATGTTTGCATACTAACGCATGAACATACATACTGTTATGCCAATATTGGTACAGTGTAAATGTATTTTGGAGGTTTTTCGTAAACATCTTCATACATGTACATACAATGTACTAGGTATTATTGTGGATAAATCAGATACATGTATGTACTCATGTAGTTCTAGGAAATATGTGACCCGCTCCATCGAAATTAGGAATGTCCCCCAACACACGTTTCCATGTAATGGACGTCCAAAGTTCACAAAACGTGCATGACTGCATTATGACATTATCAATTTATCACATCCTTACCAGTGGCGGCACCAGACCTGTTAAACTGGGGGGAAGAAGAAGAAGAAGAAGAGGGGGGAAGAGGGGGGGCAAGGGGGGGAAGAGGGGGGGCAAGGGGGGGAAGAGGGGGGGGCAAGAGGGGGGCGGGGGGGGGAAGAGGGGGGTCAAGAGGGGGGGCAAGCTTAAGTTTAAGGGGGCAAACATTAATCTTTAATGTAATTTTGTACTGCTGAAAAAGCATTGACTTACCATCGGGGAAAAAATTGGGGGGGGGGGCAACTTGGGGGGGCAACTTGGGGGGGCAAAGAAAGTAACCGGGGGGGGGGGGGGCGGGGGCATTTTCCACCCCCGTAGCGCCACCGCTGATCCTTACACAGGAATTAAATGTATAAAAAATGAATGTTTGGTATCATCAGGAAGCCCATTAAATTCTCTTTAAGTTGATATCCATATCTTAAAATGTGAAATTTGAGGGACATTACTCATTTTGATGAAGTGGGTCATAGATTCATAACATTTAGTTTGCATGGTGGATACTATACAATCTATGTAATGAAGGTTGTGGTACCATTATGTAGTATGTACATTCTCTAATCAGTTGTACATTTGTGATGGTTTTAGAAGAACCAGTGGTTAAAAACAACTCAAAATTTCAATCAGTATGCTCTGATTATCTTCAAGAGAATACGGTCTTCCTAGAACCATCATAATTTTATACAAACTCATTAGACAGACAGACCGACCGACCGACAGCCCGCCCGCCCGACAGACAGACCGACCGACAGACAGACAGACAGACAGATAATGGTTTATTGCATTCTACTCGTTCGCCGCCAGCGGCTGAATTGTCAGAATAGTTACATTTTTACAAATTCAAAAACCGTTAGAAAATATTAATAATTTGCATTAAAAAATAAATATCTAAATTATATACACATAGTACATGTATAAGTGTTAAAAGTATGTACATCGAGAAAAATGATATATTTTCATTAACCCTCCTACTGATAGACCATTTGAAACCATTCAAAATTTCCACTTTCAAAAATGCCCATTGGTTTTGTACACACATGGTGATACCATTTGAACAGTGTTGGTAGCAAGCTTTACTACCAATGAAATCCATTCAAATTCAAATTCAAAGGTTTTGTATTAGCTGACTACCATTTGGAAAGATCCAAACAAGGTTTTGTATTAGCTGACCTACCATTCAAAACCATTTGGGGGAATCAATACTGTACACAGTTACATTATTTCACCATTCAAAACCACAAAAGCGAATGGTTTCAAATGGTGCATCAACTTGTATGAAAAAGGTACCAGAAGTAGGAGGGCTAAATGACGGGAGGACATAAATACAAAGCAAGTTGAATGGTAGGGATAATAATAATACATGTAATAATAATAATGTGGACTTATATAGTGCACGTATCCACCAAACAGGTGCTCAAGGCGCATTATATTATTATCCATGCTCATCAGGCTCATAAATCATTCCTGAAACCATCTCAGCTCCCTGGGGAGTATACAGCTCAATTGCTGCCATTACAGCGCATATAGGGCTAATCAAACACAACGACCAACTCGGCCCTCAAATATTTAAAAATGCAAGTTATCGCATTCTGTTGAAAATGTTCTTCCATTCAGTACATCAGTTTGTGAATGCATTTATTTTGAAGAACAATGGACATTTTTAGCTGTTCACAACATCCGTTCACAACGTTGTTCATGATATTGTCATTGTCAAAATAAACACGGGCTTATCGGAAGCGACAGTTGTCCAATGGGGTTGACAGGCTTTTAATTAATTGCACAAGGAAGCAGCAAGATAATGAATGTCAGTTTTATGCATTAATTGTTTACAATGTGGGTTTGTCTTCTAATACAGAAATTACATATTAACATAAAACAATTTACCGTATGTTAAAATATATTACATATCTGGCCATCTATAATTGACATTGTTAACCAGTTGGCGTCGGAGGCCGTGTATACACGCATTTTTTTTTTTGGACAGCGGATCGGAGAGCGTCTAAACACGCCACAGGATTCTCGGGAATATTTGTATAGATTCCCGGTCGACGTGGCAACGAGCCATAAGCATACGGTGGAAGACGCGGTCTCCCCGGTCACGCTCTGGTGAGCACCATTGGTCGTGTTTGTGCGGTAAAAATAAACCTGCCACGGGGTTCGGAAAAACTTTTTTATTCCCGGTGCGAACTGGTTAACGAATATTTCAATTTACATCAATCAAAAGAAGAGCCTATTGAGTAGATGCATATTTCCACATCTAGAATAAATTAAATTGTAAACATGTGTTGAGTAGGTGAGTACAGTATATATATTTTCTGTAAATAGTGTTTTTAGATCTGGTTTCTTCAGATAAAAATTAAGAAATCTTAAATTAACCCTCCTACACATGGAGGCCACTCCCAACCACTAAATTCTGTTCTTTAGCAACCTTCAGTACATACATGTACAAGCCTGCTGTCCTTTCTAAGTAATCTTACAAAATCAACTGTGTATCACCCAAGGCCACTGTAAATGTTTGAACATATTAGTATGGCCTGCAATGTATCAATGGGAGACCACCTTACCCTGCAATCTCAGTGGTGTGACAGTGCACAGAAGGGTAACCATAGGAGGTCACTGGCAACAGCTAATGGCTTGGAGTGGCCTGAATGGGTTGTTTCAAAAATTGCACTGATTGTAGGGAGGGTTTTAATCCAGGCGCTGTTCATTTGGTATTTTTTGTCATGTTTCACATCACCTGATTCAACTACCAGTCATCAGTAATAAGCGGGGGAGGTGATACGTTTTGGTCACGGTATAAGTAGGCCGGTCATACATCACACCATAACATGTTACATCAGCATCACTTAATAGTGTGCACATGGTGGCAGCCATGTTGTAAAGTGTCACCAGCCGGTCAAGTCGTCTAGGCCATCATCGCTGTTGAGCGATGCATGTATCATGTGATAGCATGATATATGACCAGCGCACTAAATACATACTTTCTATATCACCATCCCCGCTTGTTACTAGTGACTGGTAGTTGTACATGTATGTAAACATAAGGTGATGCAAGCTGTTTACTAAATCTTAAATAATAATAATAATAATAATAATAATAATAATAATAATAATGTAGACTTATATAGCGCACGTATCCACCAAACTAGTGCTCACCCCCCCCCCCCAAAAAAAGAAAAAGAAAATGACTTTGTGAATTCAACATTGGTTGGGTGATTGTCTGTATGTTTTTTTTCTCTCTCTCTCTCTCTCTCTCTCTCTCTCTCTCTCTCTCTCTCTCTCTCTCTCTCTTTTGTTTTCCTTCGGTCCCTTAGGTTGATAAGACAGGTATTGGTAAGATTGGCGCTATAGATGCTGCAGCTTTCTTGAAGAGATCAGGCTTACGAGAGACGGCACTTCATAAGATATGGGAGCTATCTGATCCTCAAGGCAAGGGTTATCTAGATAAACAGGTGAGTGGCCAGTACAGATTGAATTCAACATGATGCTAAAGTAATTCATTCTATAAGTTTATATTTAAGAGTCCTCAATTATCGCTATGTTTAAAATTACTGTAGCATAGTGTTTTTGCTTGTTAATTATTGGAACTACGAATATTCTATTGAATAAGTTAGTTTTCTACCCTAATTATTTATTTGTTTCATTGTTGGTTAATTTGTTTGTTTCATTGTTGGTTAATTTGTTTGTTTCATTGTTGGTGGTGATAATAGGATTTGGAACTTGACTGCAATTGATTCTTTTCTCCCAAAAATGAAAGAATAAAGAAAAAATCTAAAGAAAAAAAACATGGAGTTCTCAACTTTTTATAGAATCTAATTAAAAAGGTAATACCTGATAGAAACAAATATTATTTGTTTTTCTGTGTTTATAGGGTTTCTTTGTAGCTCTGAAATTGATTGCCTTAGCTCAGAGTGGACGAGACGTCGTGTTAACTAATCTCACGTTAACAGCTCCTGTTCCTAATATGGTAAGATGACATTACTGTTACGGCAGACTTTTTTCTCTATGGACTTTATACTACGCTGCAGCCTACTTGGTTTCCATGTAAACAAACCGAGGCTAGAAGGAAAACGGTCTTGCCCATTTGATGTATTTAGAATCAGCACTGAAATCATAATTGCAAATAAGAAATCAGACAAAGATGGCTGCAGAGTGTTGATTTCCTTCCTTGATCTATCAATCCATTATTTCTTCTTTCATTCATTCCCACTGACATTTTGTTTGTGGGATTGTACTTGTCCACATTGCAACCACGAATCCTTGCTCATGTGATCCTGGCTCGGTCGGTCGGTCGGTCGTGTGATCCTCGCTCAGTGATGTAATCCCTGGATCTCATGTCCTTGAGCAACACACTTTTACTGTGATTGCATTTCCCCCCACTCTGGAGTAAATGAGGATCTTACGAGAGCAGCCATGGGTCTTGTGTCTGATTAAAGCTGCTATTGGCAGCCACAGGATGTTGAGGTGGTATTCATGATTTAAATTAGCCAGATGGCTAAGGGTTTATAATGAAGTACATGAACGATTTAGTTGTTACTCGTTGGATAGAGTTAAAAGCACCCTGTATTATGAGGATATGTTCAAATTATTTGGATAATTCTGATTATTAGAATTGTATATGATAATTTTGATTATTATGATTATAATTGTGAATTACCTTGATTATTTTAATTATTCTATTATAAATTTAAATGAAGTTTAAATTCACCTATTGTAATCTACTCGTTTATTTTAAACTCCATCTGTGGTTATATTTCTTTGACATTTCAGCAAGGCTCGGTAATGTTATCATCTCAGTCTGTCACTCCTCCAATCACCGGTGGATCACCAGAAACATCATGGTCTGTCTCCGTAAGTCTTAAAGTGACGGTGTCATACAGTTTAAAAAGCTGAACATTTATAGTTTTGTTATTCTTTTCTTTGTTAGCGTCTTCTATTATTAACCCTCCTACTTCTGGTACCTTTTTCATACAAGTTGATCCACCATTTGAAACCATTCGCTTTTGTGGTTTTGAATGGTGAAATAACTGTGTACAGTATTGATTCCCCGAAATGGTTTTGAATGGTAGGTCAGCTAATACAAAACCTTGTTTGGATCTTACCAAATGGTAGTACAGCTAATACAAAACCTTGTTTGGATCTTTCCAAATGGTAGTACAGCTAATACAAAACCTTGTTTGGATACTTCTAAGTGGTGAATCAATGGACCCTCTATGCATTTGAATGGATTTGAATGGTAGTAAAGCTTGCTACCAACACTGTTCAAATGGTATCACCATGTGTGTACAAAACCAATGGGCATTTTGGTAAGTGGAAATTTTGAATGGTCAAACAGTACGAGGGTTAATCATTGTAGTTTCTGGATGGTTTTGTAAATCCTAACAAATCTGTTGCTTTAGTTATGTCTTTAATTTAGACTTGTTAATGTGCATTTCAGCCTGAGGAGAAGCTAAAGTATGACACCATCTTTGAAGGATTGAATCCCATTGAGCAGAAACTCTCTGGAGATAAAGTCAGGACGGTTTTTATGAACTCAAACTTGCCAGTAGATGTACTCAGTAGGGTGAGTAATACCGTCACACTCCGGTCACCTTTGTCATATTTCCTGCGCTGTTACATTTCTAGTAAGCACACGTAGGCATGCAGACCGTCACACTCCGGTCACCTTTGTCATATTTCCTGCGCTGTTACATTTCTAGTAAGCACACGTAGGCATTCCTGACAAGCAAGATCCTTTTAATCCTGTAAGCATTAGATGTGTAATGCTACTTATAAAGGCTATTTTGAAATCCATTGACTACATACAGGTGCCAAACCTTTTAAAAGGAAAATCAAACATGGGATATAACCAGATTACCAAATTTACAAATTACTATCTAAAAGCTTATTCAGTATAAAGTTGTTAACAAGTACATGTATCGATCATCCAGAGAAATTATTCTGTCTAAAGTGCTTTCATCTAAGAGTAAAAAAAAAGAAATTTTTGTAAAACATAAAAACATGCAACAGTTTTCAGTTTTTTCCCCACAAACATGAGCAACTATTGTGATGACACTTTAACATATTAACTGTATGATGTACTGTGTGAAACTAGAGTCTTGAAATTATGTTTCCACTAATGATGTGTAGTATAGTTAGTATCCGCTCAGTGCACATCGTAGCCCTCTAGTGGTGAATTTGCACCCAGTGTCTTGATGATGGCCACTTTTGCGTCATGTGAGCGTTCTGCGTACACTTTATGTGCGTATGTTATGGTACTAAGCGCGCATCTACTTCTGCTAACTAATAGTGATATTCCGCGAGGACGTACATCAACTACAAAAAATGCCAAACGCGACGTGCTATCGCTACCCTTTCGCCCACAGTGGGCTAGCAACATGTGCCCTCAACGTGCTCATGCACGGTGCGAATAGTTTAGTGTATTTCACTCCACTGCTGAAGGAAGGCCTCTTCACCAATCTTCCACTGCTCTCATTCCTGTGCCAGTTGTTGCCATGTTGTAGCTTCTTTTTTACTCGGTAAATTATGGCTTTACATTTGCTATAATAATAATAATAATAATAATAATAATAATAATAATAATAATAATAATGTAGACTTATATAGTGCACGTATCCACCAAATTGGTGCTCAAGGCGCATTATATTATTACCCCTGCTCATCGGGCGCATAAATCATTCCTGAAACCATCTCAGCTCCCTGGGTAGTGTACAGCTCAATTGCTGCCATTACAGCACATGTAGGGCTAATCAAACACAACAACCAACTCTGCTCTCACAGGTACCCATTTACCCCCTGGGTGGAGAGAAGCAATTATGGTAAAGTGTCTTGCTCAAGGACACAAGCACCATGGTCGCGGTTGGGATTCGTACCCACATTCTGACGACTCGGCCATCAGAACACAAATCCGACGCACTAAGCCGCTCGACCATAGCACTAAACCACTCTTTGATTGTATCATACCTGGAAAGCAAGAATATTACTTTGTCTTTGTAATTGATATGCTTATACTGCGACATCTATACACCATCCAATGTTATTGAGAATAACAAAAAATTATTTAATTTCAATACTTAGAAACAAATTTGTGCAGAAATCTGATCATAATAAAATATGATGAGTTCCAGTTAGATAATTGGCATTTTACATGTCAGCAATAATGTGTTACATCATCTTGTTGACTGATATTATGTGTCCTCATCATATAGATATGGGATCTGAGTGATATTGATAAAGATGGTTTATTAGACAAAGATGAATTCGCTGTGGTAAGTAAAACTTCAAACTCGAGCAATTTTTAATTTTTTCTTCAAAATTTTATTCCAAAGTTAAGCATTCAATACTCTTAAACAAGAGCCCCTCCCTCACCAAAATTGTACCATATTTTTTTAAACATTTTTAAAAACTATACTGCTCAAAACAATTTAGGGAACACCGGAATAATCTCAGTTAAAACAAGATCGTTTATTTCAGATAAACACAATGTTTCACAGAATTGATGAGAAACAACTGCACAATGAAACAGATGATAAAGGATGCATGTAGTGATTACACATTTCATGACATGACTACTGAAAGAGAGAGGGGGTTGCAAATGAAAATCCCGGTTCATGGAACATTACAAACCTATATGATGTTAAAAAAAACGGTGTTCCCTAAATTGTTTTGAGTAGTATATTTCATTTTATTTTTTTACTGTACATGAAGTATATGGGATGCGTGTTGTAAAAATATTGAGAAAAAATGGACAACCTCTATATTTCACAAAGTTCTTCGACATAAAAAAATAAGCTATCATTAAAAATTCCACTAATACATTCATTTACTGGCTTAAAATTGCATTCTTCACTTCATCTGTGCTGACATACTTTTATCTTGGTTACCATGGATTTAGGCGATGCATTTAGTCTACAAAGCCCTCTTGAAAGAACCAACACCAATGGTCCTACCCCCTCAACTCATGCCCCCAGCCAAACGCAGGAAACCCCCCATGCCAGGGGCTGTCGGCGTACTACCACCTGGCCCTATTTCATCAAAGAGGGCGACACCACCAATACCAACGGATGGTTCACCGAAGGGATCACCAGTATTAGCAACTAAACAGGTAAATCTTTGAATCAGCAACACCACTAAGCTCAGTAGGATACTTTGCCTCTTAGCAGCAGAAAAATGGGAGGTAACATCTCAGATTCTATCTTCAATTAGATTGATGAAGATTCCAATTTCTTAGCAGTTGGAGAACAGATTAGCCATGTAATTCCATTAATCCATTCATAATGACCCCTTATCTCTTAGGAGCAGAGTAAATGGGTGGTAACATCTCAAGACAAGACGAACTCAGATTGCATCTTTCATCAGATTGACACAGATAAAGATGGATTAGTGGGAGGAGAAGAGATTAGACCTGTGCTGTTAAAGACGGGATTACCACAGGTTACACTGGCTCAGATATGGTAGGTTGATCATTTCATGACATTAACCCTCCTACTATTGATGCACTTTAGTGGGAAGTTGCTGTAGAGGTCAAAACCAGTCAACTGACTGTTTTGACTGTTGACCCAAATGTGCACACAGGGGCATTTTTAACTGGTTTTTACTGTTATTTTGACCACCCTGAACAATACCAGACAATGCTTTTACCAGTCAAAAACAGTCGACTCATTTTGACCTGTAAATGTACTTACTACACGTAAGGTTTGAGAATGTTTGACTTTTAAGTGCACTAGATATACCTTGGCAAGTATATCAACATTTTGACTGATTTTGACCCTTGCAGTAGTAGGAGGGCTAATATCATTTGCACAATGGACCTTTATCACACTGTGGTGATCTTTGTCAGGTTCCCAGTATACACAAGTAAGAATATAGGACTAACTCTCAATGCATGAAAAGGGACCAGACTATTTCCCCATCCAGCCTCGGTTTGGTAACATGGACTTGTATTGAAGATAAACAAGATGACTGCGCCATGATAAAGATTTATATCAGTGGTTTTCACCTCTTGTCTGGCTCTGTGGCATATGAACAAATATTTGATCAAGTTGATGATTTCTGTTACATCGTCTTAAACGTATGAGTATGTTTTGAAGACAAGTTCAAAGTTATCACAAAAGTGGCTGCTCTACAGGTTTTAATTATATAGCGGCCATCTTGGTTTTCTAATACACAAGTGTTTTGGAATCAAAGTGAGGCTGATGTCCATAACAGACTGGTGACGTGTAGTGTAGGGATTGAGTTGAGTTTTTATTGGGGGAATGACTTCACTTAATTCCAGTCACCAACGTTGTCTGCAATAATAATAATAATAATAATAATAATAATAATAATAATAATAATAATAATAATAATAATAATAAGGCGCTTGATATAACGCCCAATACCAATGAAGGCCTCTGGGCGCTTTGCATATACATGTAAATGCATAAAACTACCAAATATAATTAAATTACCATTCCATATTGTAAATTTACACAGCTAAAAATATCAAGAAATCCATAAAATGTACATTAACCCTCCTACTTCTGGTACCTTTTTCATACAAGTTGATCCACCATTTGAAACCATTCGCTTTTGTGGTTTTGAATGGTGAAATAACTGTGTACAGTATTGATTCCCCCAAATGGTTTTGAATGGTAGGTCAGCTAATACAAAACCTTGTTTGAATCTTTCCAAATGGTAATACAGCTATAAATATAAAACCTTGTTTGGATACTTCTAAGTGGTGAATCAATGGACCCTCTATGCATTTGAATGGATTTGAATGGTAGTAAAGCTTGCTAGCAACACTGTTCAAATGGTATCACCATGTGTGTACAAAACCAATGGGCATTTTGGTAAGTGGAAATTTTGAATGGTTTCAAATGGTCTATCAGTAGGAGGGTTAAAAGAGTGGCCGGCACTCATAGGTCTTTAAAGTAAACTTTAAAAACAATTATACAAGCATAGAGCAAAGAACAAATTGCTAAAAACCGCGGGAAAACCCCGGTAAATGGAAACAAATCCGATGGACGGCATCGCACTCAACATTTGAATAAAGATTTTACAATGCCGAAAACAGTTACACTATTGGATTATTGAAAAGGTGGGTTTTTAGACATTTTTTTGAAGATGGTAAGTGACGTGGCATTCTTGATGGATTGAGGTAGAGCATTCCATAACTTAGGTGCAGAATGGTGTGATTAACCCACTGGATACTGCTTAACCCTCCTACAATCAGTGAAATTTTTGAAACAACCCATTCAGGCCACTCCAAGCCATTGCTATGGTAGGCAGTGGCTCCTCATAGCTATACTGCATAGTAACATAATGCCTCATATGTCTGTTGGTTTTAGTGGTTTGTGATTGACGTATTGCAGGGCATATTACTTTGTTCCAGACTCAGTGGCTGGTGATATGTTACTATGGAGAGTCTGTGTTTACAAAATAACTGCTGAAAATCCCAATGGATGATGGAGGCTTGATATGGTTTATTGGTCTCAGTGGCTGATGGTGATTTATTATTGGGAGTTTGTTTACAGTATACCCTGCTGAAAATAAGGTCAATTGTGGTATACATGTGTCTTTGTATGCATGTATGTACATTGGAGATTATTTCAAAGGGGCAGTGTGGCTTATATGCACAAACAATGTGTGTACAACACATTGGACATTTAGTGGTTTACAGTGGCCTCTATGTGTAGGAGGGTTAAGGATGTGTACAACACATTGGACATTTAGTGGTTTACAGTGGCCTCTATGTGTAGGAGGGTTAAGGATGTGTACAACACATTGGACATTTAGTGGTTTACAGTGGCCTCTATGTGTAGGAGGGTTAAGGATGTGTACAACACATTGGACATTTAGTGGTTTACAGTGGCCTCTATGTGTAGGAGGGTTGGATGTGTACAACACATTGGACATTTAGTGGTTTACAGTGGCCCCTATGTGTAGGAGGGTTAAGGATGTGTACAACACATTGGACATTTAGTGGTTTACAGTGGCCTCTATGTGTAGGAGGGTTAAGGATGTGTACAACACATTGGACATTTAGTGGTTTACAGTGGCCTCTATGTGTAGGAGGGTTAAGGATGTGTACAACACATTGGACATTTAGTGGTTTACAGTGGCCCCTATGTGTAGGAGGGTTAAGGATGTGTACAACACATTGGACATTTAGTGGTTTACAGTGGCCTCTATGTGTAGGAGGGTTAAGGATGTGTACAACACATTGGACATTTAGTGGTTTACAGTGGCCTCTATGTGTAGGAGGGTTAAGGATGTGTACAACACATTGGACATTTAGTGGTTTACAGTGGCCTCTATGTGTAGGAGGATTAAGGATGTGTACAACACATTGGACATTTAGTGGTTTACAGTGGCCTCTGTGTGTAGGAGGGTTAAAGTTGATAATCCTTACCTAACATGAAGAATTGTTTTATTTTAATGACAGGAATTTATGTGACACCAAGCAGACAGGACAACTGAATGCAGAACAGTTTGCATTAGCGATGTACTTAGTAACCCAGGCTCAGTCTGGTACCAATCCACCACAGACATTAACACCTGAGATGGTACCACCAACGTTAAGACCAAAACCTGGCAAATCGGCTGCTGCTGGAATACAAGTAAGATCTTATTGCTGTCAGCGGTGTGACTTGTCTGGATTTTTCCAGATTTTCAGATTTTTACAAATCGCAGTGTTGTGATCCTTCCGGATTTTAAAGATTTAAGCAATAAAGGAAAGCAAAGCAAATGCTCAGAACTGTAGATTTCACCCCCAGCGCTGTTCACAACAGTGGCCCCAATACCCCTAGCAAAATTTACGTGGATTTTTCCAAACTGCCCAGTCACATCCCAGTGCTGTATCTAAACCATTTCATGTCCTCATGGTACTGATTTTGTTCAGTTTGACCACTTTGTTTCATCTGTCACAGAGGAAAAAGAGAAGATTCTGTCTGTTCGGTCATTTGTTGTCCATCTGTTAAAGGGACAGTATCATCATGAACAACAGGGAATGGAGTCGGAGTGTTAGTTTTTAGATTAATTCAGTGATAAGGTCATATTACTGTTGCTGCTGCATAAACGAGCCGGTAATTTTCAGTCACAATGTTCATCTTAACCGAGGACACCGATTTCCATAACCTGTTGAAAGTCTGCTGTGATCGTGACGATACAGTCCCGTTAAGATTACTAAAGCCAGCTGTTCATCTACACCCTTCTGCCGCAAAGGACTGCCGCAAGATTAATTTTAAATAAACGCAAGTATGACTCCATCACGCATGATCTCATGAATTTACATTGGCTTCCAGTTGTTCAATGAATCAACTTCAAGGTTATCACTCTTGTGTTCAAAGCATACCATAAACGAGCTCCTTAAGTGTATCACAGACATGCTCCACGTTAGACCTCAACGGAGACAACTTAGATCATCTACCTCTGGTTCCCTACATTTTGTTGAGCCCAGAACTCATTTTTCTACTTTTGCTGATAGAGCATTGTCCGTCTATGGCCCCAATATCTGGAATAAGCTTCCCGCATATATCAGAGATGCCAGTTCAATCAACACCTTCAAGTCACTTCTTAAAGCTCACCTGTTTCAGGAGTCTTATTAACAATTTTCATTCTGTGCCTCGGCGCCTTAGAGCAAACCTTTGATTTTGGCACTATACAAATGACTTTTGATTGATTGATTGATTGATTGATTGATTGATTGATTCTGCATCATTCCACTATTGACAACTTGAAACTAACTTTTAAAACAATAAACTGAATGAACTACATGTTTTGGACATCCCTGCATCCCCACACAGTGTTGAGTCAAACACCAACATTTTCTTGCAAACATTTGTGGATACAATATCACAGCTTAAGTGCATAACATTGAAGTAGGAGAAAGAGAAGGTTTCTCAATGAGTTCAGTGCTTCTATCAAGGTGTGCCAACAGTTCTGTCCAGTAATGTAGATTGGACGATTAATCCTTAAGATTTGTAGCTTTGCATGTTGAAAAGGATAAGTAACGGGGGCTGTTTTTGGTGACACCATGTGAAATTCTCTTTTGAGTAATAATTAGTTCTGAAAAGAACTGGTGGTTTAGTGCATCGGATTTGTGTTCTGATGGCTGAGTCGTCAGAATGTGGGTTCGAAATCCAACCGCGACCATGGTGCTTGTGTCCTTGGGCAAGACACTTTACCATAATTGCTTCTCTCCACCAAGGGGTAAATGGGTACCTGTGAGGGCAGAGTTGGTTGTTGTGTTTGATTAGCCCTATATGCGCCGTAATGGCAGCAATTAAGCTGTATACTCCCCAGGGAGCTGATATGGTTTCAGGAATGATTTATGCGCCTAATGAGCAGGGGTAATAATATAATGCGCCTTGAGCACCAGTTTGGTGGATATGTGTGCTATATAAGTCCACATTATTATTATTATTATTAACTTGACGTTTCGATCAGTGCATTCTGAAGACGATCAGAGCATACTGATCGAAACGTCGAGTTGTAACCACCAGTTCTTTTCAGAACTATTTACTACTCAAAAGAGAATTTCACATGGTGTCACTGCAAACAGTCTCCATTAAACCTTAATAATGTTTTTGTGGTAATTTCCAGGATCTGTCGGCTGGATTAGCTGCTGGTGATTTCTCGGCCATTAAAGAGCTAGACGCAATTAGTAAAGAAATTGAGAATTTGAGCAAAGAGAAAGGAATACTCCAGAGTGATATACGAACCAAAGAAGAACATGTTAAGATGAAGACTCTAGAAGTACAGGTAAGGAAATATCAGGCAAGGGCACTGTCTATTTACCATAAAAATATGTTTTACCATAAAAATATGTTTTACCGAAAATGGCATTAATGGGCATTTTTTCATGGAGTGGCAATCTTGGTTTTCTAATACACAAGTCTATGGGAATCAAAATGAGGCTTGTATCCACAATAGACTGGTGCTTTTCAAACTGTGATATTCTTATGTTAATTTATGATTTGCAGTCAAGGAATTTGACAAAAATGATGCATTTTTTAAGGGTCCGTATTACCAGAAAAGTCATGGAATTCTGTGGTATTGGAAGTGTTTGGAAGAAGTATTTGGACCATTTAGGAATTTGTTTTATGAAATTCTTCTGACTATAATTAACTTTGTTCCCCAGGGGCTTCAAAGTGAACTAGAAAAGTCAGTGCTGCAATCAAGGCAACTAGAAACACAGAAGGCTGAAGCACAGAAGAGATTAGATGAATTGGATCAACAGCGTACTAAGCTTGATGGATTACTAACTGAGGTTAAGCAACAGTGTCAAGAGACGCAACAGGATGTGGATAATCTAAAAAATCAGATTAGCTCGCAGGAAACTAGCATCAAGGTATGGAATGCATAATGAAATTAAGCATATCAAGAAATGTTGCTTCACTCTGAAGTGTTTGTAGTGATATAAACAAGAAGGCATACTGCCCTCTCCTGAGAGCAAAATCTTTGCTTAAAATTTATAGACAGAAAAATGTGTCTATATTACCCTTCTGTCTGATAGAAAATGTCCCAGTCAATCTGTCGCTGATAAGAACAAACGTTTCTTGTATGAATGGAATCCTATTGAATTCAGAAGAATCAGGTAACCCATATATATATATATATATATATATATATATATATATATATATATTGAGTTAGATTCATGTGGTGCAATAACAGGTCATATAGTTCATTGAGAGTCAAATCATTTTTAGTTTCAAGTCTTGGTTGTTCGTAATAGCTGACGACTGATGATAAGGTGTCGTGGCCGAGCGGTCTAGCTTACCGGATTCAAGTTCTGGTGTTAGCAACATAATGTGGGTTCGAATCACGGCCGTGACACTTGTGTCCTTGAGCAAGACACTTAATCATAATTGCTTCTCTCCACCCAGGGGTTAAATGGGTACCTGTGAAGGCAGAGTTGGTTTGCTCTATATGCGCTAGAAATGGCAGCAATTGAGCTGTATACTCCCCAGGGAGCTGAGATGGTTTCAGGAATGATTTATGAGCCTTATGAGCAGGGATAATAATATAATGCACCTTGAGCACCACTTAGTTGGTGGATACGTGCGCTATATAAATCCACACATTATTATTATTATTATTATTATTATTATTATTATTATTATTATTATTATTATTATTATTATTATTATTATTATTATTATTATTATTATTATTATTATTATTATTATTATTATTATTATTATTATTATTATTATTATAATGATATGATGTTACCTACTGAATGCTTGTATTATGTCTCAGCTGACGACTAATGATAAGATGTTACCTACTGAATCCTTGTATTATGTCTCTTAGGCTCAGGAGGAGGAGTTAAACACGGCTCGTGTTGATCTGAATAATCTTAGACAAGAAGAAGTTCAGTTAGAGCAACAGCTGGAATCGGGCAAGACACATCTAGACTTAGTTGTACAGTCCACCAAGGGAGTGGAACAAGAGCTACAACAGGTAAAGTATAAATATAGAGGTCATATGTGAGTTGGCATGACCTGAAAGTCACCGGGCAGATACATGTATGTATGATTCATGAATGGATTTATATACAACTTTTGTGACTCATGACTCTGACTTGAGACTCTGCCTTGGGATCCATTTATTTTATGATCTTTTATCTCTTTGGAGCAGAGTAAATGGGTGGTATCTTGACTTGGGATCATCCTCCAGGACTAAAAACTGTTAACTGCCAGGACAGTCATTTAACCCTCATACTATGGCTGCACTTTAGTGGCAAGTAGCTATAGAGGTCACAATCAGTCAACTGCCTGTTTTAACTGTTGACCCAAATGTGCACACATGGGCATTTTTGACTGGTTTTTACTGTCATTTTGACCACCATCAACAATACCAGACAATGCTTTTACCAGTCAAAAACGGTTGACTCATTTTGACCTGTAAATGTACTTACTACACGTAAGGTTTGACAGTGTTTGACTTTTAAGTGCACTCGATATACCTTGGCAAGTATATCAACATTTTGACTGATTTTGACCCAGTCATAGGAGGGTTAAAAACAAAATTATGTTTATTCTTGTAAATTTGTCTTGTAATTATATGCTTGGTAAATGTTAGCAAATAACAGAATGTAGCAGTTATGTCAGATGTTTAAAAACAACATCTGTGGAAAATTTGAATCCAAAAATTTGATGTCACTCATTCTGTTGTATTTCAAACCACACACATAGCATTTGTACGTCTTTTAGTATTGGTGTTTGAAGTCTTTCAAAAAGATTGTCGTCAACTGAACAAATTTGTATCCAATACTTGAAGTATCATCAATTTACAATAGTGTTTAGGGTCATCTTGTTATCATTAAAATCACTGTGTCAATTTATTTTTCAGCTCCAGTCTAAATTGAAGACACTAGTAGAAAGCAAGAATAAGTTGAATAGTCAGATGTTACAGCATGACCAATCCATGGTGACTCTAACTCCACATGCTAATAATAACCAAGGTAGTCGACAAGGGATAGAGGAATTAGGATCGTTAAATAACAGCCTGCCATCTGTAGATATCGACTCATTCAGTACAAGAGCAACGGTAAGTCACAAATTAAGAATAATTAACGGCTCACTTTTTACATGTATCTAGATTCAGTGACATGAAACTTCTAACCTGAATTAGCTGGCTAAGCTGAAAAACTGGCTAAGCTGAAAAAAACTGACCAAGCGGAAAAACTGGCTAAGCTGAAAAACTGGCTATGCTGAAAAACTGGCTATGCTGAAAAACTGGCTATGCTGAAAAACTGGCTAAGCTGAAAACTGGCTATGCTGAAAAACTGGCTATGCTGAAAAACTGGCTAAGCTGAAAAACTGGCTATGCTGAAAAACTGGCTATGCTGAAAAACTGGCTATGCTGAAAAACTGGCTATGCTGAAAAACTGGCTAAGCTGAAAAACTGGCTAAGCTGAAAAACTGGCTAAGCTGAAAAACTGGCAAAGCTGAAAAACTTACTAAGCTGAAAAGTTTGCTGCGCTGCAAAGCTGGGTTTGTCGGTCATTAGCTGAATGCTCATGTCATGAATATATTATATTTGCTTTAACCAAAACATTAGATTTGTTTTTCTGAACCAGTTCGCGTCGGGAATAAAAAAGTTTTTCTGGGCCCCTGTGCGGGTTTCTTTTTCCCACACACACGTTAATGGAAGCTTCCACAGCGCGTGGCCACGTCTACCGAGCATGTCACCGTACACACGTGGCTCAACCGAGCATGCATACAAATATATCGGAGTTTCCTATGGCGTGTTTAGACTAGGCAGATTCACGCAAACCGCCGATGGTGGCGCTATTTTTCATATCCTTTTTTTCTGTCGAAGTTGTGACCCGCCGAACTTTCATGGTAAAATTCTAATATAAAGGGTAGTCTACGGATGTAGTCACTTCTAGTGTCGATAAATGGATACTACACATCGTGGTTATCTTAATTGATCAGTCCATGCCAACTGTAACGTTGGCACAAAACAGTGCAACTTGCGCAAAATAGACTTTGTTAGTACTACAAGGATACATTGCAGGCAAATTCGGTCACAACTTTTCAAATGAAACTAGATCTTAAAAATTACCAAATATTTAAATCAACAAAAATTCGTAACTTTGCATAGGGTTAACCTATCATGACCATTGACCCCTCATTTTCTTTCTAATTTTTTGTTCTATCCAGTGATATGACATTTAAAAGCATTGAAGCAACTTCAAATTTTCATGAAACTGCCTATTTAGACGCTCTCCGATCCATGGTGCAAAAAAAATTGCGTGTATACACGGCCTCCGACGCGAACTGGTTAAACTGTGAATGAATGTTCATCTCTTTCTCATTTAGCTGTGACATTCACTCTGCATTTATCATTCTCACATAGTATAACATGCACATAATTACCAATAATTATCAATAATTATATATCATGCCATAGTGAAACCATGATTTTTATTTTCATTTAGGCGGGTAATAGTCCCGTGAGTAGTGTTAGTGGCTTTAGTATTAATTCAGAGCAGAGACAACCTGAGGAAGACTTCAAGGTAGGACAGATAACTGAGACGTAATGGATATTACAGTCATTAATGAGTGAAACAGGTGCAACCTGTATATAGGGGTAACCATGTGACTATCAAGGGAGGCTTGGAAACCAAGAAAGAGGTGAATAGGAGAAACCTGGGGTGCAAGTTGGGGGCTTCATGGGTGTACGGGATGCAACTGGGAGGTACATGAGGAACAAGTGGGTTTGAAAGAAGGTATAAGGGTACAATAGGGGTGCAGGGAGACAATGAGGGGGTACACTGGGGGAACTAAGATGCAATTGGGTTATGAGGGGAATCAAGGGGCAATCAGGGTGCTGAATGGAAATGACAGTGGGGTGCATAGGGACCAACTAGGAACAACTATGGGTGCACATTGGGCTTATAAGAGGTGTATAACATGCAGTGGTACTAAAAACTTGATCTATCATTACTAATTGACAACATTAAAACAACACAACTAACTTATCACTAATCACTTAGACTGCACTAATCATCTGGAATATACATTAATGTTGTTTCTTCTGTACATTATAGGTAAAACTTGTAGCTATGCATGGTGAAGAGGATAAGTAAGACTAATTGCAGTGACACCATGTGAAGTTCTCTATTGAGTAGTAATTAGTTCTGAAAAGAACTGGAGGTTACGACTCGACGTTTCGATCAGTATGCTCTGATCTTCCTCAGGAGAAACGTCGAGTTGTAACCTCCAGTTCTTTTCAGAACTAATTAGGCGAAGTAAAAAAAAACATGTTTAGCGTCCCCGCCCGCTTCCTTTTTGGGGGCCGCATGGATTTAAAAAAAAAATTTACCAATTCAAAATGAGATTTTAAAAATGTAAAATGTCAACCGATCCATCGGAAAATAAAATACTTGCAAGTCAGAACTTCTAATTTATAGATTCTGTCGGTCCAGTCGACCGTGCAATTGTGCAATCTCCAGTCCAAGTATGTACATTTTTGCCTGGCCCCATCCATGTGTTTCGGGTTTATTTCCCGCCGTGCGTGGCCAAGCCATCCTTGTGTACTACCATGGAGCTATCATGGTACCACTACTAACGTTAGTCTGGTTTCCCAGACCGGATACGTACATTTTATCGTCGTTGCCAAGTCAGGGAACAGACGGTATGAGCTCATGCAAGAGTGCGCACGCACCATTAAACTCGGGGACAAGTCGTTAGACAGTCGTGTTTTGTCTGTAGGCGCCGCTGTACCAGCACGGAACGCTGTTGAAGCTAGCGGCAACTAAACTCGGCTAATTATCGACTTGATTTCAAGTCTAATGTTCCAAGAATGACGTGATTTCTCACAACCACATGTACGTACGTAGACAGCTAGCTGCATGATCGGCTGCCGATGTGTTGTTAGCACTTGTCAAATGTTTGGAATTTTTAAAGAAAGCACTACAGAACACGGGATGAAACCTCAAGTTCAATGCATTTTTATTTTCCAACTTTAAATTTATTCTTGTGAAAGTGAGCTACAGGGTTTTAATACTGAACAAACTATTTAATAAAACCACTGTAAACATGTTCAATGTCTTGTCCAACATGTTTCTTTCATTATTGTGTGTTTGAGCAGTGGAAAAACCAATGGTTGTTCGAAATTTAAAAAAGAATGGCGGCCATCTTGAAAATAAAAAATAAAAAACCCCTCCCGCTTCCCTTTTTTCAGAAACCCGGACGCTAAACATGTTTTTTTTTTTTACTCGGCCTTACTACTCAATAGAGAACTTCACATTCTGTACATTATATTTTCATGATGCTATTGAGACTCGATGATTATGGCTTTCCATTGCACAAGTTAATTGCTTACGAATATAGCCTTGCATTATATCTATTGAGCCTTTAGATAGGAACACTAGGTTATGATATCTGGAGGTATCTAAACATGCATTCTTTGTAACTAAGCACTGGGTTATGATATCTGGAGGTATCTAAATATGCATTCTTTGTATCTATGCAGGAGGACCCATTCAAAGGCCAAGATCCATTTGGAAGTTATGTTGATTCATCAACTAAAGATCCCTTCCAGTCGCAAGATCCATTCAAAGATGGTAAGCATGATTTCAGGGATTGCCTGACCTAAGCCATCATTAGACCCGTCTTACATCTCAATCAACTCTAACCAGTAGGATGAAGCCTTTCCATGACTACTGTTGCTATG
Source organism: Zoroaster sp. YZ-2022 (assembly GCA_029582265.1). Taxonomy (NCBI): domain Eukaryota; kingdom Metazoa; phylum Echinodermata; class Asteroidea; order Forcipulatida; family Zoroasteridae; genus Zoroaster; species Zoroaster sp. YZ-2022. The sequence goes on along the minus strand of CM055825.1, from coordinate 21,917,301 downwards.
TAGCTCAGGCACTCTATGTTTTATGCAGCTGATGTGACTCAGTTTTAGGACAATAGACTTACATGTATTGGTCTATACACCTGTTGTGAACCAGTGACTGATGGGCAGGGCTTAGGATAATAGACTAGATTGGTCTGTACACCTGATGTGAATCAGTGGCTGAGATTTTGGATGAAATTGTAATAATTTTGTCAATTCTTTTATTTATATTCCATTTTCAGATCCTTTTAAAAGTGATGGCTTTTCATCAGATCCATTTGGTGCTGACCCCTTCACAAATTCAAAGACCCCTGACCCCTTCACAAGTTCAACAACCCCTGACCACTTCACAAGTTCAACATCCCCTGACCCCTTCAAAAGTTCAACGAGCCCCGATCCTTTCAAAAGTGCAACAAACTCTGATCCTTTCAAAAGTTCAACAACCCCTGACCCCTTCCAAAGTACATCCTCTGATCCTTTCAACTCCAAAGTGATCCCTGACCCTTTCAGTGATGTAAACTCTGACCCCTTTAAGGGCGGTGATCTGTTTGCTTCTAAGACGCCTATAGGCACAGATGATCCATTTGCGTCTTCAACAATACCAACATCAGGAGGAGCAGATGATCCATTTAGGAGTGATGATCCATTTAAAGCAGGAGGAAGTACAAATACAAAGACGGATGGTGAGATTATAGTCATGTTAAACTTTTCAACATTCAGAAAAAATAGAAAAGACAGAGAAGAGACAAACTGAGATGATTTCTTTGGTTACTCGTCCAGTACCAAAATAGTCGTTGACACAGTCACCTCTGTGTCCTTTTAACCAGTTCGCGTCGGAGGCCGTGTATACATGCAATTTTTTTTGGGACAGCGGATCGGAGAGCGTCTAAACACGCCACAGGATTCTCGGGAATATTTGTATAGATTCCCGGTCGACGTGGCAACGAGCCATAAGCATACGGTGGAAGATGCGGTCTCCCCGGTCACGCTCTGGTGAGCACCATTGGTCGTGTTTGTGCGGTAAAAATAACCCCGCCATGGGGTTCGGAAAAACTCTTTTATTCCCGGTGCGAACTGGTTAAGAACTAAAACCCACCAGGTTGCATGCTGTCTGATAAATCGCCATCCGTTCACATTGATTTGTGGTCTGAAAGTTCAAATTAATTTTCACAACTGATCATTCCTTTTCCTGAGGGGAGGCTTAACTTTTTATAACTCTCGGTTTAACTCTCAGTTTTGTAGTGGTTTCAAACCATTGCAGTGGTAACCTCTGGAGTTGTTATACCACTTAATTGGCTGGCCAGCTTACCGGTCAAAAACTTTGGGTTGGAAATTAAACTTGCTATAAGTTTGTTTTAAAGACAGTACATAATTACCTTATGTTATGAATGAAAATAGTGATTTTTGTCCTAATCTGATTTGTTTTAAAGTTAGTACATAAGTACCTAATTTAATTAATGCGCTTTGACCTATCTTTATGATTGCAGCATTTGGATCTATTAATCCCTTTGGAGGAGAGGCATTCAAAGCTGATGCATTTATGAAGGTAAGTTGGCGTGTTACTGGATTATTCCTTTCAGATTTGCTAGAAGTTTATTCTTTGCTGTACCCTAGTTTTCCGGCTCTTGGCAAATGTAGACTACCTCACTTAAAGGGACACTATTGTCATGATCGGAGCCGCCTTTCAACAGAACATTGAATCGGTGTCCTAGTTTAAGATGAACACAGTGACTGAAAATTGCTGGCTCATTTATGCAGCACAACGGTAATATGACCTTATCATGTGGGTATTATTTTCAGTCACTGGGTTAATCTAAAACTAGCACTCTGATTCCATGCCCTGTTGGTCGTATGTTTAAGTATGTTGGAAAGAAACTAAGAAGTAATCAGAGTTTGGATAAACCATAGATATCTACAGAAAAGACATTTGATGACATTGCTCATACAGAAACTTGAATGGCACACTCACACTATAAGACAGAAAGACAGAAGAAACACAACATGCATTCTGAAATAAAAGTGTATCATTCTCAGTTATTTAAAAGAAGTACTCTTTTCCTTGAAAAGTTGAGGTAGATTTATTTTTATAGTCATTTTTCTTTTGGCGCCACCAGTCCTCCAGTACAGATGCATTCGGTGGTGATTCCTTCAACTTCAAGGAGGAGACCCCAGCTCTTCCCCCTAAGAAGAGTAAAACTGTCACCTCCAAATCTTCCACTGTTTCATCGTCATCCAGTACTACGTCTGCCTCTGTCACCAACTCTGATGCCTTTGCAGCATTTGGTGGAGATACCAATCCTGACCCCTTTGCCTCCAAGACTTCCTCAAGTGACCCATTTGGAGGTGATTCGTTTGCTGGTTTTGCTGCACCCGTTTCTTCCTCTAATGCCAAGGAGGGTGTATCGGATCCCTTCGCAAGCTTTGCTGATTTTGGATCAGTCAAGGTAAATTACCATAACCCTGTTTGATCTCATCCCTTACTGCATTTTCTCATTTTGGCTTCTCATCTTTCATGTCTTTCATCTTTCATGTCTTTCATGTCTTTCATCTTTCATCTTTCATGTCTTTCATCTTTCATCTTTCATGTCTTTCATCTTTCATGTCTTTCATTTTTCATGTCTTTCATTTTTCATGTCTTTCATTTTTCATGTCTTTCATTTTTCATGTCTTTCATGTCTTTCATGTCTTTCATTTTTCATGTCCTTCATCTTTCATGTCTTCATCTTTTATGTCTTTCATGTCTTTCATCTTTCATCTTTTTCATCTTTCATGTCTTCAATCTTTCATGTCTTCATCTTTCATTGTTTCTGCATTTGTGTTCCTTCATCCATTTCATGTTCTGTCTTTCTATCAGATTCTTTCAATTGTTTATGTTAGTATTTATTCACTTTTACTCTTTTTGTTGCATATCCTGATTTTCTCCCAACTCTTCCAGCTTCATTTACTCAAATGTTTCCACTTTTGTTTTAAAGTCTTGGTTCATAAACACAAATAAGAACAATGATACATATATTCAACAGGGCGACTCCAATAAGGCAAGTGGAGGCGCATTTTCTTGGCTAGATGATGACCTCTTCTCAAGTGGATTAACGATAAAATCAGATCAGGGCGACTCAAATAAATCTGGCCAAGGTGTACTTTCTTGGCCAGAGGAAGACATCTTTCCAAGCAGAAGTAAGCCTCATTCTCCAGAGGACAACTTGAATAAATCTGGCAAAGATGCATTTTCTTGTTCAGAGGAAGATATCTTATCAAGTGGGAGTAAAACAAATTCTCTCCAGGAAGACTCCAGTAAATCAAGTGAAGGAGCATTTTCTTGGCTAGATGATGACCTCTTCTCAAGCGGATTAACGATAAAATCAGATCAGGGCGACTCAAATAAATCCGGCCAAGGTGTACTTTCTTGGCCAGAGGAAGACATCTTTCCAAGCAGAAGTAAGCCTCATTCTCCAGAGGACAACTTGAATAAATCTGGCAAAGATGCATTTTCTTGCTCAGAGGAAGATATCTTATCAAGTGGGAGTAAAACAAATTCTCTCCATGAAGACTCCAGTAAATCAAGTGAAGGAGCATTTTCTTGGCCAGAAGAGGACATCTCAAATGGAAGTAAGAAAACTTCTCCACAGGACGACTCGGATAAACCAAGTGAAGGGGCATTATCTTGGGCAGAAGACGACATCTTCTCAAGTGGAAGTAAGATAAATCACAATTGAAGGATCACCATCTTCACTCATCATCTGCAAGCTAATCCATCTAACCAAGCACTTTTTATCTTTTCACAGGAAAATTGCCATCTGAAATTTGTATCTTAGTTTCTTAAAGGTTAACTGATACAAGATATTTTAACCAACTTCTGGTGACACTCGCAAACTGTCAATTAACAGGCTACATTGCATCATCGGTTGTGATCCATGGACACATCAGATATGAATGATTAGCTTTACTAGCTAAAACAAGTATACAAATGAATATAATGCACATATCAAATGTCACGACCATCTCCAAACAATGAATATGCGCATAATGGGCTAGTAACGGCACTAATAGAGCACCTATCAAATGTCACGACCCTCCCCAAACAATGAATATGCGCATAATGGTCTAGTAACGGCACTAATAGAGCACCTATCAAATGTCACGACCCTCCCCAAACAATGAATATGCGCATAATGGCTCGTAACAGCATTGAATGCATATCCAGGACCTGTTGGTTCAAATTTCTTCATTCCTAGAAAGCCTGGTTCATACTTCATGTGAATGCGAAGCAAATTTTGACATATAAAGAGTTGAATGATTTGCACGTTAAAATGTGTTCAACTTTTGCAAATCATTTATGCAAATCTTGTGATTTTGATGTCACATTTGGCTTTGCGTTCAAGTTTGTATCAAGCATGAACTGGCTTTAAGAGTGTTCATTATTTTGTCAATCAGCTTCAAGATATTGCATATTGATTGTTTATTTTTTCCTATTTGTCTCAGTTTGAAGTTGGTGACAGTGCCTGGCCTTCACAAGAGGGCGCCAAACAAGACGAGAGTAAATCAATACAACCGGACCAAGACAAGAATCAGTCAGATGGCGTTACAGTAAAAAGTGAAGTTGGTTCAACAGATGCATAGTCATCAAACTCGAACCATAAGGTGTCAATTAATCAACTTCATAATAAATATATGACATAAAACACAATAAAGGGGGCCACTTTACTACCGTCACGTTAGCAGTTTTTCTAATGGTTGTAATTTTTTTTTTAAATATCTGAAACCACCCAAAAAGAATTTCAACATTTGAATATACATGCATGCTTATCCTAAAGATAATTTGAGTTGATTATTACTATTATTTTTTTAATTACCCTAAAATTTCCATCAACAAATGGACGGAAAAGTGAGGTAACTTTTTCCGTCAAATTTTTATGGAAATTTGAGGGTGAAAAAATAAATAAAAAAATAAATAAATAAAATAAATCAACTCAAATTAGTTCTAGTATAAGCCTGCACGTCCATTCACATGTTGAAACAATTTTTGGTCGGTTTCAGGTACTTAAAATAAATAACAACCATTGGAAAAACTGCTAACGTGATGGATGCAAAGTGGACCTCTTTATTGTGTTTTATGTCATATACTGAAAAACTACCCGATTTCCCCCATTTTGCACAATGGATCTTCACTTGCCTTGTCCACACCTCCAAACATTGTACTCGAGGTTTGAGTACAATGTTTGAAAAAATATTAGAACTCCCCTTCCCCAAAAAAATTAACAAAAATGAGCCCCAGGTCAACACAGGGTCTATAGGAATTAGCCATACTAAAGAGAAAGCTAAATATGTCAAGCCTAAGTGGCTACTAAGTGGTTTTCTGCCAAACTTATTTGTGTTGACATCAAGTGCAAACTGCTTGTAGTTGTTTAACCCTCCTACTACTACAAGGGTCAAAATATTGATATACTTGCCAAGGTATATCTAGTGCACTTAATAGTCAAACACTGTCAAACCTTACGTGTAGTAAGTACATTTACAGGTCAAAATGAGTTGACTGTTTTTGACTGGTAAAAGCATTGCCTGGTATTGTTCAGGGTGGTCAAAATGTCAGTAAAAACTCGTCAAAAATACCCCCGTGTGCACATTTGGGCCAACAGTCAAAGCAGGCAGTTGACTGATTTTGACCTCTGTAGCAACTAAAGTACAACAATAGTAGGAGGGTTAATGTTTTGAAATACATGTCCTAAAATGGTGATTAAGTATATTTTATTGGGCAGTTAATAAGCCATTAATATTGTACATTATTTAAACACTGCCCCCTTGTGATTCAGTCTCTTCCCATAAGGAAGGAATGAATCTCACTTTTTGGTCTACAATTTGTAAATGCTCAGTTGTACAGTTGTCCTGCCCATTCTTTTATGTTACCCATCATAACCTTCCATCTACCATTAAGAGCCATCGCTGGCGTAGGCTCAGTGGAGAATTGTGTCATTTGACGGTGAATTTTGTTTATACAAAATGCATAAATGTTGGCCAATTCTTTCTGTTAGTGTGTATGTACAGATTTTAAGTAAGAATGTAATGTCATATCGGTATTATATCAACATTTGTACAATTATTTCAAATGAGGTGTGTAATTCAAGCTTAGTGTAAATTTATGATTTGTCAAATTTGTGTGGAAGTCAAATATGACAATGTAAATGGAGCTGTTTTACATGTACTTTAAATAAGAAGTTATTGGAAATAAACTTGTAACAATATGTACATTTAATTTGCCTTTTTTTGAAATGTAAATTGAGGTGCTTAGTAATCAGGGCCCAATGTCATAGAGCAGCTAAACAGAAAATTGTGCTAAGCAATATAAAATAGACTACCAGCCAAAATGAATACATTTTGTATGAAAGTTAGGCTGGTAACCAAAGAAATCCACTAAGCAAATCTATAAAATTGGCCCCAGTCTTTTTAGTCTTAAAATATGAGGAATCCATTTAGTTTGATAACCATACAACAACCTTTATTTATTCAAATTTTCGATTTGAAACCAGGGGCGCGTTTTTGCGGCTGTAACGACGTCATTGTTCTGACCAAACGTGAACTGAAGTTTGTGATCGGTTACGCTTGGTTTCAAGATGGCGGATTAAAAATTTAAAAAAAGTTTTGTTAATTATTTGTTAAAACATGATGAAATGATTGTTCGTATCAACCAGTGTATCTTTCAAGTTTATTACTAGCACTCACGAGTAAGTAAAACTTGTAGCTTTGCATGGTGAGGATGATAAGTAAGACTAATTGCGGTGACACCATGTGGAATCTCAATTGAGTAGTAATATTCTGAAAAGAACTGGTGGTACAACTCGACGTTTCGATCAGTATGCTCTGATCGTCCTCAGGAGAATGCCGGACTCTGGAAAATGCTGCTGCTTAAGTAGACTGCTGGAGGATTAGTTCGTTGAGGCGCGCAGGCGGGAAACTGTGAACTGTTGAGACTAGGATCCTAGGGGTTGGGGGACGATCAGAGCATACTGATCGAAACGTCGAGTTGTACCACCAGTTCTTTTCAGAACTAATTACTACTCAATTGAGATTCCACATGGTGTCACCGCAATTAGTCTTACTTACTCACGAGTAAGTTCTATTTTTCAAAAATTGGAATTACACCGTAAATTTAGAAAAACGTTGATGATTGAACACGTCGCAAACTGAAAACAATTTTCTGGTTACGTTCGTGTTTTCGCGTAGCTATGCCGTCTTGTTTCTGGTTAGGGTCGCGAAAATGCGTCTTAGGTAACCAGACTATACAGTCATGAAAACACTAGTAGATAATTTAAGTTGCTTTGCGATGGATGGGAGTAATCAAAATTGTCTTTTAATCCATCAGGAGTTATTATAATAAAAGCAGCACGTATGGCTTATAAACATTTATATTTAGTATGGGTAAAAGGTCTTGTTACACAGTAGTAATCATAACAGTTAAGGGTCCGTCCAAAGTGTACTACTCATAAACATTTTATTTTACAACTCAAAACATGTAGTACCCCAACGAAGCAGGCCAGTGATAAGCTGTTCACAATGATAAAAAGGTGCTTCTATGAACAATACATCTTTACCGCTGGGTTTTTTTTTTAGTACAAAGTGAATGCCTGTGATATGTATCTGTTTTTCAAATTTAATTTTTTCCCATTGTTTATAAATTATATATCAATATTTTTAAACACCTAAAGTAGTACGCTTTGAAGTACAACTTTGGACAGCCCCCTAAACTGTAAGGAACTTCTCAAAATCTAGATGTTTGTGTAAATAACTTGATTTGCTTACAAGTCTCCCTTTTAAATCTAACCCTCAAAACACCTGTAACATTAGCACATTGATATTCATGTTGGAGTTTGGGGAACTCCATGTATTTCTTTCTGTCAGGCTATATGGACATTGGATTTAGCAGTCTTGCTCTTATTATTATTGAAGTTATTTTTGGGTGGCATGACAATGAAATCACCTAGTATTTCATTGTTAACATACATGTCTTTCCAAGGATTTGAGGATGTACAGTTCTTAACATTGATATGACAGGCTTTCTTCAAGTGGTGTTACATATTATTACACTGGTCTACTGCCAAAATGCTTCCGAAACAAATGAAGTCGAACTTGACTAATTATGGGTCACTGAGAATGGAAATGCTTAAAATTGTTGATTGGCTCTAGTTTTCAAGATATGGTACCGTGTGAAACAACCATAAACACATGAAAAGACATAGGTTTACAATTCATGATTAAAAATCTGCTATGTACACCATATACATAGTATGTAAAACTAATATCTTGGAAACAGTAGCCAATCAGCAATTTTAATTGTAATATTTGAATATAGCACATTTTATCTCCGAAGCAGACAACTTTAAAAAAATTGTTGACCAGTGTTATCTTGGCTGGATTTTTTTTTAGATCAATGTACCAATAATTATGTCACAAATTTTCAAAATTGTAGTTTATGTACAAATATGTTTAATTAAAAACATAATTAAGATTGTAATTTATTTTATTACAGTTACACATTTTAGGTACCAGATTATTGCAGACATGAGCCTCGGTTTGATTCATGTTGTGCATTTCAAGATCATTAACAATGATTTTATATTCAAAATACCAATGGACTAAACAATTATATCCCCACCTCAAACATAATCACAGCATCAATTGACCTGTTAGATTTTATAAGAATACAGCACACAGGTGTATTTATGTTTTTGACTGTTGTTAAAATGTACATGTAATCCCAGCAATATTGTTATGTCAAGAAAAAATAAAGTTACTGTTGGTAATGACCTTAAGATGATTTTGTGACATTTTCTTCTTTGGGATTACTTCCCTCTTTTCATTCTATCACACCATTGCTTTTGTTTAGTTGCTTTGCTGTGATGTGATGTCAGAGAAGCTTTCTTGACAATCTCTCCTCGTTTCATTGTTTTGTTATGATATCGGTGATGCTATGAAGACTGGGATGTCTTTTTGGCAATCTCCAATAGATGTAAAGTCTCATCTTCTTGCTTCTTTTGTCTGATAGCTCTTCTTTCTTCCATTCTTTCTCTCAGATCATAAAAGTCTTTTCGCTGTTAAATTGAAATGAAAATAAAGTTATGTACTGTTACCAACTTCACACAGTCAGCTTTTAGGATAACAATTTGTAATAAGGTAAATTACCAATGTTGTACCTTCCAATAAATATCTCACACAATCCCACAGAAAATGATGACATCACACAATGAGGATGGCATATCATTGTCAGGTGCCAGTATTAAAATCACTGTGAAGGGGATCATTACTTCATTGGCACCAGACTTTTTTTGACACAAGCCTCATTCTGGTTCTCATAGACTTGTATGCAGATAAACCGATGGCTGCTGCATACTAGTCTATAGACCATACCCAATCTGCTCAGGAAATTCAACTTACATGCATTTTCTCCTCAGGAGGATACATTGCTTTCTGTAAAAAAAAAAACACAAAAACACACATGAAATTTAAATATTATGCGCCAATATGAAGAATAATGCCGTGGCCAGTGTTTACGTGCCCATAATAAATGCAATCTCACGCTGACTAATATATGGTCTGGGTAACCCTCATTTCAAGCTGTGCAGTTGGTTCACATAATAATCATCTGAATTTATTACTCTTAGTACCTCACTAAGTTTGATAAATCTTGCTTAAAGGTACAATATCATCACGATCAGACCAAACTTTTAACAGGGCATTGAATTAGTGTCCTAGTTTAACTTTAAGATGAACATAGTGAGATAAAATTACTGGCTTATTTATGCGGCAGCTAAGGTAATATGATCTTATCATTTTCAATCACTAAACTAACACTCCGATTCCATGCCCTGTTGATCATGACGTTATTGTCCCTTTAAATGTTATACATGTATCCCATTTCAATCACAGAATTTGACCTTCAGATTTGTTTTAACTTTGACTGTTTTTGACAGTTGTTTTATCAAATATAAATCATATTTTCTATCATTGGCTGCAGAATTTCTCACCACTTTCTGTGTAACATATTTCTCGAAAAGCTCGGTTTTGTTGAAACAGTAGAACGTTGCCACAGGGAAGAATACATAGATGCCCATCTGAAATAAAAGAACACATCAATTTAAAATATTCCATTGACGAATTGAAGCCCCTTGAGCGCACCCCACCTTCGGCTTTGTTAAACACCATAAGCCCTTTTCACAATAGTCAAATCCCTGGGGGGCATCCCCCAGTAAGCGATAAAACCCTGGGGGCTTAAGAATCCCCCAGGGAGTAACGGCTAGTGGAAAACGAAAGCTGGTTGTTCCATGGAGGAAGAAAACATTTTCTTCCTCCATGGTTGTTCTCACCCCAGTTTATTTGGCGGACAGATAACGTAAACAAACTGTGAAAGGTCAGAGAGATAAACAGTCGAGGTCAGCATGGTCAGGAAATGCATGCTAAGCAAAGCCATAAGGTAATCTCAAAATCACAAACTTACTCGGACACTCTCTAATTTCCAGCCACCCATTTTCAGCGTATTCTGTCTTCACTGCATAATTATGATAATTTCTATTCCTTTTCCATTGTGTATTTGTTTCCTAATTGGGAATTTTGCGAAGAAAACACATTACGAATGTTCACCACACCATGTCCATGACACTGCACTTACGTTGCACAGCTAGAATTACCAAGATCAAGCTAGCCGCGGATTCAGCCGCGGATTCAACCGCGGATTCAGCTGCAGGTTTTCCCACGGATTTAAACCGGATCGGGTCAGTTTAAAAACTGGATAGATGTAAATTTGAAACCCACGATCAGGTTGGTCCAGTGCGTGTGAATACTGCACTCAATACGGTACGTTTCCACACGGCCGGCCGCGGGCGAAATGCAATGATTGCGCCCAGCCTCTGTCGTGTTAAAAGCATAATCGTATAACGCCAAAACCACGATATGCCCTAAGGTGAAATGTCATCTCCATAATTCGTTAACAAAAATTAACAAAAATTAACATTAAAGGGGGCACAAATTGTTTTAACTTTTGACGAGTTGGTCACAAATACTTTGCATTGTGTAACTATATATACACGGCATATACCGGCGATAATGGTACATATTCTAGAGTCCCTTTAATTATGAAATATTAATCGTATCAAGCCCAAACCACGATATGCCCTAAGTTGAAATGTGAACTTCATAATTCATTAACAAAAATTAACAAAAAATAACATTAAAGAGGGCACAAATTGTTTTAACTTTTGATGAGTTGGTCACAAATACTCGGCATTGTTTAACTAAAATACACAGCAGATACCGGCGATAATGGTACATATTCTAGAGTCACTTTAATTATGAAATATTAATCGTATCATGCCAAAACCACGATATGCCCTAAGTTGAAATGTCAACTTCATGATTCATGAACAAAAATTAACAAAAATTAACACTAAAGAGGGCACAAATTGTTTTAATTTTTGACGAGTTGGTCACAAATACTGTGCAATTGTGTAACTATATACACGGTATATACCGGCGATAATGGTACATATTATAGAGTCCCTTTAATTATGAAATATTAATCGTATCATGCCAAAACCACGATATGCCCTAAGTTGAAATGTCAACTTCATGATTCATGAACAAAAATTAACAAAAATTAACGCTAAAGAGGGCACAAATTGTTTTAATTTTTGACGAGTTGGTCACAAATACTGTGCAATTGTGTAACTATATACACGGTATATACCGGCGATAATGGTACATATTATAGAGTCCCTTTAATTATGAAATATTAATCGTATCATGCCAAAACCACGATATGCCCTAAGTTGAAATGTCAACTTCATGATTCATGAACAAAAATTAACAAAAATTAACGCTAAAGAGGGCACAAATTGTTTTAATTTTTGACGAGTTGGTCACAAATACTGTGCAATTGTGTAACTATATACACGGTATATACCGGCGATAATGGTACATATTATAGAGTCCCTTTAATTATGAAATATTAATCGTATCATGCCAAAACCACGATATGCCCTAAGTTGAAATGTGAACTTCATAATTCATTAACAAAAATTAACAAAAATTAACATTAAAGGGGGCACAAATTGTTGTAACTTTTGACGAGTGATTATAAATGCTCGGCATTGTGTAACTATATATACAAGACAAATACTGGCGATAATGATACATATTCTAGAGTCCCTTTAATTATGAAATATTAATCGTATCGTGCCAAAACCACGATATGCCCTAAGTTGAAATGTCATCTCCATAATTCGTTAACAAAAATTAACAAAAATTAACATTAAAGGGGGCACAAATTGTTTTAACTTTTGATGAGTTGGTCATAAATACTGTGCAATTGTGTAACTATAGCCTACACGGCATATACAGGCGATAATGGTACATATTCAAGAGTCACTTTAATTATGAAATATTAATCGTATCATGCCAAAACCACGATATGCCCTAAGTTGAAATGTCATCTCCATAATTCGTTAACAAAAATTAACAAAAATTAACATTAAAGGGGGCACAAATTGTTTTAACTTTTGACGAGTGATTATAAATGCTCGGCATTGTGTAACTATATATATACACGGCAAATACCGGCGATAATGATACATATTCTATAGAGTCCCTTTAATTATGAAATATTAATCGTATCGTGCCAAAACCACGATATGCCCTAAGTTGAAATGTCATCTCCATAATTCGTTAACAAAAATTAACAAAAATTAACATTAAAGGGGGCACAAATTGTTTTAACTTTTGATGAGTTGGTCATAAATACTGTGCAATTGTGTAACTATAGCCTACACGGCATATACAGGCGATAATGGTACATATTCAAGAGTCACTTTAATTATGAAATATTAATCGTATCATGCCAAAACCACGATATGCCCTAAGTTGAAATGTCATCTCCATAATTCGTTAACAAAAATTAACAAAAATTAACATTAAAGGGGGCACAAATTGTTTTAACTTTTGACGAGTGATTATAAATGCTCGGCATTGTGTAACTATATATATACACGGCAAATACCGGCGATAATGATACATATTCTATAGAGTCCCTTTAATTATGAAATATTAATCGTATCGTGCCAAAACCACGATATGCCCTAAGTTGAAATGTCATCTCCATAATTCGTTAACAAAAATTAACAAAAATTAACATTAAAGGGGGGACAAATTGTTTTAACTTTTGACGAGTGATTATAAATGTTCGGCATTGTGTAATATATACACGGCATATACCGACGATAATGGTACATATTCTAGGGTCCCTTTAATTATGAAATGTTAATCGTATCATGCCAAATCCACGATATCCCCTAAGTTGAAATGTCATCTCTATAATTCATTAACAAAAATTAACAAATATTAACATTAAAGGGGGCACAAATTGTTTTAACTTTTGATGAGTTGGTCACAATTACTCAGCTTTGTTTAACTGTGTAATATATACACGGCATATGCCGGCGACAATGGTACATACAGTCCCTTTAATTATGAAATATTAATCGTATCATACCAAAACCACGATATGCCCTAAGTTGAAATGTCAACTTCATGATTCATTAACAAAAATTAACAAAAAATAACATTAAAGAGGGCACAAATTGTTTTAACTTTTAACGGCTGTAATACACTGTTGAACAAGGCAGCCAGGACAGGCTTGAACAAGTAATCTCCGAACGTCGTGAGCAGGCCAACGCAACGAGGAGCAGACCTAAAACGTTGTCGGCGAGAAAGCGGAGAAACTCTAGAAGGAAAATTTAGGAAGAAATCAACGATGATTCGGAGGGCGCTGAAGAACTCCCTTGCGCCCCTGCGGACAAGTTTCTCAGATCTTGACAAAACAAAATTAAAAATCACAACATACGTGGATGACACCTTTGTGGTTTGGCCACACGGCAGATCACTCCAGGATTTTCTACAACATCTAAACCAGCAACACCCGAGCATCAAGTTCACCATGGAAACGGAAGAAGATGACAAGATCGCGTTCCTTGATGTTGGCATTTCCAGAAACCCAGACGGCTCCCTACACCACAACGTCTACAGAAAGCCCACGCACACAGATCGGTACCTGAACCAGCGCTCCTTCCATCATCCAAGCATCAAGTCATCGGTCAACCGTACGCTCGTACAACGCGCCTACAACATCTGTGACAAGGACAGCCTCCCCAAGGAACTACAGCACATCCGAACTACCCTCAAACGCAACGGTTACAATCCCAACAAGATCAGCACAGCGAAGCCGGTTCCAAACTCCAAAAGCAAGGTAAGTGATCTAACCCTCTCTGCTTGTCTCCCTATCTAGGTTCGATGTCTCACAAACTACAACGCATCCTCCGACAAGCAGGCATCGATGTGTTCCACTCAGCCCCCAGCAAACTCCAAGGACTTCTACATACCCACAAGGACAAACCGGACCCAAACAACAGAGCGGGAGTCTACCGGATCCCTGTGAGTGCGGTAAGGTGTACATCGGCGAAACAAAACGCAACCTCCCCATCAGATTGAAGGAACACCGAGCACACGGCCGCAGAGGAGATTTCGAGAAGTCCGCCATCGTCAAGCACTCGCACATCAAGGACCACCAAATCGACTGGCAGGCAGCCCAACTCATCACACCCATCGACGCATGGCACCCCAGACGCATCAGAGAGGCCATCGAGATCGTCAAACACGACACTGTGCCACAGGACATCGGTTTCTTCATCAGCGACATTTGGCGACCTATACTACAGACTGAAGGATCTTCTATATCCAAAGTCCATAACCCACCCCAGACTGAGGGATCCCCTATATCCTAAGTCAACCACCCTCCTTCCCCTGTGCTTGTTAACAACTGATTCAGTTCAGTGAGCACACACTCTTCTCTCCCCCAACCCCTAGGATCCTAGTCTCATAGTCTCACAGTTTCCCGCCTGCGCGCCTCAACGAACTAATCCTCCAGCATCCATTCATGGGATGATCCTCCAGCAGTCTACTTAAGCAGCAGCATTTTCCAGAGTCCGGCATTCTCCTGAGGACGATCAGAGCATACTGATCGAAACGTCGAGTTGTACCCCCAGTTCTTTTCAGAACTAATTACTACTCAATTGAGATTCCACATGGTGTCACCGCAATTAGTCTTACTTATTAATTATAAACATTAGAATAATAACAGTCCGAGTAAAAAACAAGACTTACACTGGGTTTGAACCTACATGTCAACATTAGTATCCGCTAGACCAATTGCTGTTTAATTATAAACCTTAGATATAAACCTTAGAATGATATCAATCAGAATAAAAATAAACAACACTAGGCTTGTACTTAGGACCTCCTACTTACAAGTCAAAAGTGTTATCTACCGGACCACTTGCTGTGCTTAAATTAGTTGCATTTGAGTTTAATTATATACCTCTTTTATTATTTACTGTGTTAACAGTAGTGTCATCATTATGTCTTGTACCAAACATTATAGACTCTTGCTTAATCTCGTGTTTTTATCATTAAGTAAGCAAATAATTACTGTTATTGTGTTTGAGTTTATTTATAAACCTCAGACATAAACATTAGAATGACATCAGTCAGAATCAAAATAAAAAACACTATACTCGAACCAGGACATCCTGGGATCGAACTTATGACGTCCTACTTACAAGTCAAGAGTCTTATCCAGTAGACCACTAGCTGCGCTTAAAGTAATGGCGTTTGAGTTTAATTAATTAGAATGACTTCAGTCCGAATACAAAAAAAATTATATTGGGTTTGAACCTAGGACTTCCTCCTTACAAGTCAACATTAGTATCCACTAGACCACTTGCTGTCGTTAGGACATATGCGTTTGAGTTTAATTATAAACCTTAGATATAAACCTTTGAATGACATCAGTCAGAATAAAAATACAAAACGCTGGGCTTGAACTCAGGACCTCCTACTTATTAGTCAAGAGTCTTATCCACTAGACCACTTGCTGTGCTTGAAATAGTTGCATTTGAGTTTAATTATATACCACTTTTTTATATAATGTGTTAACACTAGTGTCATAATTATAGACTCTTTCTTAATCTAGTGTTTATATCATTAAGTAAGCATATGATTACTGTTATTTCTTTTAAGTCCATATCCATGAGCTGACTTCCAGATAGAGGGTGCTAAATTTCCCCAAGTATACATATTGAGGTTTATAATATTAGAAATTTTGGGGTGGTGGTGGGTGACCAAGTGGCTGAACTGGGGAGAGCGGGGGAGAGCGGGGGAGTGCAATTTTATTCATCCATAAGAATATTAGTTCATAAAATATTGTTTAAGGACGATGCATGGCTGCAATGCGCTTGCGCAAAACAGAACTTTATTGTAGTGTGCACCGTACACGGTTCACCGCGACGGTTCACCATGCCATTTTGGTCCATAAGTTCCCAAAAGAGAGTTAGTGTTCAACGCGATAAGCGCATTAATATAATAATAATAATAATAATAATAATGTGTGGATTTATATAGCGCACGTATCCACCAACTAAGTGGTGCTCAAGGCGCAATATATTATTATCCCTGCTCATAAGGCTCATAAGGCTCATAAATCATTCCTGAAACCATCTCAGCTCCCTGGGGAGTATACAGCTCAATTGCTGCCATTTCTAGCGCATATAGAGCAAACCAACTCTGCCTTCACAGGTACCCATTTAACCCCTGGGTGGAGAGAAGCAATTGTGATTAAGTGTCTTGCTCAAGGACACAAGTGTCACGGCCGTGATTCGAACCCACATTATGTTGCTAACACCAGAACTTGAATCCGGTAAGCTAGATGTGGGTCTCGAACCCATCTGGGTGATCTTGGGTTTTTATTTGAAAGTGGGTTAACCAGTTTAGCCACTGAGTGCCGACAGAAACATGTTCTCGTTTCTAATAATTTTTTTAAATTTTATATAAACCTCAAAGTCTATACTTGGGAAATTTAGCACCCTCAATCTGAAAGCAAAAGCAAAACTCTTACTCCAGCTAGTTTATTAAGCTAGCTTGCCTTGGCTGTGGACTTAGGACCACTGTGGGTCTTGAACACATCTGGGAGGATCTTGGGTTTCTATTTGTCAGTGGGTTAACCAGTTGAGCCACTGGGTACCGTGAGGAACTTGTTCTCGTTTCTAATTATATACCGGTAAACCTCAAAGTCTATACTTGGGAAATTTAGCGCCCTCAATCTGAAAGCAAAAGCAAAACTCTTATTCCAGCTACTAGTAGTTTATTTTAAGCTACAATCGCGGCCAAAATAGTTGGGACATGTTACAATAAACATACTCCCCCCCCCCCCCCCCACCAATGTTGTTATCTCCGGAGCACAGACCGCGCAATGAGAGCCAACATTGTCAGGGGGCCGGGGGGGCCCAGCGAGATTTGACCGGGATTGTCTGAATTCCCTTGTAGTATAATTATGTGAGCGACATGCCCATTTTATCCATAGACCATGCGCTTATTGTCTGTCTTTGTGAATTTTATTTTATTTCAGTTTATTTTATTTTATTATTACAGTAGTATTAGGCTATATTTTCCCTGGAAGGGTGTTTGGTTTTGTTTCCCAAACATGAAATGGCGTCCAAAGGTTGAATTAACTTCTTCTTCTTTTTTTTGGGGGGGGGGAATAAAAATAAAATATTATTGTAGATTTTACCCTAACGTGTGATAAGCACTATATACTCTGTATACTCAGTGTTTCCAGAGTGTTTCGGACAAAAAATACAAACGTTCTACTCGGGTGGGATTCGAACCTACGGTCCCCGCGTTCCAACGCAGATGTCTTAGTCACTACACCACCGTGGTACCCGCTGAAGTGGAGGCAAAGGTTGAATTAAAGAACATTGGGGGAAAAAGACAACAATATTTTTTAAAAATAATAAAATATTGTTGTTGATTTTACCATAATGTGTAATAAGCACTGAATACTCTGTGTTTCCTGAGTGCTGCGGACAAAAACACACAATAATTGTACTCGGGTGGGACTCGAACCTACGATCCCCGCATTCCACAGCAGGTGTCTTATCTACTATACCACCGTGGTATCCGCTGACAAAACCCCAGTTCGATCTCATTCATCTGTCGATTGATAATGTAGCCACGGTTCACCACTGTACAATAAAGAAGGAGAGTCACTCCCTTCCTTTCTATTTTGGGTTTGATGGATCACCGTTGGATTTTTCGTCAAAATAACGGAATGAGGGGATGAAAACAAATTGAACAGGCTTGTATGTTGTTTGTGTATCTTAATAAACTAGCTGGAATAAGAGTTTTACTTTTGCTTTCAGATTGAGGGCGCTAAATTTCACTAGCTGGCTTATTAAAAAGCTGGCTTATTATTAAGCTGGCTTATTATTAAAGGGACTCTAGAAGATGTATCATTATCGCCTGTATATGCCGTGTATATATACCGGTAGTTAGACAATCATATGCCGAGTATTTATGACCAACTCATCAAAAGTAAAAACAATTTGTGCCCCCGTTAATGTTCATTTTTGTTAACGAATTATGAAGTTGACATTTCAACTTAGGGCATATCGTGGTTTTGGCGTGTTGCGATTAATATTTCATAATTAAAGGTACGCTAGAAGATGTACCATTATCGCCGGTATATGCCGTGTACATATTACACAGTTACACAATGCCGAGCATTTACGACCAACTCGTCAAAAGTTAAAACAATTTGTGCCCCCTTTAATTTTAATTTTTGTTGATTTTTGTTAACAAATTATGAAGATAACATTTCAACTTAGGGCATATCGTGGTTTTGGCATGATACGATTAATATTTCAATTTTAAAGGGACGTTAGAAGATGTACCATTATCGTCGGTATATGCCGTATATATATGATCAGACGTGGAAAGTCTATTGTGATCTTCCTGGTGCCCACATGATTGCCGGAACCTCAATACCACCGGATATTCTTGCCACTCAACAGAGACCTGACCTAGTCTTTGTAAATTTAACTATGAAATGTATCATAATAGTTGAACTCACAATTCCATTTGAACAAAATATTACAAAAGCCCACACTCGGAAACAAGAAAAATATTCTAGTCTGGTTTCCGATCTCGAGGATCAAGGTTTCACAACTCACTTGTACTGTATTGAAATAGGCAGTAGGGGCCTTATCACTCAAGATAATCTAAAATATGTTCAATCGCTGTTCCCCCTTTTATCGGCTGGTAAGAAGGCAATGAAAAGAGAGTCCAAACAACTTGCCAAATCTCTAAGCCGTGCTGCAGTTCTGGCCTCATATACTGGTTTTTATTCTAAATATGATGATGATTGGTCCATTGAGTGATCTGTTTTTAATCGTGGCAGGTCCACAAAGCCCAATAATTTTTATTAGTTTTTTCCCCTATTCCCTTCTTTTATAGCCTTTTTACTTTTGTCTTTTTCTCTCGTTTTTTAGTGCTTGTCTTTTCTGTTATTGTTTTTGTCAGTCCTGCGGAGTCACGGACGGATATTTTCTCCAACCCGTTCTCTTGTCTGGATTTTTTATGTCACATTTCAGTGTTTTATATTTTTAAATAATTGTTCAAATCTGAAATGAATAAATAAATTAATCAATGCCGAGTATTTATGACAAACTCATCAAAAGTTAAAACAATTTGTGCCCCCTTTAATGTTAATTTTTGTTATTTTTTGTTAAGGAATTATGAAGTTGACATTTCAACTTCGGGCATATCGTGGTTTTGGCATGATACGATTAATATTTCATAATTAAAGGGACTCTAGAATATGTACCATTATCGCCGGGGATAATTTTTATAATTATGGCGTGTATATTTTACAAAGTTACACAATGCCGAGCATTTATGACCAATTCATCAAAAGTTAAAACAATTTGTGCCCCTTTTAATGTTCATTTTTGTTATTTTTTGTTAACAACGAATTATAAAGTTGACATTTCAACTTAGGGCATATCGTGGTTTTGGCATGGTACGATTAATATTTCATAATTAAAGGGACTCTAGAATATGTATCATTATCGCCGGTATATGCCGTGTATATATATATATTACACAATGCCGAGCATTTATGATCACTCGTCAAAAGTTAAAACAATTTGTGCCCCCTTTAATGTTAATTTTTGTTAATTTTTGTTAATGAATTATGGAGATGACATTTCAACTTAGGGCATATCGTGGTTTTGGCATGATACGATTAATATTTCATAATTAAAGGGACTCTAGAATATGTACCATTATCGCCGGTATATGCCGTGTATAGTTACATAATGCAGAGTATTTGTGACCGACTCGTCAAAAGTTAAAACAATTTGTGCCCCCTTTAATGTTAATTTTTCTTAATTTTTGTTAACGAATTATGGAGATGACATTTCAACTTAGGGCATATCGTGGTTTTGACATGATACGATTAATATTTCATAATTAAAGGGACTCTAGAATATGTATCAATATCGCCGGTATTTGCCGTGTATATATATTATAGTTACACAATGCAGAGTATTTGTGACCAACTCGTCAAAAGTTAAAACAATTTGTGCCCTCTTTAATGTTATTTTTGTTAATTTTTGTTAATGAATTATGAAGTTCACATTTCAACTTAGGGCATATCGTGGTTTTAGCTTGATACGATTAATATTTCATAATTAAAGGGACTCTAGAATATGTACCATTATCGCCGGTATATACCGTGTAGCTATAGTTACACAATGCAGAGTATTTGTGACCAACTCATCAAAAGTTAAAACATTTTGTGCCCTCTTTAACGTTAATTTTTGTTAATTTTTGTTAACGAATTATGGAGATGGCATTTCAACTTAGGGCATATCGTGGTTTTGGCATGATACGATTAATATTTCATAATTAAAGGGACTCTAGAATATGTATCATTATCATCGGTATATGCCGTGTATATATTACACAATACAGAGTATGATCACTCGTCAAAAGTTAAAACAATTTGTGCCCCCTTTAATGTTAATTTTTGTTAATGAATTATGAAGGTGACATTTCAACTTCGGGCATATCGTGGTTTTGGCGTTTTACGATTCATATTTCATAATTAAAGGGACACTAGAAGATGTACCATTATCGTCGGTATATATATATATGCCGTGTATATAGCCTATAGTTAAACAATGCCGAGTATTTATGACCATCTCATCAAAAATTTAAAAAATTTGTGCCCCCTTTAATGGTCATGAAGTTATGATATAATAATAGTGCTTGGACATGTACACTCATTAGCGTGAGCTCGTTTCTGCGGCCGTGTGGATATACGCCGTCTATAATTGAGGGCCACACAGAAGGTGGCCAACCTGATCGTGGTTTTCGAATTCATCCCGATTTTAACCCACAGCGTTGAATCCGCGGTTGAATCCGCGGTTGAATCCGCGGCTAGCTTGATCAAGGTGCCTAGCGCAGCCTAGCCATGTGTACTTAAATC
The DNA here is from genome assembly GCA_029582265.1 of Zoroaster sp. YZ-2022. Taxonomy (NCBI): domain Eukaryota; kingdom Metazoa; phylum Echinodermata; class Asteroidea; order Forcipulatida; family Zoroasteridae; genus Zoroaster; species Zoroaster sp. YZ-2022. Next base: position 21,895,904 of record CM055825.1, on the reverse strand, counting down.
ACATGCAATATTTATAGTCTGATTATGAATATTCATTAGACATCAGTCCCCCGCGCGCTATCTAGCTGCACGTACGGGGACGCGCGCCGCGTGGACCACCGCGGCGGCCGGTCGTGTGTATTTTTGTCAGTAGACATTATTATTATTATTATTATTATTATTATTTATTCGGCCAATGTCAAAAACAACAACATACAGGTAGTACAAAGGATAATTAGATTTAACAAAACGGGTAACTTAAATACAAGGTAACAAGAAGGGGAGGGGATTAGGCAAAGGGGTACAGGACAGGTAAGGGATGGGGAGGAAGGAAGAAGGGAGGGACAGGACTCTGGGAGGGGAACAATCCATTCTAAGACGGCCAGGATAAACAAAAGTGTACCACTACACTATAACTCGAAAGCCTGCTTATCCAATCGTAGAATAGAGTATGAATAAAAATAATTACTATAATAAATAATTAAATACTATAGAATAAACAAATAAATGAATATATACTCTGAATAAAACCAATAGGAAATTTGAAACACTGTAATAGAATTTTGATAGACAGAAAGAGCTGCTAATAAACCTGGACATCAACTGACATTAAACAAAAAGTAAACAGAATAAAGAGAGAAAAAAAAATATATTAAACAATAAATAAATATAACCAACAGGGTCAATAATTATATAATTATATAATTATGCATGATACATTAATGGCGCGCTCTTCATATTGATAAATTGTGACTTTCTGCATGATATGCATGCATGTTTTGCGCACAGCTAGCTAGCTGCATACTATACTAGTGAATCATTAATATCACTGTGCATGCCAGTGACATGTCATACGCACCGTTTGGCGTTAGCGCAGTATCGTGAAGAAAACCAATGTTTTGTCATCAAACAAAGGAATAAGATTAAGAGGTACTAACTACTATCTATGGAGGTACTGTGTCTTTCCCGGCCATAGGATATGAGCGAATAGCACTTCCACTGGTGAAATGTAAGTAAATTTGAAAGAATGCAGCATACACTGCACTAGTAGTAGTTAGTATACCATAGTCATAGAGGAAGGAAAACAGATGGTAATAGTACTACACGTCTACAGTGCTACTACTAGTACTACCATGGAGGAAAAGTCTATTTTTTCCTCCATGGTACTACTACTACTACTACTAGGGCCTACTAGTACTAGTTTATGATCATGCTTAATTATAAAAATAAAGCAAATGCAGTTTTGAATGTTTGAAAATGACAGAATAACGTATTGTAACTGAATAATAGGATGTGTAGGCCTACTATTTATTTGCAGAATATTTTCCTAAATTTGTTTTCCAAACTGTTTTCCAAACAATGTACGTTTTGACGGTCACTGGGGAAACTGACTTTTTTTTGTTAATATGCCAAATGCATGATAGTTTCCTTTTAAGATATTTTTCCATTGACAAAGTAGGCTAGAGTTGTCATCAGAAGCTCGGTTTCATGTTTTCTGTAAAACCATCCTTCTCATGATTATTTTGAGAAATGAGTCATTTTGAAGCATTTGTTTTCCCATCTTAAAAGAAAATTGCTGTTAAAGAGCAAAAACATAGGAAAGAATGTCGTATAATTTGGTGTGAATTTTAATGTAATGTTTTAACTCCTCTGTACATTGAAGCGCTTTTGGCCTTTGGGCCATATGCTTAATTTGATGTGAAATAAACCAGAAATTAGTATACGACCGCCACTTTGGAAAGAATGTCGTATCTGACCGCCACAAAAGATGATTCTATCGATTTTTGGTGGTACAGAAAGCAAAACTTTTATGATGGTTTTCGGACTTTATTTCCCTTCTAAAAAAATCCTCCCCTTCAGAAAATAGAAGGATCCTATTATAGTTGCTACTGCGTACTGTGTACAATGACTGTGTTGGTCACTAACGGGGGAGTTGACAAGATCAGACTGATATGACTGAGAAAGTCATTGTATACCAAAAATGCCCTATTTTTCATGAAATAAATATCCTGGAATAATTTGAAGTACATGTATGTCCATCATCATCCATATGTTCTCCACCTTACTGGGTAGGTACGATTACATTATTGGTTAATATTGAATGAGAAAAAGTGGCGGTCGGATACGACATTCTACCCAAAACAGCTAGCATAGTGTGCTTCATATTCATAAATTATGTACATGCACCATGTTTGTCTAGTGTCCTGCCAACCACCGGGCCCCCATTCTTGTTGTAAAGCCACGCTGAAAATATACACTGTACACCTGTCATTCGCAAGTTCAAAATCAGTAAAAATGTTGATATACACGTACTTGCCAAGGTAAGTACACTTACAGGTCAAAATGAGTCAACCGTTTTTGACTAGTAAAAGCGTTGTCCACTTTTTGTGCTTTCACAGGAAGACTTCACTGTTGTACACATTTTCATGTGGTTTATTGAGCTTTGACTTATTGACTGACATGTACGTGTTACAATGTACATTCCTGGAATTTCAGTGCACATACTACATGTTGCCTTATTCACCTTGGTGACATTAAAAAATGTTCCCAATGGAAACGCCCTTTTAAAGGGGCAGTATCGTCACGATCAACAGGGCATGGAATCAGAATGCTAGTTATAGATTTAAAACAATGACTGCCATAATACCCCACATGATAAATAATGATAATAATAATGTAGACTTATATAGCGCACGTATCCACCAATCTGGTGCTCAAGGCGCATTATATTATTACCCCTGCTCATCAGGCTCATAAATCATTCCTGAAACCATCTCAGCTCCCTGGGGAGTATACAGCTCAATTGCTGCCATTACAGCGCATATAGGGCTAATCAAACACAACAACCAACTCTGCCCTCACAGGTACCCATTTACCCCCTGGGTGGAGAGAAGCAATTATGGTAAAGTGTCTTGCTCAAGGACACAAGCACCATGGTTGCGGTTAGGATTCGAACCCACATTCTGACGACTCGGCCATCAGAACACAAATCCGATGCACTAAACCGCTCGACCATGATAAGGTCATACATAGTATGTATTACTGTTGCTGCTGCATAAATGAGCCATTAATTTTCAGTCACTGTGTTAATCTTAAACTAGGACATTGCCCTGACAAAATTCTGCTCTGATTGTGATCATAATGCTCCTTTAATACTCAGGAAAAGTGGCCTTGCCCATACAGGAAGGAAATTCCAAAGAAAGACTATTTAGACATTTTAAAAACAGATCTGACATTTTTGTTTGTACAATGTAAATGCTAGTCAATTTGTTTGTAATATCAGGGCATTACACAGCAAACATTTTTATGGCTGTTTATTTAGTTATTGAACATAGATCTGTATGCAGCCGTGTTAGTCAGGTAGAATAAGATATATATATAAATGGTAGCACTTTTAAGACTAACTAAACTTAAAAATAGGCATAAGCTTATGCCTATTTTTAAGTTTAGTTAGTCTTAAAAGTGCTACCATTTATATCTTATTTAGTTATTGTCAGGTGCATGTAAACGAAGTTTTACTAAAAACAATTAAAAACTGAATGCCTTAACTGCATGTTTCATTGCAGGCCTGTGATTTCTCATGATTTTTCCTGATTTCAGGATTTATTACAAATCTCCCTTTGCCTCAAAATGTTCATGAAAGAAGAGAAGTAGCCACCAAGGAAAGAAAGAAGTAGCCTGTATTGCGTCCAAACCTCTAGATTTTTGTTTGTGGGGGATGTGGAGAGTCTGTAAATCCTCCAATATTAAATATCCAGGAGGTTCAGGGGGATTTGTCCTCTAGACCAAAGGGAGACCCAGGCCCGCTACCCACAGGAGGTTCAGGGGGCTTTGTCCTCTAGACCAAAGGGAGACCCAGGCCCGCTACCCATTATCAGGATATTTTACATTTGTCAAATCACACCCCCGTTCATTGGCTATTCAAAAATCATATTTCATCAATTTAGTACATAATTTAATCCCTCATCAAACCCCTATGACAGATGAATGGTTTTGAGAATAGGAGAGTTAATTTGTAAAAACAAAATCAGTCATACTTTGTGCCAGTATTTTTTAGAGCCCGTTTTATTTATAATAACAAAATTAATTAAATTAAATTACATTTTTACCTCCTTTTTCATCATTTAGAGGTCTGGTATTTGTAAATAAATCAGTTTATTACAGTTTTTGTACATAAATATATGACATAAAACACAATAAAGGGGGCCACTTTCCTACCGTCACGTTAGCAGTTTTTCTAATGGTTGTAATTTTTTTTAAATATCTGAAACCAAAAAAGAATTTCAACATTTGAATAGACATGCATGCTTATCCTAAAGATAATTTGAGTTGATTATTACTATAATTTTTTTAATTACCCTAAAATTTCCATCAACAAATGGATGGAAAAGTGAGGTAACTTTTTCCGTCCAATTTTTATGGAAACTTGAGGGTGAAAAAATAAATAAAAAAATAAAAAAATAAAATAAATCAACTCAAATTAGTTCTAGTATAAGCCTGCATGTCCATTCACATGTTGAAACACTTTTTGGTCGATTTCAGGTACTTAAAAATAAATAACATGACGGATGCTAACATGACGGATGCAAAGTGGCCCTCTTTATTGTGTTTTATGTCACATGTATCTGTTTTATACATGTACATGTATCTGTTTTTTAGTCTTCTGGTTTGTTTGTCTGCTAAGGTCTCTGTCTACTTGCCTGTCTATCTGTTTTCTGTAATCCTGCAATTATTTTTTTTACATTTTATTCCCATTCTCCAGATACACAGATGGACAAATTAATGACATGTACAATACAGAATTTAAGAATGATAATATAATAAAGAAGATAAGATGCAGACATACAATGAGCAAAAGCTTGTCAATGCCGGCTCTAAAGAAATTATTATTAACCCTCCTACTTCTGGTGCCTTTTTCAGACAAGTTGATGCACCATTTGAAACCATTCGTTTTGTGAAACACACCAAGGTGTAGTGTATCCACCATTCAAAACCATTTGAATGATTTATAAGCCATTGTGTAGTACATTCACCATTTGAAACCATTCGGCTATGGAAACACACCAAGGTGTAGTGTATCCACCATTCAAAAACCATTTGAATGGATTTGAATGGTAGTAAAGCTTGCTACCAACACTTTTCAAATGGTATCACCATGTGTGTACAAAACCAATGTCCATTTTGGTCAGTGGAAATTTTGAATGGTTTCAAATGGTCAAACAGTAGGAGGGTTTTAATTAAGGTTACAACACAAATATAAACATACATAAAGATAAAGCAATGAATGTACATGAGTAAGACAAAAAAGTAATTAAATGAGCAGAAAATGTATCAGAATAGAGGCACAATTACCATAGGAAGCAGGATATTGTAGGGGTGTACCTTAACATAACATAGACAACAATAAATGTTAACCTAATTACTTGATACACACCATTCCCACAGATTCAACAGGAAAACAGTATATACATGTATGTACCCATGATGAAACTATGAATTAATATAACCATACAATTTATAACTTGTCAAATTTCAACACATCCACAAACCTGGTTACATGTACATGTACGTGTGTTGTTACCATGGTGACAGTTACCAAGGCCAGGGCCATCGAAGGGGTTTCCCCTTTGCTCCCTAAGTTATTGCTGCATTGTTAATTAATCATTGACTGCATACATTTGGTATGCATTATATAGTTGTTTGCACAAGGCAGGGGACCAGTGTAAGGTTCATGCCTAAATGGCTTATCAGAATCCATTGTGTGTCAGTCTGTTGTGTATACTGGTAACAAATGTTGTGTGTATGTACATGTACACTGTACATGTATGTATGTGTGTATAAAGTGCCATTCTTATCCGAAATGATGTTGGTGCCTGGCTCAGAGTTATACACCTACATTTCATGATTGCAGTATAAAAGGTAGTCAAATTTCAGTGTTTTTAACACATTAAAACCCTAACCAACCCAAATCCTACAAAATCCTCCAAGGGGCACTTTTTGGGGAAAATTCAGCACTGTTGAAAACTGGTAGTGGTACTTTCACCTCTTCAAATGGGGCAAAATTACTGCCTGGCAAGAAGTACAGGCCGTAAGTGCTGAATATGAAAGATCAACAAAAATGCATGGCGCATTTTGAAGATAAGGGCATGTTTCCAAAAGTGCACTGATGGATTTTGGAGGATTCAGGAATGTTCATAGCCAGAATATGTAGGGGGTTCGGGTTAAATGTTCATAAATGAAATTTTGTGCCTCCCAGCGAAACTGAAGGGACATACTGTTTGATGGTTTATGATTATTTTTAATGATTGTACAATATGATTTATTAACAAAAATACGCTTGGAATACTGTGTTGTTAAGACTGTGTTTTATTAAAGTGTAGGTCACACCCATGTTTGTTTTGGGTTTTTCTACTGTCATTTTCCAAAAAAATGTTTGTGCTAAATTGGAACATTGCATGTTGCTGCACATTCTATTTTAGGAAAGGAAAGCAGACGACACATTTCACAGAGTGGGAAGCATGGTTTTATTTAATTGATGGTGGGTCGTTGATTATAAATTCACGTGGCACTTTTGTAACTACTTTGAGGCCATGGTTCTGATTATTACTTTGTGAAAGAATGTTCCAACGAAAACTAAAACAAGAAAATGCTACACTGAAATTGCTCGTTAAATAACTTAATAAATGATACATCTTTAAATCCAAAGATCATGTATTTTATGTAGGATTTGAGGCTTTGCATAATGGAGATAGATGTTCTTGAGTTCTTTCGGCTACACCATGTAATGATCTCTTTTTGGAAAAAGGTTGGTTTGTTCTCAACGTTTCGACTAGTCTGCTGTAGTCATCGTCAGGAGTCTAGAGCAGACTAGTCGAAACATTGAGAACAAACCAACCGGCTCTTCTCAGAGCCATCACTTTTTCCAAAAAGAGATCATTACATGGCGTACCCGAAAGAACTCAATAACATCATGCATTAGGGCTGTGCCGGGTATCCGGATACCCGACCGAAACGGTCATTGCCTGGTTCCATTTTCGGTTCCAATTACCCGTAAACAACTTTTTAAAATTCGGACTTAACATTTGAGCGGTAAGAACAGAAATCTGTGACTCTTGAACAATGTAATGTTGACACTTTTACAGACAATTATCTTTAAATTCAAGAGATTGCACTCAATACAGAAAAGATCGATTTAAGTATGTTATCCTCTGTATTATAAAAATCAATTTGTTACAATTTACAGTACTTGTATTTGTACACCACCGGAGGCATGTTTTCAACAAAAATGAAAACGGGTATCCGGGTATCCGAAGTTTCCTGATTTCGGGTATCCGGTTTCAAAAATATCCGAAAATGCACAGCCATATCATGCATTTTGCTTCCTGATAGAACATAATACAGCAATGGATGTGACTACATGGATAACAGCCATATACTCTCTTCTTAATTCTTACAGTATGATATAACATCAGCTGGCTTCAGGACTCGACACTGGAACATGTACCGTATGTGTAGCATTCAGGTCATCCTCACAGCTCGCACACTGGACCACTAATCATCTAATGTGCAATTTCACACTTAGTGCTCCACTAATCTCCAAGTGACTTGAATGTTTGAGACCCCCCCCCCCCTCATCAGCTCAATGTCTCAAGAATTAATGCTGCTTCTTATTTTGGAGTCATCACATTAACACATTCAACGTGTACTACAAACATGGCGTGACTTCATCTTTTGAAGTGTTGCAAATGATACCATAAACAACTGTGAGCATCTGAGCATCCACAGGTATTTGGAGTTCACAATTCCAGTAGTTCTCGTCAGCTACTGTGGATATGTGTTGACTTTAACCTTTATCTGTTGATTACCTGATGGAACCACACACAATGCACTTAGTCCAACCGACCGTTTCTAGACTCCTTAAAGCTACAATAACAAACTCTTAACCTGGACAAAATTGTGGATGAGCTGATTTAGTTACCTGTTGTTAATCTCCAGACAAGAGTCCACACTGGTATCAGTTATTAAAGTTGTGGATGAGCTAATTTAGTTACCTGTTGTTAATCTCCAGACAAAGACAAATGTACACATCCTTTTTGACAAGAGTCCACACTTTCGGCAAATAGTATCAGCTATTAAAGTTGTGGATGAGCTGATTTTGTTAACCTGTTGTTCATCTCAAGACAAAGACAAATGTACACATCCTTTTTGACAAGAGTCCACACTTTCGGCAAATAGTATCAGCTATTAAAGTTGTGGATAAGCTGACTTTGTTAACCTGTTGTTAATCTCCAGACAGGAACGAACACAAATCCACGCATCATCTTCTACAAAAGTCCCACACTTTCAGCAAATATCATCTAATAAGTTGTGGATTAGCTGATTGCAGCTGCTGCCCAAGTGCACTTATCAACTAGACAATTTGAGCAATACAACATGGCTACGTTGTGGGGTTTCCGTAACATGGTACATTTGTGTACACTTGTGTACATGATCTGTATATTCGAAGTGAGTGCAATGCAATACTGTGTAAATGATGCTGAAACAAAGAACTGCACGGTCAACTGTACTCAAAGTATTGATGTCCTTCCTACATTACCAGAATTTCCATGTACATGTAAGATTTTCACATTCTTTTCTTTATTTATGTAAATTAATGTTTAAAGTTAAGTTATTGCTAATAACAAGGGCAAGGTTGGTTGTTCAATGTATATCTTGATTCAGAGAGTAATCATACTCATAGTTCAGTTTTGCCAACATTACCAAGGTTGTACATGGTCTTCCCTTTAAAACCACCTATTGCCCAATGATATATCTGCCTGTGCCAGCAAAAATAATTTGTTTTATTAACTTTGTTGCTAAAAAAGTTTTACCCATGGTTCACCCATTGGTCTTTACCTTGGTGCCACTTGAAATGTTCACAAATACATTTTGAAAAATAGCTTTACTCCTTAAATAATTAAATTAACCCTCCTACTATTGCTGCATTTTAGTGGGGAAGTTGCTTTAGAGGTCAAAACCAGTCAACTGCCTGTTTTGACTGTTGACACAAATGTGCACACAGGGCCATTTTGACTGGTTTTGACTGTCATTGACTGTCATTTTGACCACCCTGAACAATACCAGACAATGCTTTTACCAGTCAAAAACAGTCGACTCATTTTGACCTTTACTACACATAAGGTTTGACATTGTTTCAGTTTTAAGTGCACTATAGATAAATCTTGGGAAGTACATGTATATCAACATTTTGACTGTTTTGACCCTTGCAGTAGTAGGAGGGCTAATACATTGATGTTCATGTGTATGAATTCAGTTCTACAATTCAACCAGGTTAATTATTTTCATGTTATATTTTCATGTATATTTTGTTTAATTAAAGGAAAAGTATAACAATTGGTAATGACCAGATTATCAAATTGCAAAAACTGACTTGATGTAAAGTTGCTAAACATAGATCATTCTGAGAAATGATTTCATATGAAGTGCTGAGAGAAAACAGGAATTGTTATAAAATGTCAAATTGTAAAACATAAATATCACACATCAGTTTTTTTTTTTTTTTTTTTAAAGTGAGCACCTCCATATTGCGATTAATTTTTCACAGGTTAGTTTTATGATAGATTTCTAGAAAACTAGAGGGCTGAAATAAATGTATGTGTATGTTACCTAATATCAATATTATAACTTCCCTTGAACATTTAAGTGTACCGTGATATAAATTGAAACTCTATTGATATGAAATTTTATTTAATGTATCAGTCTTCTATGTGTAGGGAAGTTAACCAGTTCGCGTCGGAGGCCGTGTACACATGCAATTTTTTTTTGCACCACGGATCAGAGAGCGTCTAAACACGACATAGGAAACTCCGATATATTTGTATGCATGCTCGGTTGAGCCACGCGTGTACGGTGACATGCTCGGAAGACGTGGCCACGCGCTGTGGAAGCTTCCATTAACGTGTGTGTGGGAAAAAGAAACCCGCACAGGGGCCCAGAAAAACTTTTTTATTCCCGACGCGAACTGGTTAAGGGATGGTTTATTTGATTGAATGCATTTAGAATAAAACAAAGAAATATAAGAAAGTAAAAAGAAACTATGGGTCACTTTGGGTAGCTTCTAAAATGAATTGGGGGGGGGGGGGTTTGAGATAATAATGAGCAATGAATAAGGGTAGAGATTTTGTTATTTTGAATACAAAAGTAAAAAAAAATAACAATTACACTTTTTGACAAATATTCATTACTTTTCTTCTGAAACAGGTTTTGAATGCCCAGATGTGTGTGTACATGTACCAGGTAAGATGTCATGTTTTGTTCATGTGCTGTTAACTAAATCACCATTACATATTAACAATATTTTGATTGTGCATGTATTTGAACGGTTCTTAAGGCCAATGTTAATTGCTTTCTAGAATCTTGGGTGTTTGAAATGAATTAATTAGGAACAAGACCTTAAATTTCCGATTATTAAATGAAATAAATGTTCCCAGCTGTCTCTGGGAAGAAATGGGATATTTAGGGCGAAAAGCCTTTTTATATCGATAAAATTTAAAACAAATTAGGATTCATTTATCTAGACCTAGAAAATAATTTCATGCCCGTCGAAAGTTTGTTCTGATCGTGACGACATTGTCCCTTTTAAAGCATATTTTCAGTGCAAGAAAAAAACTTGATTTACATTGGCCGTCAGTTCCAAGTTTGCAAGATGTTCATGGAGAGTGGTTTGATTGCATGGCATGTATTCCTTCCATAGTTTGACCACACCCATTCATGTTGATGAGATTCATTAGATGAGATTATTGCAGCATTAGTTGGTTGATGATTGTTGCATAATTTATTTATTGCTATCTTAGGCCGTGTCCGAATGATCGGCTGTTGGCAGCATGCGTCAGTATTTAGACATTTAGGCAGACGCACTGATCTAGCCATAGCCGCAGTCGAAGCCATCAATTCAGATGCGGCCTAAGCTACATTGTATTTACAAATTTTTACCTCATGTTGTGATTAGGATTCCAAGAAACGTTGAAACAGGGATGGAGCCAAAGAGAGTTTTGAATGTGCAATCAAGAAACGGAAACAAAAACAACAAATTTACTTTATTTTGGGCAATATTTTCCCTGTGAAGATGATCAGATTTTATAACTCTGTAGCAGGATATTTAGTGTCCTCAAAACATTGCAGATCAAAAGCCTTGACGACGCCCCTGTATCCATGCATTTGGTGTTGAATATTCATTAGTTGCTTTAGAAATTAAACTCTAAAAGTTGTTTTAGAGTCATTGTAGGAACTGCAAGGCATACGTGTACCTAGCTTTAAGCATAATGTTGTCTAGTTAACTACAATCTCTCCATTGCATACACCAAGCCATTGCATACACCAAGCCATTGCATACACCAAGCCATTGCATACAACAAGCCATTGCATACACCAAGCCATTGCATACACCAAGATGAGGATTTTCACTATACAAATTTTACACATTTATGAAGATATTTTCCTCTGACCCCACCTGGGGACTCACTTTTGTTTGTACCCAGGGCTCTCAAAGTTTAGAGGAGTAGGAGGGTACAAGAAAAAAGTAATAGGGTGCAGACAAAATGGGCAAACCATTTGCTGAGCGCCGAAGGCGCGAGGCGTTCTGGGAAAGGAGGAGTCCGGCGGCCCTCCCCCGGAAAAAATTGAAAATTGTACTCTCTGAGGTGCATGTTTGCGGCCCACGTATACGTGACTGTGTACGTGTCAGAAGTACAGGCGCATGCATATAGCTAGCAAGTTGACATGGACGTTCATGTCACAAAACACGTGTTGAAGAATGTCATTGGTCGATCAAAGGCGATGTGGGCGGAACTAACTCGTTGTGCATGCCGCGCCCCTGCCTTCTAAATAAGGATATCCCGTAAGTTATGTTGGCTTTGGATAAGGACATGACTTTGAGTAGTAATTCTTTTTTAATATTACGAAACTAACAAACTGCAAAATATTACAAATATAAAACCAGAACTTGAATGTTAATTTGTTTCTATCACAATGAACTTTAGTTAAATTTCAATAAACCTTGTTTCCTGAAAGAATGAATTTATAAGAGACCTAGCTAGGAATAATTAAAAACAACAACTGCTACTACTAAACAACGATTTTAAGAATTAAGATTATTTTCAGAACCCAATATTTCTCGTTCAAAATCGGTTGCGGTGTACTGATTGTTACTTAATGATAAGTTATAAATCGTGTTCACTTTGGTGGGGTGGGAGTTTTGCGAGCATTCATTGCCAGAGGAATACCAACAGTTATGTTCATTATTACCAGGCCGTAAGCGGCTCCGCTTTGCCGTGACGACATTTCCCGCGGTGCGGAAAACCGCGTTTCGGAAAACCGCGTTTGTACGGCACTGACGTTGCCGGAATATCAAGATATTTCTTGCCGATCCTTGCGACTGAACCGATCGGAAATTGACAGCCACCAATGACATGATCATTACTGAACTCGACAATGACCGACTTAACACCTCCCTTTTTATGTATTTCTTTTGAAACAAACTGTCACCTTGTCGGCAAATTTATGTAATACATAAGAAAGCTTGGTATCGGTGGGTAAATAAATGTTAATGTTGGCGATATGCTGAGGGATAGTCGGTGGCACATCAAAATAATTACACAACAAAACCAATTTCAATAACACTTTTTTATTAGGACAACAATTAATGTGGACATCCCCTATAAATAAAATCCTCTCTTTTTTACACATCGTGTTGCACACTCCAGCGCAGACATAAAGCAGCCTTTAAGGTCTTACTAATCCAATTACTGTGAACAATAGGCAAACATTCCATCCTGAACAGCTAGTTTGATACTTGTTTGTAGCATATGTGCCGCAGCCGGCCTATTTGAGTCTTTAATAATGAATGGATACAATGTATCACAAACAATTTGACAAAAGTGTATGGAATCACAGTACAGGAAACATCGTTAACCAATCAGGATACAGCTTACACAAAGCGCAAGGGAGCGTATACGACATAAAACACAATAAAGGGGGCCACTTTCCTACCGTCACGTTAGCAGTTTTTCTAATGGTTGTAATTTTTGTTTTAATTATCTGAAACCACCCAAAAAGAATTTCAACATTTGAATAGACATGCGTGCTTATCCTAAAGATAATTTGAGTTATTACTATTTTTTTAGTACCCTAAAATTTCCATCAACAAATGGACGGAAAAGTGAGGTAACTTTTTCCATCCAATTTTTAGGGAAATTTAAGGGTAAAAAAATAAATATAAAAATAAAAAAAATAAAATAAATCAACTCAAATTAGTTCTAGTATAAGCCTGCATGTCCATTCACATGTTGAAACACGTTTTGGTCGGTTTCAGGTACTTAAAAATAAATAACAACCATTGGAAAAACTGCTAACGTGACGGATGAAAATTGGCCCCGTTTATTGTGTTTTATGTCATACATAATGGCTGCGGCCGTGTCGCTGAGAAAACTGACTAGTTTTGACGTGATTTCAGGTAAATAAAACTTAAATGTCGCTTTTAGCTGCGGCGAATCAGTTTTTTGCAGAGAAGTTCACAGAAAGGTGAAAAAAATATTTTTGGTCATCCGGTGAAAAGTAGCCGGCGGCAAAACCTGCCGCAGGCGGCGATTTGCCGCCGGTGACCGGCTACTTTTGAGAGCCCTGGTTTGTACCCTTATTATTTACATACAATAAGTGAATCATGGGCAGAGCAACTGAGAGCACTGCGGTCTTCTCAAATCCTCTCCAAGACTCATTGGTGAGGACGTTGGGCCAAGACGTTGCACTGCAAAACTACACCTTACTCTGCACCCCACTCCACACACTGAGACTAGAATCTAATTGCAGCAGGAATTCTGCATTTGGAGAAATTTTTAAGTGAAGTGGACTAAATCAAATATATTAAAAAGTATATTAAAAAGTGATAATTATAGATAAACGTGGGTTAATTTTGAATATCATGTTGGTGCGCATACATGTACATGTACATGAATAGTAGGTCAATAATATAAAGATAGTTTGCAGGTCAGTTCCGTGTGGGGTTATTCTTTTCTAATGTTCACATTTGTAATAAATGATAGATACACCTGACTGGACATACATAATAGGGCTTCAAGGATTGCTATGCCAACAACAACAACAACAACTCTGTGTACAGAACATAAATACTGAACATGATTTTGGGAACATGTGAATACGCTTACACATGTCCCGTTGAATGATCATTGCTGTGTGATGAATGCATCTAAACTACATGGTACTGTTATTTACACAGCTAATCCATCATTCATAAACAGACAGTTGCCTAGTTGCGATTTATGCTCGGTCAACTCACTGGAAAATTGTAAGGACAGTAGGAGGGTTAATTAGTTGATTTCACAATGCAAAAAGATATATGACATAAAACACAATAAAGGGGGCCACTTTGCATCCGTCATGTTAGCAGTTTTTCCAATGGTTGTTATTTATTTTTAAGTACCTGAAACCATAGAGCTCGCTGAAACTGACCAAAAAGTGTTTCAACATGTGAATGGACATGCAGGCTTATACTAGAACTAATTTGAGTTGATTTATTTTATTTTTTTATTTTTTTATTTATTTTTTCACCCTCAAATTTCCATAAAAATTGGATGGAAAAAGTTACCTCACTTTTCCGTCCATTTGTTGATGGAAATTTTAGGGTAATTAAAAAAATAATAGTAATAATCAACTCAAATTATCTTTAGGATAAGCATGCATGTCTATTCAAATGTTGAAAGTCTTTTTGGGTGGTTTCAGATATTTCAAAAAAAATTACAACCATTAGAAAAACTGCTAACGTGACGGTAGGAAAGTGGCCCCCTTTTTTGTGTTTTATGTCATATACATATACATACATCATTTAGAAATGGAATGATGAATTTGTGCAACAAATCCCTGGAGAATGTACAGTATGTATTTTTACAGGGATCGCCTAAACAACTTTGGCATGTAGGAAGGTATACTTGGCAACATATTGCAGTTCTTGGACAGACTGTTGATAAATTCCCTGGCTAATATTACAAAAATTTTGAATCTTAAAGGCAGAGCTGCCAACTCTTCCGGATTCTGCGGAAGACTTCGCGTATTTGACGGTAATTTACTTACTTAAAATATATGCAAGGAGGCCACTCCTTTTGGCACCAAAAGGAGAGGCCTCCTTGCATATTTAACGTGAAAAAATACCGTCAAATCTGAATCTCAGAAATCGGAAGAATAACAACTCTAAATATTGATTTGACATTAAGAATAGACCTTCATCACAGAGTACCCATGTTGGTATCTAATACACAAGTCTATTAAAATCAAAAGGAAGCTCTTTTCAAAAATAGACTGGTGTGGCGCCCTTCGAAAGAGTGATTTTTGTCATGGAGTTATTTTATTGCCAGTCAGGGAACCAAACCAAAATGGATACATTGTGATACTTGTTACTGTATTGTCTGCAGAATTGGGAGTACAATAATTATTACAAGAAATAGTCATCAAACTGGATTGTGATGGATCATATGCAATTATAATTAATGTTTAGAAATTCAAATTCACTGGATGACAGAATGTTCATTTTAAATTAGGGGTAACTAATTTTCTTGGAATTCTAATAATATAGAAATAAATAATAAATATAATGCAAACAATGTTTAAACTACAGAACAAAATACTACTTTAAAAAAACTTTTTAAAAACACCAAGAATAGTCTTAGAAAACAAGATTGAAAAAAAGGGGGAAATTTTACAAAATGTAGGTTTAAAATATTGAATACATGAACACTGTATGTGTTCTCCTTACATTGCACCAAAGAATGTATAGTTAATAATTACAAAACTTATACAGAGACAACAACGGAGCCGCAAACAACATCTGTAGAAGAGACTACAACTGGTCAAACCACTTCATCTACTGACATTGTTACATCAGGTGAGAGATCTAAGACTTTAACTCCAAGGTATCAAGATAAACATCATAAGATGTTGACCACGCCCAGTGGAGGCAGTTGGTGCTCCTGTGTGCACGTGTACATGTTTGTGGTGTCAACCGAGAACTTATAACAATAGGGAACATTGGGTCCTCAGTTGGCAGTTATTCTTTGAAATGTACTTGACCATATATATACAAATCAAATGGGACATGCATATAAATAAGTCCATCGACAAAGAGAACAATGGAGGGAAACAATAGGTCCTTGGTTTATATCCGATACAGATGTACAATTGTACATATACACTCACTGGCCATAATTATTGCAACATCCCCAAAGTTCAGTTTGGAGAACTGTGTTACAATAATTTAGTTTATTTTATTTACACTACTTGAGACTTCTTGAAAGTGCCTGTGTTTTGAAGTCAATGTTCTTTTTTACTGTTCTTGCTCGGAAATTATGTAATACACGATCGATGAAATCGGATTAAATGATCATCTCACCTGTTACTTGTAAAGTGCTATTTTGAGCATGTTGCAATACCTTTGGCCAGTGAGTGTATTTGTGACGGGCTCTGCGAAAATGAGTCGCTTCTCGCACAGCCTATTTCCACGTACAGAGTTGATGAATGTTTGGAGGGTGAAAAAAAAATTGGAAATTGATTTTCTGATTATCCATTATTTCGGTTCTTTAATATCTGTATTTTCATATTTATAAATCAAAAAAGCTATTGGTAACTACGCACATTTTATTAGTAACCTTCTGAAGTCATGGGTTTTTACATTTTTTTTTAATAGGCAATTTCTCCTATACGGGTTTACTCGATTGTTGACATAATACATATTTTCAAAAGGTGATAACTTTTGAACCGGACATGCCACAGTTGTTTAACAGGTATCAAAATGAAGCTTATTGCATGCTCTTTTCAGCCATCTATATAACTAAAAAATTATGTTCACCCCCCCATGTGACTCATTTTCGCAGAGCCCGTCACATATGTACATGTGTGTGAGGGTGTGTGTGTATTTACAGCTTTGATTCACAGAACATTTCTGTCAGTTTGTCTGGGTGTGTCGTGAGGGCAATAAAAAGGCCATGAATCTTGACCCTTTTGTATAAATTACCCCCAAAAAAATTATTTAAAAAAGTTGTTGGACAGTTGAGTTTGAGGTGTTACGAATGCAAGAGACTGCGAGTGAATCTAAAATAGTTTAGTAGTACTGCATTTGTTGACTAACCATCCAAGAAATATATACAGGCAGTCTCGATCCTACCACAACCAGTGATAATTATACCCCTTTCCCTGATACACATGGAACAGGGAGAACAACCATTGGCAATTCAGACATCCCATCCATGGCAGATGTCACTACTGGACTGAACACTGGTTGTAAGTTGTTGATTTTGTGTTGTGGATGATTGTATAGTGTTGGGAGAGTTTGGCATTGAGGAATATTGGTGGGACAATGGGATGACATCGTAGATAGTCATCGTCGGTTTCTCCGTAAAACAATATATCGTACCTCCCTACCAGTACGAATGGGCTAATGACTTCAAAGATAATGGGCCGAATTAACCCTAACTCCCTAGACAACAAAGGCAGTTGGAGGATTTTGAAGGATTTTTATTGTTCATTAACAATGCTTAGGGAGTTAGGGTTAATAAAAGTGAATTGCTTACTAGCAAAAAGCTTAAAGCAATAGCAATTGCTTGACAAGTAAAACGTGTAGCATAAGCAATTGCTCAAAAATGTATAAATAACCATTTGCTTTGACTAAGACCTGTTTCTTGACTGGGCTTGCAAATGCTTTATGAGTATAGCAATAGCAGGTCAGGGAAGCGTGCATCTTGTCGGCGCGCTGTATACTGGTAGGCCTACTTATTTCTCAACACGGTATGAACTCGAATATGGATGCTGATGGGGATTCCGATGCTGGTCGCAATATTGAGCAAACCCTTTAATGAATTATTGGTTTCAATAATTAAAGAACATCCCGTTCTTGTCCAGAAGAGCCAGTTGCCCGGCACCAAGGAAAAGAAGGCAAATGCACTTCAAATAGCCAACAAAGTAATCGCTACCAATACTGGAAAAGCTACGGATGACAAGTAGATATGTAAAACAAAAATTGCCAACATGAAGGGACAAGTTAAGAAAAAAACAGATGTAAACCAAACAGGAAACCGGAAGGTCATCCTGGTTCCTTGGGAGGTAGAATTCTACAGGATTTTAAGAGGGGATGAAAATGTGGAGGTGTTAGCAAAAGAACAAGCTCCTAATCGATGATCTTGGGAAAAATACTAGCGAATGCTACGGGTCATTAGTAAAAGGTCAGGTTTATTTATACGTTACCAAGCAATTGATAATCTCTCTAGCATTTGCTTACACAAAACGAGCAATTGCTTTTGCTAACTAGTTTAAGCATTTATTTGCAAGACATTGCTAACTTTTATTTATAAAGATAGAAGAAAATTGCAAGTAAAAGCAATTGCTAGTTTTTATTAATTCGGCCCACTGTTGAGTGTTTCTAAGGAATAAAGTAAATATTCAAGTGCCAAGTATTTGGTTCTAATGATTGGCTGTCAATGCCTGACTGCTAACATCATTTGTAGATTTGAATCCTTCTGGGATTTTGGACAAAATTGGTCCATACAATTAGTTTGTATTGTTTGAATTCCAACTCCACCCTTATTCCCAGATATGACCACACCCATCAATACAGATGATATACATACAACCACACCCAAATTGACTACAGAGAGTAGTAAGTAAATGATCTCGTGTGTAAAATGGTGGTGGTCTGTTAACAAGTGTGTTTTATGTGTACTAAACGTATGCGCTCTGTACATTCTGATCCTCATAGGGGTGAATATACAACAGTGTCTGCTTTTTAATTTTAGCAATAAGTAAGCATTGTGTATGTATTTAATATGCTAGTGTGATGGCGGTTGTTTATGCCCCACAAAATGTTATAATCAGGCGTGCAACTTTTCAGCTGGTCAGCCGATTTCCTCTTTTTTTCTTTAAATAATAGTGCTATAGAAAACCGAAAAACACTGTACAAAGTTTTGTGTGCTCAGCCATTTCCTCTTTTTTTTTAATTTACAAAGTTGCATGTCTGCATAATTTCCCAGAGTTACCTGGGTATGTGATTCATTATCATTGGACAATTCGTGATCGATCCACACACACACACACACACACATCCAGTCGTGCATTTCAAGACGTCTGAGGACCTCTATTGTTCCTCTGTTGTTTGGACTAACTTTTTGAAGTAATCTCCATTGGTTTTGTACACGACGTCTTCCCGAGGACAATGAAGAACAAAGAACCGCCGTCCGAGGATCTGTTGTTCCCTTTCTTATATGTCCTCAGACGGTTTGCAGTGTCAGTGGTGTAGCCAGGACTTTTTCAGTGGGGGGTGGGGCGGGGGGGGGGGGGGGGCGGGCCAGGGATATGGGTTTTTTCCCTTTTCTTTTTCTTTTTTGGGGAACTATGAGGATTTTTTGTGGGGGGGGGCACTAGAAATTTGTGGGGGGGGCACACGTGGGGGGGCACGTGCCGCCCCCCCAGGCCCCCCCTATGAGGATTTTTTGTGGGGGGGGGCAGCTGGGGGGGGGCACTGGAAATTTGCAGGCCCCCCCCCCTCCGTGGCTACGCCGCTGCACAGTGCAAACCCACACACACACATAGCTGTGAACATACACATGTTTATGTAACAATCTTTTGGCATCTGCTTTTATTTATTGGGTTGTATGTATCCTGTCCTGCTATCTTAGCATTAACATTGACTTTTTTTTTTAAAACCCTCCGACGAGGGAGGTAGCCACTCATTTATCTAAATACAGGACCTCTCCTCTTTTCAGTGGCACCCCTATCCCCTAGGTAATTAATTATATTAAAATTGTTCTCTGCATTCCCCATTGACTTTTTACATCCAAATGACTTCCCCACATGCCCTGCTATTGTCTAGAATTATTTTCAACCCCCAGATGACAAGACGTTGGCATAACCCCTCCTCTTTTCAGTGGCACCCTAATTTACCTACTGTAAAAACAGTAGGGCTCACGTTCGCAGGTTGTAATTATATTAAAATTGTTCTCTGCATTCCCCATTGACTTTTTACATCCAAATGACTTCCACACATGCCCAGCTATTGTTTGGTATTATTTACAACCTCAGATGACACACAACGGCTGTGTAGTGTATCTATCTCCTGTATAATTTTGCAAACAGTAAACAGCCGTCCTGGTTTATCTCTCGGCATAACCCAACCCAGACACTCTGTCTGGGGGTGGGGGTTATGCCTGGCACTGGCTGTCGCAAGACATCAAACAACACAGTCTGATGGTCAACAGATGGTTCCACTTATCAGTGGGTTAGATTTGGGGGGGGTCTTTATGTTTACACAATGGATGGTTGATTTTGTGCACAGACATATGGCAGCAATTTCTTTTCCAGCCCAGAAAAAAAAAAATACACAGCTCTGGGAACTGACACCCCTTCTAAGATATGTGGAATGGTCCCCTTTAGGATATCAATGACTCTCAGCCATCTGTGGGTTTTTTTTCTGGGAGAAACAATGAAATACATAAAATCTGCCAGTGGCGAGTGGAGGGCTCCCTCGTCGGAGGGTTTTAATAAGTGCCTGGCATGCACACACAATGAATGTCAGTTTTTTTACTTTCATAATGCTTCAGTCCATTTGTAAAAAATTGATTGAATTTGATGGTGGCAAACTCGGAATATTGCTTACATAAATGAATAGGTATACAATTATTTTATGTAAACTATATGCAACACATACAGGTAGCTTACAATAAGGTATCTTCACTGAAACTGTACACCGCCTACTCTGGGTAATGTGGACACATGAACTGTCACCTGAATGTTTTCTTTACTTTATTTTCTGTATATTTTTATCCGCTTTTATATTTTAACTGGTAATTCCCTTGTAGAATTTAATCCAAACTTATATCAACATTCAAAACATGTTTTCATCTGATACAAGCTGTTTCAATATCATGAAGTCATCAATTTCTTCCAGTTGTTGATTGAAATTGAAATACTTTGACACAATTGTTCCTGGGTGCTTTTCCTCCTGTAATTGAGACTACTAAACACAAACATTGTTTAGATCCGTAATAAAATAGTGGCTTTTGTGACTCCATTTCCTGAAAACAGAAATCAAATCCTTCCATGTAATCATTCATTCCTTTGAATAGTTACAATTGTCCTCAAGCTAAATACAGTGAATGCATGACTTGAATTCACAAACAAATTGAGTACATTATACATGGAAGTATTAAACCTGTGATTAATTCACAGGACTGTTTGTTGTTGTAATCATCTGCTTATGCCAGTAGTTGCCGTGGTTACATTATATTTAACGTATTGCATTTTGGTTATCTGATGAATTTGTTATTCATTCATTTGATGAATTATTGAACAAGGTGTACACATAAAACATTTCTAATAAGTTTGCAGTATATATATGTTTGGTTTCTTGTAAAAAAAAAAGGTTTCTGAAGGGAATATCAATTTGCTTAAGAGCCAATCTAGTGTAGTGAATCCAATGACATTGTTGAGATAATCTGAGGAAAAAACAATTGAATGAATTACAAATGACATCACAAATGCTTGTCTTTTAGCACTGCAACAATGTTTGGATTACAAAGGTCAACTGCTGCTTTACGGTTGAAGTATTGAATTAAATACTTCAAACTTCATTCTGCTTTTTCATTTTGCCCTTTTACGGTTGAAGTATTGAATTAAATACTTCAAACTTCATTCTGCTTTTTCATTTTGCCCTTTACCAATACTAACTTAAAAGCTTTAACATTGCTTGAATATTCATTACATGCTAATTAGCCACAGCTACTCAGCCAATAAGCAGTGCCTCATCAGATCATAGCAAAGCCTCATCACCTATTGCTGAAGGGAGTTATAATTACACTACGGGAGGTGAGATTAGCCAAAGCAGGGGTGGAGGAGTTAGTATAGCCATGGAGGAAGGAAATTTTTGAGAGATGATAAAAAAAAACTTCTCATTGGATGAGCACTATTAAATATGTTTGAAATTTCCCTCAAATAAACATGAATACTTCCAAAGTGTATAAAGACATTTTCTTCATAATTAACCCTAACTCCCTAAGCATTGTTACTAAACAATAAAAATCCTTCAAAATCCTCCAACTGCTTTTGTTGTCTAGGGAAAGATAATTATGTAAAATGATTATTGAGAATATTGACAGATATGTACATGTGTGTACATGTATACTGCATTCTTTCATATGTACAAAGATGCTAAAATGACCATCTGACTTCTAAATATTGATACTTTATTGTTCTCCCATTCAAATAATACAAACGAAACAAAAAATTCCATTCATTCTGTTAAATGTCATGTTTTTTTTATCAGATATGACGACAAACACTACAACACCACCAAGTAGAGGTGAGACTATCTGTATTGTACACAAATGATAGTCATTCAAAGTGATACTAGATCCTACAAAGTATTTCAAAACAGTACTTAGAATATAAATTATAAATTGTGTTTTATAGCAGTATATATTTCCTACAGTTTTTGTCATTTTTTTGTTTTTTGTCATTTAAATGTATGTATGCAATTTTATTTAAGATTTGTTAAATGTGTTATCCATTGTCTAAAGAACAAATAACTTCATCTGAAAATGACATGTTTGTTCAATTGAATTTTGTAAAAATTGAAATGCAATCTGACTTTCAGAGTTTCAGGTGTAGTCTCGTGTTTCCTTCTAAATTTTGCATGTTTTTAAAAGTTTTCTTTGCAATTTATTCAGTTTGTTGACTTAACACTAAGAGTTTGCTCGAGCATTTATGAGCTGCTATTTATGCTTGATTTAAAACAATTCTGGAATTGTTTTTATTTTGTGGAAGCTTTGTGTTTTAATTAGTTTTGTAGTGATTTGTTTCAACTAACAAGTAACGTAACATCATAACTAAAACTAATCAAACCTTTGTGTTAAATTTAGCTTTCGTACACAACCTGGCTCTATTAAAATGTTCAAGGAAACAGTCAAAAATGCAATGACACAAGATTGACTCTAACTACATGCACATCTCTTTGAATCTGCAGTAATTATCAGGAAAATGAATAATTATGTATACACTATATGCACTGCTTGCTTTCATAATCCCCCATGGATGTTTCCCAGTCATGTAAAAACCCCACTGCATGTTTGTTCAAACCAACCATAGTCAAACACATACAGTACATATATGCAGAAAACATTCGAAGCAGCCCCTCCCTTTCCTTAAATTTAAATAAAATAAAATAAAATAAATTAATTAATTAAATAAATGGTATTTATTGATAGGGCCTGGTTGAAAAACTAAATGAAGTGCTCTTAATCTGCATTATACCACAAACAAAATACTAAAAGTAAAGAAATAACAATTATTTTAACTGAAAACATATACTGAAATATTGAATCTGGTTTATACATACATGTACATTTTATTGTATACATGTAAGTTGCATTGCATTGCATAAAACATTTTATTATTTCTGTTTGTTTCACGTTTTTCAGATACAACCCCAAGATCCGATGAAGGTGAGACTTGCTATATATATATATAAACTTTGTCTCACTTAAAATTTACACATTTTACAAACAGTTGTATGTAATTTTCCAGAAGCATTTTTGTTTGGGGAAGGTCTAGACAACAGCTTGGACAACTCATAACATTTAAGCTGTCCAATTCTAGTGTTTTTGCCAATTTTATTTGAGACTAACATGTTGCTGAATGCTGATTTTGCATTACAGAAAATGACTCCTGGATTATTGTGATCATTGTGATCATTGTCATCGTCTGTGGTAGTGGTGGTGGTGGTGTTGCTATAGTTTGCTTCAAGAAAAAAAACAAGTGAGTGCTATTATTCTTGAATTACATTTCTTTTTAACCCATTTTCTAAGTCTCTTGTTTTGATTTAAAGTTTTTAGTTGCTGTTGTTAAGTCAATAACCTTGATATCTAGATAATATTTCACTTTATTCCCCTTTTATTTTCATCTTCAGCACACTTTTTGTTATAGCTTCCGGATGTTTCTGCAAGAAAATAAACAAGTGAGTGTTATTATTCATTTATTTTTAACCCATTTTCTAAGTCTCTTGTTTTGATTTAAAGTTTTTAGTTGCTGTTGTTAAGTCAATAACCATGATATCTAGATAATATTTCACTTTATTCCCCTTTTATTTTCATCTTCAGCAAACCAACAGCTCTAAACCAACAGCTTCATGAGTTCACATTTACTCCTTAAACAAAAATCTCCTTTTCCTTAATGGAAAATTCCAAAATATTTACTATGTGTAAGAAAACCCACAATCCCCTGTCAATAATAACTGCCTAATGAAAATCTAACATGACTGAAAGAATGGGGAAAAACACTTTCTTGTGTGCTTCCGTAGCAACAATTAGGCATAGTAATCCGTTGCTGCCTTTAACACACCAACCACAGTGGTCACTATAGCAACACATCAACAAAGTTGGTCACTGTGGCAACACATCAACCACAGTGGTCACTATGGCAACACAGTGGTGAAGACCATGTATACAATGATTTATTTCCATTCCAATCTACATGTAACAGTAAGCCATTTTGTAACAAAGTTCATCAGGTTCGCATTCTTGTAGAGAGTTAAAACGTCTGTAAATGCATCCATACTTTGTAAGAATCAAAAGATATGTATAGAAACCAACCAATATCTGTAAATGCATCCATACTTTATAAGAATCAAGAGATATGTACAGAAACCAACCAATATCTGTAAATGTATCCATACTTTGTAAGAATCAAGAGATATGTACAGAAACCAACCAATGTCTGTAAATGCATCCATACTTTATAAGAATCAAGAGATGTGTATAGAAACCAACCAATGTCTGTAAATGCATCCATACTTTATAAGAATCAAGAGATATGTACAGAAACCAACCAATGTCTGTAAATGCATCCATACTTTATAAGAATCAAGAGATGTGTATAGAAACCAACCAGTGTCTGTGAATGCATCCATACTTTGTAAGAATCAAGAGATATGCACAGAAACCAACCAATGTCTGTAAATGCATCCATACTTTGTAAGAATCAAGAGATATGCACAGAAACCAACCAATGTCTGTAAATGCATCCATACTTTGTAAGAATCAAGAGATATGCACAGAAACCAACCAATATCTGTAAATGTATCCATACTTTGTAAGAATCAAGAGATATGTACAGAAACCAACCAATGTCTGTAAATGCATCCATACTTTATAAGAATCAAGAGATGTGTATAGAAACCAACCAATGTCTGTAAATGCATCCATACTTTATAAGAATCAAGAGATATGTACAGAAACCAACCAATGTCTGTAAATGCATCCATACTTTATAAGAATCAAGAGATGTGTATAGAAACCAACCAGTGTCTGTGAATGCATCCATACTTTATAAGAATCAAGAGATATGCACAGAAACCAACCAATGTCTGTAAATGCATCCATACTTTGTGAGAATCAAGAGATATGTACAGAAACCAACCAATGTCTGTAAATGCATCCATACTTTGTAAGAATCAAGAGATGTGTATAGAAACCAACCAATGTCTGTAAATGCATCCATACTTTGTAAGAATCAAGAGATATGCACAGAAACCAACCAATGTCTGTAAATGCATCCATACTTTATAAGAATCAAGAGATGTGTATAGAAACCAACCAATGTCTGTAAATGCATCCATACTTTGTAAGAATCAAGAGATATGTACAGAAACCAACCAATGTCTGTAAATGCATCCATACTTTATAAGAATCAAGAGATGTGTATAGAAACCAACCAGTGTCTGTGAATGCATCCATACTTTGTAAGAATCAAGAGATATGCACAGAAAGAAACCTGTGATAGTTTCAGCTTATATGTTGTTGTCCAAAATGTTGAAAAGTTTTATTCACGTTTTCAGAAAAATGAATGTATGTATCAGACGGAATAACTTCTCAGGATGTTTGGTACCATATGCCATCTTACAACCAAGAAAGCTTTTAGATTATAATTTGTTAAGTTTGGTTTCAGGTAAGTACCAATGGTATACACTTGTCATCCCAAGGCGGATTCCATCATACTTCAAGTTTTTCTCACAAAAACTGTTTGTTTTATTATTTGCTCTTTTTGTTTCACAGTAAAGTCAGCAGTGAAGATAATTTACATGCACATGTAGAAAAAGATGGAACCAGTTTGGACATAGCTCTGTCAGTAATGCCTCCGAACGGTAAGATTATTATAGAGAAATATCATCGGCCAGGAAGTCTAGAGTTACTACCAGTGGTGGTTCTGCTAAATCATCAATCATGCACTTCTTCATCCGCTCCATGTAAGGATCCTCAAGCCCATCTGTTCTGGACTTAGAGTCAATTCATAAATTTGGAGTTAATAAATCTTCTAAAAATCCAAGCAAATAAATTTTTAATTTTGTTTATGATGTTTTGAACCAAATGAACAAAACTAATATACGTAACAGCAAAAGAAACGTCACCAACTAATTTTTGATAAGTACAAGAACATGTTTAGCTTATGTGTCCTCAGACGTCATGCATGACGAATTTTGAGGTCAACCAAATTTGCAACATTGTGTTAGTGTTACACTCCATACTCATAATATTCTTCATTAAACAAATTATTTTAATTATAAAATGAAAATAATAAATATTATTAGGGGTGACGTTTCTTTTGCTGTTAAGTATAGTTTCAATTAAAGGAAAGAGTTTATTCTAAAATACCAAGTCTGAAAAAGCAATTCGTTATGTGCCCGGAAGAAGGTCGTAAGGCTCTACAACCTTCTTCTGCGAAACACAAAGTACAACTTTTTGTCCCAGCAGCAGGTCGTAAGCAATAAAATAGCTCCTTTGAAAAAAAAGTAGGGCATAATTGTCATAAAAATATATTTATATTGCTAGAATTACTCCCAAGACATGTTTTTCCATTCCCATGCATAATTTAACTTTCCTACAATGACTTATAAATGGCAGGAAAATGACTAAACTTTCACACTCAGTTTTCTTGAAACACAATTTTCCACATTAATTGCTTACGACCTTATGGTTCTTTCAAGTGAATGACTCTGATTTGAATGGCATTCATTTGTATCTTTTGAATCAATAACTCAAATTTTTGGATGGCTCCAAGTCTTAACTTGTGTTCTATTGGTCTGTCTTTGGGAAATGTCTTGCAAAGGGGTAGTTAAATGTCACATTAACTTCTTCTCTGAAGTTTTCAAAATTTCCTCAGAAATGTACAGCATTCTGCCAAGCGTATGTCACTAGATGTGTATAATTATCTCAGATTTATATAACACCCAAGTAGATCCTTGTCATTTGATTGGAGGATTGTAGGTCACGCGGCATTAATTAATCAAACCATTAATTACATGGCCTACGTCGTAAACTGTGCATTTTGGTTCCATTCACCATGCATTTTTGTTACATCCCATTTGATCTATTGCACGCTAGATTACATCATGCGTTATATATATACAGAAGTACAAAATGCCCTCTTTTGACAAGACACAACCATTCGAGCAAACCGTGCGCCATAAGCCGAAAAATAAAGAAGTGGATGCCAGAATACAATTTTGTATATTCTTATACATGTAGTTTTATCCTCCAATCAAATGACAAAGATCTACTAGGATGTTATATAAAACAAATAATGAATGTTTTGCATTCGTGTAATGGAGAGAATATTTTCATGAGTTGATAGATGGAATGTTCCATTCAACTTGGCTTCGCCTCGTTGAATGGAATATTCCATCGTTCAACTCATGAAAATATTCTCATCATTGCACTCATAAACATTCATTATTTATATACTAACCTTTTATTTATCACTACTTTTTGAGTCTATTTTATCTTTTTATTATTTTACCTTATTATTATTTCACCTTAATTATGTAGTCGGAAAATATCTGGCATTAACAGTTCTATGCATCGACACATGTCTGTAAATGGATTTTGTTTGCCAACCAATTAAGGTTGTAACACTTGTATACGTGCCTTTTATTTTCAGTGTTTCACAAAAACTGTTTTATATGTGTACGAAGCGCTTGAAACTTAGCACGTATTTACTTCATACCAAAACATGTAAATTTAGATATAGTGGTGCCATCTCTGGTTTTGCCTGTGGTAGCCTTGCAGATAATAATACCACGTAACTCAGAAACTACAAGAATCTTCATTCATGGGCGGATCCAGAATTTTTTTTAGAGGGGGGCTGAAAAGCAAAAACAATTATTTTTCAGTACTACAAAGGGTGCCGCCACTTCCTATGCGCAACGGTTAGTACAGTACTAAGTAGGTCACCTCCTTATGTTTATCCCACACACTGTGGGAATGGGAGTGCGTTCTCCCCTCCCCTCCCCCTCTCTCTCTCTTTTTCTCTTATTAGGGTTAGGGTTAAGCCATTTGGTGGCCTTCTTGGATTACAAAATGGGCATCACTCCCAATATTGTGATGAACTTGTTTTATTATCAAAAATGAAATTTTTTCTTGTTGATGGCCTCTAGTTTTGAGATAATAATACTGAACTTGGAAGTTTATTCTAGGATATTTATTCCAGTGTCTGTATATGATTGTAGGGTCATTATACGTACATAAACAAATTATTATAAACAAGCTATCAGGTCTGCTATTTTCAAGGGGTTGAGCGCTCCTAAGGTATTGCAGAAGGCTGTACCCTGTAGTGTTAGTGGAGTGTTGTTCCTGTCACGGCATTTCCTTGCAAATACATGTAGGTCCACCCTTGGTCCACCCTTGGTCCACCCTAGGTCCACCCTAGGTCCACACTAGGTCCACACTAGTCTCATTACTTCTAGAACTTATTTTGTCAATGAGAGCCCATATTAGCCGTATCCCACATCTGACAGATGTGCTTGCCCCATCAGCACAGCAATTATAAACTCTCCAATGACTTCTTGATTTTTTTCTTTTTTTTCGTCTCACTCTCTCTGTTTTTGTGGAGAGGGTGAACAGAGGCCACTGGAAACCATGGAATGAAACATACTATGGATTTGTTCGCGGTGTCTAATGTCCACACATAGTGCCTTAACAGGAAAAAAACATATCCTCACTTTCCTGGATCTGCTACTGTAAACCATGGAATGAAACATAATACTGTGGATTTGTTTGTGGTGTCTAACCAGTTCGCGTCAGGCCGTGTATACACGCAATTATTTTTTGCACCACGGATCGGAGAGCGTCCAAACACGCCATAGGAAACTCTGATTTATTTGTATGCATGCTCGGTTGAGCCACGCGTGTACAGTGACATGCTCGGAAGACGTGGCTACGAGGTGTGGAAGCTTCCATTAACGTGTGTGTGGGAAAAAGAAACCCGCACAGGGGCCCAGAAAAACTTTTTTATTTCCGACACGAACTGGTTAATTGCAGGGGCCTTAACGGGAAAATAAAACATATCCTCCATTTTCCTCACTTTTCTGGATAATCTGCCACTTGAAACCCTGGACTGAAACATAAAACTGTTTATTTGTGGTTTCCTGTACTGTCCACACATAGGACCTTAACAGAACCGTGACATTAAAAAAAAATAATAATAAAAAAAAATTAAATAAAAATGGTGGCCATTTATAAATTCATGATGGCCTCCAAATGGTTGAATTAAAAAATGTTTAGACAGTGTATAATCACATAGTTTCCTTCTTTAATAAAAACAAATTTATATATAAACATAACATCCTACATAAGGTTGTATGGGGCTGCTAGTATTTAAATAAGCCCTGAATAAAATACTAACACTGTCCAGGGTTGCGACTGTCCAGGGTTGCGACTGTCCAGGGTTGTGACATGGGTTGTGCTTGGGCTTTGTGCTTTTCATCTCTAGTTAATGTTCCTTAGAAGTCCGGGACAGTTGTTGATTACTCAACTGGTTATACTAATCTGTCTCACTGATACATCTCATCAAATTTAGGCAATGATTGTGAGTCAAACATGCAGGAAGATCCAAGTCATCATATGATGGGACAGGTCATTAAGACGCCGCACATCCCAGACCAGGAAGGTAAACTTAACAATGATTCTACTAGTAATATTTTAGCAAATATAATTGCATTAATAAATTGTGCTAACAGCTATATAAGACTCTAATAGCGGCCTGTCGTCATCAGGAAAGTTCAGTGGTTGATGGAGGTTGAGACACCTGCACTAGTAAAGCGTGAGGTTGTGTGTTCGAGTCCAGCTCGGGTCACCTGTGGATTTGTTTCATCAAGTATTAAGTGCTTTATACTATAATACTCAAAACAATTTAGGGAACACCGGATTTTTAACATCAAATAGGTTTGAAATTTCAGTAGTCATGTCATGAAATGTGTAATCACTACATGCATCCTTTATCATCTGTTTCATTGTGCAGTTGTTTCTCATCAATTCTGTGAAACATTGTGGTTTATCTGAAATAAATGATCTTGCTTTAACTGAGATTATTCCGGTGTTCCCTAAATTGTTTTGAGTAGTATAGATACGTCAGTGAAGGGCAACAATCTAAACAATAATATCCTGTGATATAAAAACTTGTTGAACTGGAATGATATGCACATAAAGCCGATGTATTTTAGGGTTGAACCTTCACTCATTTGATCAACACTAGATGTAACGAGTATGCAGTGTGACTCAATCCTATAAAATAAGTCTGAAATGCCCACAGCTACTTTTGTATATTAACCAGTTCGCACCGGGAATAAAAAAGTTTTTCCGAACCCCGTGGCGGGTTTATTTTTACCGCACAAACACGAACAATGGTGCTCACCAGAGCGTGACCGGGGAGACCGCGTCTTCCACCGTATGCTTTATGGCTCGTTGCCACGTCGACCGGGAATCTATACAAAATTCCCGAGAATCCTGTGGCATGTTTAGACGCTCTCCGATCCGCTGTCCAAAAAAATGTGCGTGTATACACGGCCTCCGACGCAAACTGGTTAAATCAATAGAAATTGTCAATTTATTGCACCCCATAAAAGTCTTAATTCATAAGTTATCAACATGCATTTGGTAACAAACTGAAGATGATAGTGTGCTTGTTTTTTCTGAGCTGAATAAATCTGAAGTAAAAAGATTTCCTTAAGACGCATTTCGTGGTAAAGACCAAGCGTCAAACTGTAAAAAAATTGTATTTTTTGTTGAAATAAAGCCAAATAGAAATGGGCAAAGTCAGATGCGTAATGTCAATCTTCGTCACTCTGATTGGTTCAAATCAGTGTCGCACAAAACAGCTGACAAACAGCTGGCACATACACGCTTCTCTGATTTTGATAAGCCATGTACGTCTTTACCATCCGTTAATACACCCCCATGTGATTACGTTTTGTCCAATCAGATTGTCTAAACTATCGTGGGCATTTATAAATGAGAAATATAGATTGTGTATCATCATATATCACCCACATTGACAGTTAACATCAAATAACAACAATTTTCTCTTCAAATTTTTTCCCATTTTGCAGCGGAAGACAATGATGACAGAAATAGGACAATTTCCATTGGTTCCACTGCAGGAGATACCAAGGCATTAGTGCCCAAGGTTGACACGTCTACTGGTAAGAAGATAAAAAGGGGTAGCAAGAGAAAAAACGAACCTTCACCTGTTCGATCCAGAGCAGCTTCTTATGACATCAATGCGGAGAATTCTGAGCAGCCGACACCTTAAGAAAGCAATTGGTATTGATGATTGTAAGTGTCTTTCACAATTTACACTGTGAAAGACATTTAAACTTACATGTATTTTTATTGTCACATGTAGTTATTATATTTTAGTATAATTTGAAAGTATTGTGACACATGAGGGCGCTGTTTATATTAAGTGAACTCTTTTGCATACAAACCTATTAGATGTTGTCACTCTGTCAGTAAATTTGTGATTTATGTCGTTTCACTTACCCAAAATTATTTTCAGCACCTTCACAAAAAATCTATTTGGCCTCAAACTGAAAATCCTGGCTATGCTACTGAAGAATATAGCTTCAATTTCAACAATGGCATTCAGGAGAATTGTTCCCAGGTTATTATATCTCCTTACCCAGAGTAAACTGGACAAGTAACAAGTGGCGATGGTGATATGCTTTGGTCACAGTATATCACGCTATCGCATGATACATGCATCGCTTAATAGCGATGATGGCCTAGACGACTTGACTGGCTGGTGGCACTTTACAACATGGCTGCCACCATGTGCACACTATTAAGTGATGCTGATGTATCATGGTGTGATGTATGACCGGCCTACTTATACCGTGACCAAAACGTATCACCTCCCCCGCTTATTACTGATGACTGGTAGTTGAATCCGGTGCAGAATAGGATATTTTATTGAAGTACTCTAGGGGTAGCATTACATTATATTAGTTTATTGTAGATTAATTGAAAGGACATACATGGATTAAGTGGACCTTTTTAATGAATTCGTCACAGTTTTCACGAAGTGACAGATTGCTAAAAAAAATCAAATTTTTTGGGAAAATGAGTTTAGTCAATATTTGGACTTCAAATACTGTTATGTTTCATTTCACCAGGTTTTAATCCTCAAAACTATCTAGTTTTCTAATTAAAGTAATGAAGTTTTGTTTAAATTGAAGTCAACTGTGGTTTTAAGTTTTCACGAAGTGACCGACTGCAGCCTTGTGCATGTATTACTGCATGTATTTTATGCGAACGGCATATTTTTAAGTTTTCACGAAGTGACACAATTCGATCACGCCACACGTGCGTTCCACGAAGTTGACGCGTGTCCCTATACTAATGCACGGGAAACGTCAGTTCGTGAAAACTTGACAACAGCATGTGCAGTTTTCACAAAGTGACTGTTTGGTTTATAAGTTTATTACTCGTTTATAGTTATTTTCCTCTACAAAACGAATACAGTTGCATATCATATGAGATTTCAGCATTCTAAAAAAGTAAAAATTAATGATCTTCGAGATTAAAACGACATCGAAATCCGCTGTTTTAAAACTTGACCAACTTCAATCGTTTATATCTCGCAACGCGATTTTACCACGACGTGGACGAATATGTCACTTAGTCAAACATAGCTGGGCAATTACATCACATGTTTAAAAAAGAGCCTCAAAGGTCAAACTGGTCAAAGGTCAAAGGGGATAAAATGTACACTGGTCTTTGACAAGAAATCATAAAATCTGATATTTTGAGATGTCAGCAGAAAAATTCTTAATTTTATTTTGTTTATTTTTAATTTATTGTTTTAAATCTTAATTATCTGAAAATTAAAAAAATTCTTGATGTTATGTGGACAAACTCAGCTTACAAATATACACACTTTTGCCAGGCTGTCCTGTCTGGACCATAAAATTAAGTTAATTTGTCTGTACATATGTACATTATGACACAATCTCCATGAGTCTTTCATATTCACAGAGCCAGCATGTAATAAGCTTCATTATAGAAAGAGAACTAACATTTTTAAATTCTTTTAACATAAATTTTTGATTTATAAAAACATTTACACAGAATAGTATATTATTTAAAGTAATAATTGTTGATACTAAGAGTTAAGTGTGTAATATTAAGTGTGTTTACAATGTTCTTGAATTTATGAAAAAACAGCTTTAAGAATAGATTGTAATTTTGTTTAAATGATTAAAATTTAGAAATATTTCTGCAATTCATTTGAGATTAATTCATTTGAGATTAATTCATTTGAGATTAATTATCATATGTCAATAATTTGAGTAATGATTTTATGAAGTAAATATTTGTTAAGATCAGCTCAATATATATTGTTGCCATGGTTTTACAATTTTTTTTTTCAATATCAGAAGGCAAAAACCTTTGAGAAAGAACCTGGTAGGTTAGAAAGATAAAGTCAATAACGTTATATTTTATGTGTTCATTGGCGGATCCAGGGGAAGGGGCTAAGGGGGCTGTAGCCCCCCCTAAAATCGTTTAAAAAAAAAAAAATTTAAAGGAGAGAAAGAGAGAGAGGGGGAGGGGAGAACGCACCACCATTCCCTCACTGCTTTGTTTTTCAGTCCCTTTGATTATTTCATTGTAATTTTTGTAGTACTGAAAAATAATTGTTTTTGATTCTCAGCCCCCCCCTAAAAAATGTTCTGGATCCGCCCATGGTGTTGATATGAAACATTTAAAAATGTTCAGTTATAGGTAATTGTGATGTTTATTTGTCCAATTTATTGTCCAATTTATTGTCCAACTTTGTATTCAATAGAAAAGGTAATTAACTGAGAGATGGAACTTTATGATGGAAGCAAACGTCCCTCTGAAATCTTTCTGTCATATTAATAAAAAATGGGAAATTTGGCAAATGCAAATTTTTATGTTATATGAAGTACACCCAATGCCCATAACACATTACTGATGATATACATTCTCTTTTGAAGGTAAAACTAATTGAAGCTAGTCACTAATTTTAACATTTTAGAAGGAGTGTCCTTAAGAACAACATAGTTGATTTTAATGAGTTAAAAACAAGTAAATGTACATCAATAAACAGAACGGAACCTTTGTAACTTGATTTTCAAATAACCTGTATATAATTTTATGTAAAATAAAGATTTTTAAAATCCTACATCACTTTCTCTTTGCTTGTCTTGTTATCACTGTGAAGACCTAGATCATGACTTATTATCTCACAATTTTGTTTCTTTAAACTAACAACTATTATTAGAATGGTGACACTTAGACAATTTTCCATCAAGAGTTGACCCTTGACCAAGGGCTGGAATCTGGCTTTGATCTGAGGGCTGAGCTTTAAGGTCTTGGAGCTCGTAGCTGGAGAGAGGTTCTTGGATCATCATCATCATGTTCAGCCATTATCAGTCCACTGCTGGAGCGAAAGCCTCAGCATGCTGCCGCCACAAGTCTCTGTTTCTTGCTTCCTTGTACCAGTTGACACTGCCCCAGTATACCTGGAGTTTATCCCTCCATCTCTTTCGCTGTCTTCCTCTGTTTTCCCTCCCGTGGTGTCCATACATTGAGTGCTGGGTTAGGGTTAGGGTTTGGGTTTTAGGTTTTAGGGTTAGGGTTAGGGTGAGGGTGAGGGTTAGGGTTAGAGTTCCATCTCTCATCCGTTCTCCTACTAACATGTCTTGCCCAAGTCCATTTCCTATTTTTGATCGACTCCATAATGCATTTATTTGTTTTCCTATCTTTGTATGTCGCATTAAGCATACTTCGTTCCATGTTATGTTGTGCTTCAGGTCTTGGATAGGGTGTTGATAAGGTGGCTGACGGCTAGGAGTGCGTAGCCTATTCCATTAGCCATGAGCAGGCCATGAAGGAAGCAGTCACATAGGGACATGATGGGTTGGAGTAGGATAAAAGAAGATTACTAGGATAAGTGGTTGCCAGAAAGGTTGCTAGGATGACTTATCTTGACCTCTGGCTTGAAGGGTTGACCTCAGTAGTGTGTGTAATGGGTTTACGAGAATGCCGGTATTTTAAAAACATTAGCATCTATAGTCACACATCACTGTACTTTTGTTTAAATACAGCCCTCTATATTAGCAAAACAAAGTTTTTTTTTTTAATCGTTTCGGTTTGTGGTAACACCATGTGTTTATCTCAACTAACGCGAAGCTGAGGTACAGGTTCTGAAAAGAACCTTATTGCACAACTCGTATCTCAACCTTCGTTGCCCGAAATTAGTTTTCCCTCGAACCTTTCTCACTTAACGAAGGTTGAGATACGAGTTGTGCGATAAGGTTCTTTTCAGAACCTGTACCTGAGCTTTGCGTTAATTGAGATAAACACATGGATGTTACCGCAAACCGAAACGATATCGATATTCCAACCATGCAAAGCCTCAAAACTTATAGTATTTTTTTATATTTATTTGGCGATATGTATGATTAGAATTTCTTTTTTAATACTGCCCTCTGTTGGCAGAGTGTGTGATTGTGTGGGTATTAAATTATTTCTGTAGAATACTGCCCAAAGCATTAATACGTGTTATGTGCACATTGCGAGGTATGTATGGCCATAGTATACTGCCCTCACAGGGGATTATCTTCAGTCACTGAGTTCACCTAAAACTAGGACACCGATTCCATACCCTGTCAATCTGCGCTGATTGTGACGATATTGTCCCTTTAACACCTGAATGAAAAAAAATGTATACAAAGTTTGTGAATTTGTTTACTTTCATGGGTAACCTCACGATACTTGCAAATGTCGCACCTGAATTATACTTTAATACAGCCCTCTGCAAGCAAAAATGTTCAATGTTTTTGCACATATTTGAAAATGGATGTTTGAACAAATGCGAATAATTCGTCATTTAAATGTTACCCCTTTGACAAAAGGTACATGGGAGGGAGCCCTGGGGGTAAGAATAAGTTGGTGAAATAATATATTTAAAAATTTACATGTCCAAGCCTTTTCAGGCAAACATTCTACACATTTTCAAATTGTTTGTTTGGTTTGGTGAAACTTTGGTGAATGATTTTCCCTCGCACATTGTTTGATTTACACCATATTTATTTTATTCCTGAAATCTAAGCTGATCATTAACTGATTAACTGATCATTAACTGTTTTGGAGATAACAATATGTTCATCTTAGCATTTATAATATCTGCTGTCAGACCAGTAGTTGGTTCAAAATAACCACTTTGCTTATTATGTTCATAGTACAGAAATAATACACAGTTTACCAATTCTCAGCATGGGTTCGAATCCTACCAGCCCCACTTTTATTTTTTAATTTTATATCGTTGCACAATGGTTTATTTAAGTTGTATTAAATGCAACCCGAAATACTAACAGGACTGGTGGCGTAAGACGTTCTTCTTTCGTATGATGATGAGCAGCTTAGAGTGCTAGTAGCTGCATACATCGGTTTGATGACATTAGTTGAAACAGGGTGGACCACGTGAAGGTTGTCATCTCCCACCCCGCGTAAGACGTTAGTCCACTGGTACGTACAATTGTGGACGATATGGGTTCGAATCCCAGCAGCGTCACCTTTCTTTTTCAGTTAATTTTTTTCATTGCGCAATCACATTGGTTTATTTAAGTTGTTCAAAAAAATCCAACTCCAAATACCAACAGGATAAATGGCGCAAGCCGTTAGTCCACTGGGCTGTCAATTGCAGGCAGTTCCAGGCTGGTACGTCCGGGTTCGAATCCTGCTCCTGACACATAGAGACATGACAGCTGCTGGCTGCGGCAATGGCTTGGGGACCGTCATGTCTCTCCCCTGAAGGTTAGAGCGTGGAGGAAATGTACGGACGGGGGAGTAAAGGAGGGACCGGGAGGGTAGCGACCTCCCAGAAGGGTGCTAAGGTGATCACCATGCCGGTTCGCCCGGACTTTGAGTCTCCCGAATACCTGGTCGACACTCTGACTAACTCTCCGCACTTTTTTACTATATATATATATATATATATATATATATATATCTATATATCTATATATCTATATATCTATATATCTATATATCTATATATCTATATATCTATATATCTATATATCTATATATCTATATATCTATATATCTATATATCTATATATCTATATATCTATATATCTATATATCTATATATCTATATATCTATATATATATATATATATATATATATATATATATATATATATATATATATATATATATATATATATATATATATATATATATATATATATATATATATATATATATATATATATATATATATATATGATTTTATGGAAAAATGTTGGAACGATTGGCGACGCAAATCGAAAGAAAAGTGAAATCCAGCCACTCTATTGTGTCTCTCGAACAAGTATAAGGCATTAAAAAAAACAAAAAAAAACAATTGGGCCAATTTATATAAAAACGGCCAGGGGTATAAATTTGGCCTCAAAATTAAAACATTTTCCAAATGCCTTACACTTGTTGGAGAGACGAAATAGACTCCGAGTGCAGGGATCTAAATTTTCGCACTCTTTCCATTTTGCACTCTTTCGCCTATCTTTCCATTTTTCTTCAGAAAATCATTATTTAAAAAATTTAATAAATGGATAAAATAAATCCTCACCCAAGATCAGTGGCTATCTTCCGTGTAATTTACAAGCGAAACAAATTCTCCAGGTCAAAAAACGACAAGGGGTACCCCTTGCTGTTTTTTTTCTTCAAAATTTAATATAAACATGTAAACTTTTCAAATGCCTTATTCTTGTTGGAGAGATGATATAGAGTGCAGGGTTCTCAATTGTCTTTCCAATCTTTCCAACTTTTTCAGGAAATATTAAAAAAATATGTAAAATATGCATGGTGAAAAGGATAAGTAAGACTAATTCCGGTGACACCATGTGAAATTCTCTACTGAGTAGTAATTATGTTCTGAGTTGTAGCCTAACCTCCAGTTCTTTTAAGAAGTAATTACTACTCAATAGAGAATTTCACATGGTGTCACCGCAAATAGTCTTACTTAAAACAAAAAATAGGTAAAAATAATGCAATTAAATCCTATAAAGAAGGCTATATAAATCAGTGGATGTCTTATGCAGACCCAGGGGCTAGTAATTAAAAGCGAATCTGAGCGGTCAAAAAAAGACAAGTGGTACTGCTTTTTTTCAAACCTTTAAAACTTTTTCAGAAAATCAATAATTGATATAAAACAATTGTACAATACTGACATTAAATCCTCGCTCCCAGAAGGCTGTAACTCATGGCCAGTGGCGTAAATCCGCATAATGTACAACGAAGTATTGGATCTTGAACGTCACTCAACGGGGAAGGGGACTTACTTAAAAACAAATAGACAATAAATATTTAAACAAACCAAATCCCCCACGAATCATTCGCTTATTAATATATTTTTAGCACATGAACAATTCTTGGGGGGGGGGGGGATAATCCTGTGTACTTAATTTCGCTACCTTGTGGAGTCCTATAACAAAAGGGAAAGGCAAGGACCATTGGTCTCCACAGGGGAATTCTAAAGGACTCCGGTCTCCACAAGGAATTTGTGTACAAACCCTATGAGAAATGTTTAAGTACAGGAACAAAGGAAAGAATAATAGAGGTCTCCACAAGGATGCAAAAATGAGAATGTGTGTGTGTGTGTGTGTGTGTGTGTGTGTGTTCTTACACGCCATTCGTTGTGGGGTACCAAACACAATGGAACAATGGTACCCCACAGAGAATCTTTAGAAATGCTGGTACCCCACAGGGGAATTCAATAGAAAAGGGATAATAGAACGAAAACAGGGATAATAGAACGAAACAAAGAAGTACCCCACAAGTGGGCATATGTGAGTGTGTGTGTGTGTGTGTGTGTGTGTGTGTGTGGTATAATTCCCCCCTCCCCAAATCCCACCGGAATTTACGCCCTTGAATC
Source organism: Zoroaster sp. YZ-2022 (assembly GCA_029582265.1). Classification (NCBI taxonomy): domain Eukaryota; kingdom Metazoa; phylum Echinodermata; class Asteroidea; order Forcipulatida; family Zoroasteridae; genus Zoroaster; species Zoroaster sp. YZ-2022. The sequence goes on along the minus strand of CM055825.1, from coordinate 21,856,589 downwards.
TGCAGATACACTATTTCTAAGGGGAAAATAGTCAAATACAAAGACGAGTCAAATAAAATTTCGGCAAATTTGCACAATTTACCACATTACACAAAGTACATGTACAATGTGGTACTATGTACACGATTTTCTGAATATAAGAAATAAAAATTTACAAGGGAAATACGACAGATTGATAGAGAGACTACAAGAGGAAATGACGTAAATTGAACATGTTGAAATTTTGAAACACTCAATGTGTGCACAACCCATGCTTCCTGTGCAACATCTGTAAGACCATAGAGCAAGGACCTGCCTAAGGCCATGATTAGCCATTCTGTGGTCTGCTAAAACGAAAATGCACACGGCTACGTCTGACGAACAGTTAAGACTGGTAACGCAGCAGCGGTATAATTCAATGTGTACTTGCACGACTATCTCCTTTCCATCCATGTTCATCATTAATAGTCCTCCCACAAATATCAAAGCTTGCTTGCAACTTTTCGCTACCGGTGCTTCCACTTTTAAAAAATAATTGATTTTTTTTAGATTAACAGAAAAATTTACTCAGATATAACCCTAACCCCTAACCCCTTAACCCCTAACCCCAAACCCCAAACCCCAAACCCCTAACCCTAACCCTAACCCTAACCCTAACCCTAACCCTAACCCTAACCCTAACCCTAACCCCAAACCCTAATCCTAACCCCAAACCCCAAACCCTAACCCTAACCCTAACCCTAACCCTAACCCTAACCCAAACCCCTAATCCTAACCCAAACCCTAACCCTAACCCTAACCCTAACCCTAACCCTAACCCCAAACCCCTAATCCTAACCCCAAACCCCTAACCCTAACCCTAACCCTAACCCTAACCCTAACCCTAACCCTAACCTAACCCCAAACACCTAACCCTAACCCTAACCCTAACCCTAACCCTAACACTAACCCTAACCCTAACCCTAACCCTAAACCTAAATCTAGTATTTTTTTCCTATGCGCTTTAATAATTTTTAATTCTCGTGGCAACATTTTTATTTACGAAAATTCCTTAGAATTTCCTGGAACTTGCGGAATTTCCTTAAATGTTTTATTTCCTGAGAAATTTCCTTAGAGCATCAAAATGAGGAAATTTCCTTAAAAGTGGAAGCACTCGGCACTCAACTCAGTGGGACTTACATGTCAAAATCAAGCAGACAGAAATTAATTTTTCAAATGTCGAATGCGCCCTCTTGCGTTTAACCGGCCGTCCAACTTCGCTCCCTTTCGGAAAGACGGTTCATTATAACAAATTATCATTGTCCTGATAAGAACCATGGGTTTAAAATATTGCTGACAAACTGACCTGAGATTTAGAGTATTTGAAATATTATTTTGTGGAATATTAATGTGGTTGTTTCGTAATAAATGAATCTGTGTTGTAAAAAATAAAATAGAATTAACAAAACAACGTGTGCGCTTTAAATAAATGTTTATGTTCTGTTTGTTTGTTTGGTTGTTTTATTCATTGATATAATATAGAGGCAAAGACCAGCAGTCTTTCCAACCATCAGCCCGTGCCTCAACTCAGGGAAAATCCCCTGTCCTTCGGGATTGTCACCCATGCATTGTGTATACTATTGGAGATATCAACCAAGATCATTGTTTATCCCTTAATATTGAAATGTCCATTTGAAATTTAAAAAATAAAAAATACTTCTGGTATCCTAAGCAGCTTGGTAAAATCACAAGACAGTTTACACACCCCACCCCCCGTGTCCATATAAACTTAATTGGATTTACAACACGCTCTCATTCAATCAATTAAAACATTAATCAGAAGGACAAGAACAGGTTGAGCCGGGGAGGTATTTATTTAATTGACGTCTCTCTACTCTTTATTTAATACTCCAAGAATGCTTTTCTTAATCATTCAATCGTTATAATAAACATAGGCTGTGATTGCACTGTGTAATGAAGGGATACTAATACATGTATATGGTATGTAGTAATTAAATAAAGGTCTGTGGTAAGATTGAGCTAACATAACGAGGCCCAGCGCAGGTATATCTGGTTTCATAAAATATTTGTGAATATATTTCAAACATAGCATGCATGGGCGGATCCAGAACATTTTTTCGGGGGGGGGGGGGCTGAGAATCAAAAACAATTATTTTTCAGTACTACAAAAATTACAATGAAATAATCAAAGGGAGAGAAAAACAAAGCACAGTGAGGGGGAATGGGAGTGCGTTCTCCCCGCCCCTCCCTCTCTCTCTCTCTCTCTTTTTCTCTCCCTTTTTAATTTTTTTTAAACGATTTTAGCGGGGGTGGGCTACAGCCCACTTAGACCCCCCTGGATCCGCCAATGGCATGTTCTTCAGTTTCATTTCTAACATGATCTCTACTGTGATATGTGACATCTTCAATAATAAATAGACCGGTGCTACTATTAAAATGTGAGGTATTTGTGTGTCATTCTAAAATAAAATATCTGTAAATGTAACGGCCTCGAATAGGATACTCAGACAAATATCCACAGAAACATAAATGCCAAGAATTAATTAACAATAACAACAACATTGACAACGTTGGGCTACGTCTCAAGTGTGCTCATGCATCCTATGCACTGTTCCAATATTCTATATTGCACATGTTATATGAGTTAACTTAAGTTACAATTTTATAACAGAAATATAGGTAAAACTTGTAGCTTTGCATGGTGAGGATGATAAGTAAGACTAATTGCGGTGACACCATGTGGAATCTCAATTGAGTAGTAATTACTCCCAGTTCTTTTCAGAACTAATTACTACTCAATTGAGATTCCACATGGTGTCACCGCAATTAGTCTTACTTAACAGAAATATAAGTAACTCTTCAAGGATATTACATCCCCCTCACAGAATTTACATTAAATGTTCGTAGGGCAAGCACACATTATCGCGCATTAACAAATCTGGTTCCGTTTGTGAATAATTATTGTTTTCTGCCGTTGACAATTAGTAGTGCAAAGTTTATTTTTTATGTAGATCCGAGTTGTCCCTGGCTTGGGGAATGCCCATGGTGTATTCAGACCAGTAAATATCTTCAAATATTCATTAGAAAAATGCTTACTACTAACAATGTAAATTTCGACGTTTTGTTTGTTGTAACGTCAACGACTGTTGCATGTAGTATACATAATACATCTCCAACGTTTGTACATTATTTATACAACCATAGATAGAGCAAGGACCAGATGAGTAAGGGCCAGATATTACATGAGCTGTAATGATATTCCTACATTATTAATGACTAAACTCATTACCATACCACAGTGTTTATACTTTCAGATATCAGAGAAATAATACTGATAATAGAAGTTATGTTAAATTGCCAATAGCTAATTGTTGCCTTTGCTTCAAAACACCTTAAAACCCGAAACCGAGTGCACTCAGCTCTTAAGTGTCACAATAATTATTAATAATTATTAGTTTAATTATAAATCCTAGTTGACACGCAACAGTCGTTGTCGCAACAAGCGCTCATCCCTGTGTTCAAACTGTTGCCTACTGACTATGCGCATCATTGTCGAGTTTAATCGGATACATTGCCATAGGGTAACCACTCAGCCCGTGTATACTGTTATGCACTGTTTTGGTTCTCGCAGTGGGAGGTAGCTCTGGGAGGACACATCCCAATCTATCTTCTTCTTTTTTCTTGTCAAAAACAACCCCCAAAAACCCCTCTTCTTATTATAGTCTAGCCAGTGTGCTTCAACCAAATAGGTATGGTATTGAGACACTGCTCCTGCTACGGTTGCCAGGAGAAATAGCCTTCACCCAGAAGTGAAATTATTTAGAGCGGGGATTGTTTGCGTGGGTGAGTTGCTTCTATGGGCTAGGCCCCATCGTAACGCTTTCTCCTTTCTTATCTTCACTGCTGATGCAATGTCATTCCTCCTTCACCATCCAGCATTCCTGTTTCAAGAGCTTCGATGGACTATGTGCAAGCCTTTGATACGATAACTGATAACGCATAACTGATAACGCGTGTTATTAATTTATCTTACTGTACATGTTATTATTACCGGCTATATTCTAGTAAAGACTTTTAATTACACGCTGAGCTTTGTAAGGTTGGAATATCATAGTCAAATTTTCTAAGGAAGCGTGTACATCTATGGCGTGCTACTGTATAAAGTCACCATATCTGATAATTCAGTACTTATAAGGTAGGTACGTGTGAGATATTTTACTGTAAAAAAATCAATGTAGACCCCTAGTCGATTTCTATTTAGAGGCTGTTGATGCGACTTAACGTAGGAACATTGTAATTGACAAACGTTGGTCTTATGTCGAATAGAATAAGGTGTTACATTTATCTGGATTGCATTTACACAAGGGCATTTGAATGACGCACGTGAAGCTCATATATAATGCCACTGTTATCCTCATCTCTTATAAATAATAGCGGATCTCCATTTTGGTTAATCATACACATATATGTACATTGATCATATATACTTTTCCATGCCTTTTGTCACCTTTAAGCAGTGTTCCTCCTTGCACGGCTATTTCCCCTTTGTTACCGCTTTGTATACACCCCTCCTATCCCCTGCATGCTTCGTACCACATTATAACCTCGGGCTTAACGCTTGTAACACGAATGTCAATATCCCCATACGCTTGGAAAGTAACCGTTATCCCCATCTCTTATAAATAATAGCGGGCTCCATTTTGGATAATCATACACATATATGTACATTGATCATATATACATTTCCATGTTTGTCACCTTTAAGCACTGTTTCCCCTTTGTTACCGCTTTGTATACACCCCTCCTATCCCCTGCTTCGTACCACATTATACCCTCGGGCTTAACGCTTGTAACACGAATGTCAATATCCCCATACGCTTGGAAAGTAACCGTTATCCCCATCTCTTATAAATAATAGCGGGCTCCATTTTGGATAATCATACACATGTACATTGATCATATATACATCATTTCCATGTTTGTCACCTTTAAGCAGTGTTCCTCCTTGCACTGTTTCCCCTTTGTTACCGCTTTGTATACACCCCTCCTATCCCCTGCTTCGTACCACATTATACCCTCGGGCTTAACGCTTGTAACACGAATGTCAATATCCCATACCCTTGGAAAGTAACTAACCACTCCTAAGGGTGGCAAAGAAAACATAATTATCAAGACTGTGCCTGCAAAATTAAGTTTTCACATAACCATAATCTCCATCCCTGGGCTTAAAATGTCTACCGTAAATCCCCAGCTTTCTAACCAAATAAAAATACTTCTCACATTTTGATAAATGTAAAAAGGAAACTATCAGACTCTACCGATTGGCACACATGCACAAACGTCTCTGTCGAAACACTTAAAGCAGCAATCATTTCCATCTGTCCGTCCAATCGCAAGTGATTTTATTAACAAATGATGTGCTTCTCAAAATAGTTTAAAAAAACTTCAGAAATAATTTGTTTGAGGGATATTTTGTGTCATAACAACCTTGTCACAAATTCACGTACTTTCATCTCGTATTTTCAGCATGCTGTTTATGATTCGTGCACGTCTTATTATTACCAGCGGCCAATTTCCAGACATTGTTCTAATCATGCGCAGTCTGCCTGCACAACCAATCATGTCTGGCTACGTGTTTGCAGTTAAATATCTGAATAAATTAACTTCCAGAGAAGGCACAACATACTGACCTAAGTTATGTTGGAATACTCTACACTCTACAAAAAAATAGTGAAAGTTCAATCAGATTTTTCATCGTCATTCTAGCGCAGAATTTCAGAAATTATTCCAAAAGTGAAAGCACCTCAAACAAAATTACTACGAAAAAAAATTGAAAATATCATCAGGAATACACCAATGAGTTTCACATTACATTTTTTGAATACCAATCCAATACCTTATTATTAATATAAATGATGTCATTCTATTCAATTGCTATAACAGTGCCGTTGGGCGCAGATGTACATAAAAAACAAGTCTAGTGAACTTTAACCAAAAAAACAACAACCCAAAGCTATACATACTTTATTGCACATTTCGATCCTCATGTTTTGAAATCGATTATTATTTGGGTTTGAGGTATCGATTTGCGTGTCCGTAACAATGTGCAGTCTTCCTGGAAGACAGCTTGTAGTCTGAACCTAGTCAACACTTGAACATTGTTCCCTTTTGTTAACAGCAATGCCCGGAGGGAAATAGGAGAATCTTGTAGGCCTAGGCCTATTTATTTTCCTAGATGGGCGTGTATTGTCCAATGGTCATCCTGGCCTTGAAAAAACGAGTTTGAAAATTGGTTTATTGTTCAATGGAATGACACAACACAGGGAAACATTTCTATTTTTTTATAGCTGGAATGGACCAGATGAAATAAAGCTGTGTCAAAATAACTCTCTAGTCTCAAGTCGACATCGGTAAAATTTCTGCAACAATGCGCTCATATTTAACTAGAGATGTACAGAAACAATCCTGAGAAAGTTTCAACTTATTTCGCTGTGTCATTAACGAGAAAAGAGTGAAAATGTATAATGATCCATTTACCATTCAATGCCTTTGGCATTTTCGTTCCGGGTTCCGTCTGCTTCTGTTCCATTCTATTCAACGTTTACAGCATTGCCAAATACTATAATTATTATACTGATTATCCATGACTCGTATACCGTTTACTACTAGTTATACTGCTTAACTTAAAACACTGCTTAAAAATTACTTTGACGTCAACAATGGTACATTGTATAGCCTATACAATATAGCCTTATTTTTAGTTTTCTCTAGTGTATGGGCATGCTCACAGACGTTAAGTTAAATATAATATAATCAGTCTCATTGATAGAGAATATTTTGTTTCCCTGTGGAACAGCTTGATTTTATGCTCGGCCTGTATAATTATGTAGGTGAAGGGTAGGCCTATTAAAAATAAAATGAAAAATAATAAAAAATAAATACGGGTATAGAATCCTGGCTTAGATATCTGGAACAGCGCTCAGATCAGAATATACAGAAATGGTAATTTGGTTGTCGTAGGTTCGACTACTTGTTTAAAAAATATGTTATTAATTGAATCAATAATAATACTATACATATTTTTATTTACAAAATGGATTCCTGAAATGCTTCTATATACCTCTATCACCGTGCAGGCAACTTGAATTCTTTCATACACGGTGCCCATCAATATTGTTATGATAAAATTGGTCTCTGAAGGGGTCCGTTAATTAAACGACACATCGCAGCGCATTGCAACATCGCTGTAATGAAACTTGGCTACGCAACGCTGCACTCTTAACGGGTTTCTGTCAAGGCAATCCCATCTTTCAAATTCAGGAAATTACACTATAAAATCCTGGGTCAGAATTTATTTGGGGAAAGGTCCCCATTGGATCAGACTGACCCCACTGGGTCATTTCTAACCAAAGGGATTTTAAATGATTGATTGGATGACATCAGAAGTCTATTATCTGTACATGGAGGTAATAGACTTCTGGTGACAGGAAAAGGTCTTCCCTAAGTAAAATATAAAGTTCACACAAATACCACTAAAAGTTCGTCGTTTTTCTGTATAATATGTAATTATTTGGTCATAAATATATTGCTTGGAATTTAAAGAATTAATGTCCCTTCAATTCACACATAAAACAACTTACTCTCTCTACTTCAGAATGAATATTTATACGGAGTGGCTCACGCGTGTCTTTCATTATCACTGACATTATACCCCTGTAAGACGCTACACAAAGTAGACATTTCGAGAAAAGCTTTCACACAAGTACATTGACAAATTTGCAATGACTCTCTCACATTAGAAATTCACGCTAAACCTTCTTAAAATATTTAGCAGCTTCTTGTATCGTGACAAAAGAGGTCTTTTCTTTATTAGTGGTTACCAAGATATAATCAAGTCATTTTCCGTGCTTACGGATGGCTTAGAATCGCTATCAATCATTGGATGCGGGCGGGTCGTAAATCAAGAAATGCTTTTAACCGATTTGGGGACTGACTGACTGGCGAGCACTGGGATGATTGCTTTTTGTGCATCCAGTGCACGGTGTCTTTGCAATTTATACAGATTTGATGATAGGCCGTGCAATCTCAGAATGTTCCATTTTCTAATTCATTTGAACCGATCTCACTGCATGATGAACAAGCTCTAGCTTGCATGTACTTCACAAAAATGGACTCAAATCATTATACATAATATACAGCTTGGTTAAATAACCAATCCATTAATAGTAGCCTAACTGTCCAAACGACATCGTTATTTTAACGAAGATATTAGTTAGATTAACTAAGATATTAGTTCACAGATTAACCAAGATAATGGCTATTTTAACCAATATATTATTAATATATTAACCAATATATTGTTAATAGATTAACCAATATATTGTTAATAGATTAACCAAGATATTGGTTAGATTATAAACCAAGATATTGGTTAATAGATTAACCAAGATATTGGTTAGATTAACCATTATGTGGGAAAAATAGCTACCAATATTTGTTTAAAACAAAGTTGTTTTACGAGTATTCTTATTCACATTCTGCTTTAGAAGCGTTGTTATTACTCCATCAGTCAAACTGTGATACAAGGCTGACTTCATGTTGGATCTTGTCTTGGAAAGTTGTAACAGAATTTATGATAATAAATCCAACATAGCAACGCAAGCATTGTCATCTATTCAGAAAGGCACCAGTTTTTTAAAAGTAGCGATCCGTCAATTAACATGGCTATTCCTAGAGACCTAAACCATTTGGAGGTTCCTAACTCATCGATCGTTTCCAATGTCTACGAGGTGTAATTGACAACCAGTTTGGACGCCGGCAAATGAGTTCCCTCGATGGGGACATGCTCGTCGCCATCCGTCACTTCCGAGCCCTGACGCTCTTCAATTAACAGGCACTCAAAGGGCTACTTCAAACCCGCCAGATATCACCAATTGACTGTCATAGAATCGGTAAAAGGTCATTTTAACAAGGGATTCAACTCACGGCCAAGAGTTTCAAATACATATTTTATTTTATTTTTAAAGCATCAGTCAGACTCATATAAGAGAAGTAATATTGCTAGATTTATTTCCTTGATTTCATTGTAATTTGTTTTATTCAAATTGAATGTTAGGATTTACTTTAGAAAGCGTTCAAAGTTACATTTAATTGTTTCGCAATAATGTACTTTGCTTTCATAATAAGTTATTTAAGCATTGGTTGTGTCAACCACATGGATTAGTTAGGCCTATACTTGGACAGATGATTGTCTGCTTTTGAGGTTTTTGCGCCGTGCGTTCGACAGATCCTATACTGAAACCTTTAAAAATCTCCAGGCGTTTCAACCTGACCACCCCACCATAGTACGTGACTTCTTGTTATCGTGGATAATCTTGCTTTATCTTTATAATGATATACATAGTTCTCCGGTCAACACCTATTGCCGGTGAGAGGAACGTTCTGTTATTTCATGCATAATTTACAACACGGTCACGATGTTACCATAGCCCTATACTCTGAATCTAGCTTTGTGTGACGATCGAAGAGACAACAAATTTATGCTGGACAGTGACTTGATTCACACCATAAATTGACCTGTTGAAGCTGCTGTAGATGTATCACGCTGAGCAGCAATGAGTCAACTTAGATGAGATCTGACTGCTGACATGATCCGAAGATATTATAATTATTTCAGTTCAGTTGACAGCAATCAACAAAACATTGTATTTATCTAACTGTAAGTTAAAACAAAATTTGATTTGTCAATGCAATTTGTTGATGTGAAGAGATATGATGATGATGGTGACGACGATGATGATGGTGATAGTGATGATGGTGATGGTGGTGATTGTAATGATAGTGATGATGATAATTGTGAGGATTGTGACGATGGTGGTGGTGGTGGTGATGATGGTGATGATGATGATGATGATGGTGGTGGTAATGATGATGATGATGGTGATGATGGTGATGATTGTAATGATGGTGATGATGATGACGAGAATGATGATGGTTATGATGGTATTGGTGGTGGTGATGGTGGTGATGGTGGTGTAGATATTGATGATCACGAAGATGGTGGTGATGATGATGATAGTGAAGATGGTGATGATGGTTATGGTGGTGTTGATGATGATGGTGATGATTATAATGATGATGGTGATGACGATGATATTGATGATAGTGGAAAATACAATGTTTAGGAATGAAAATCATGTCCAACTAACTCTCCCCGTAAATTACAAAATTACACATCAAACAAGTCAGTATGTGTGTTGTTATCACCCACTAGCCTATAGTACACACTGTAGATCAATAACAACCTAGGATATGCTAGGATATGCGCGCTTTATAAGAATAGTGTATTATTATTATTAAAGTATGTTTATATTTTATTTGATATCACCATTCAAAATAAATTATAAAAACACACATTAAATAAACAAATAAAAACATATATAAATTTAAATTACACATGAAGGCGGTAATATCAGGATAGCCCATAAAGTCTTGCGACTTATTTCCAATGGGGTCCTTTAAGCACAAAAGACAAAACCAACCAGACATTACATCACAATAAGGAACAGAAGACATATAAAGACACAAAGAACGATTTAAGAACATAGTGGATAAAACGAAAAACATGTATATTAAAAGGACCCGCATGTCCCTGCTGGCTCCAATTTTGCCACCATTCTCTCTACGGACATGAGAACAAAAAATCTGTGGCAAAACGGGAACCCACATGAAACATGTACCCTTAAAACCATCTAAATTAAAATAATTTATAAAACTTAACGATGAACATGTATATTAATCGACATGTCCCTGTTGGTTCCAATTTTGCCACCATTCTCTCTATGGACTTGAGAACAAAAAATCTGGGCAAAGCGGGGACCCACATGGAACTTACACCCTATACCATCTAAATTAAAATATTAAAAGATGAAAAACATGCATAAAAAGGGCACCTGTCCCCTACTGATCCTATGCCCCTCCCCCCCCCCCCCACGAGAACTGCATCTCACCTTCTTCCTCCAGGAAATTTATGCTAACAAACCCAGACACAATCCGCAAGGCAAAAACAAAAAGAAGCCAAAGGGCAGTGAAAATCAACCCCCCCCCCCCCACCACTAAAGAAAAAACAAATTTTGGAAGAGGCTAAGTTGAATTATGAATTTGGCAAATTTGTAAGCGCAAAATCAGACAAAATCCATTTTACTGACGATTACCTTCAACAGCAGGTACTAAGGTCATCTCACTTTAATATTCATTTATATCCTTAAAGGTGATATTTTTGAATTGGATGGTTCGTGTGACCTTACAAGACGCTGGCAGCTAATGCGGGGGTTGTATGGAGTTGTAATAGAAATCGATCTAGTCTGGTCCCGATACGCTTTTTTAACGATTGCAACCACAATGTTCACTATTTTTATGTATGTTGTACGGCCGTGTTGGGAGCTCAATTTAATGCCGGGAGATGATCGGATTTTCTGGCGGGGATTAGGCAGGCCGTTGTCTGGCCGTGTTGGCGTTCCATTCAACGCCTGGGGATGATTGGAATTTGTAGAGGGGATAAGGCTGGCCGTTGTATGGCTGGTCGCGGGCTTATAGTGCATCCTTTCACTGCTATCCCCTTACAGTGCAACATAAACAGACCAAACCCTCCTAAAAGTTCATCTTCCCTTGATTCAATAATAGCTGGGGACGATATCAAATTCTGACGACCGCATTAAAACAGTCTATAACGGAAATGTCAAGATGGGCCGTCCATACACAGGCAGTTCCGTTCAGAGCTTACCTCTTGTTAAAGCCAAAGATCTTGCCGTATAGTTTATGAACGAAGAAAACTTGACATTTGCGAAAGTGAGCGCTTAAAACACTTTTAGTGAGATGTCTGTACATGCATCAGTACTTAAGAGCCAAGAGATATGTAGAAAAGTGGGAATATAACAGCTTATTTCATTGTATGGTTAAAGAGAAAACAGTAAAAATGCATTCGGATTATAATATATTCATTCTAATGTGGAAACGAATCACAGCCGTGATCTTCTCAATATGTTGGGATACCGTACCATTACCGTGTAATGGTACCAAGTAAGTTTTAGGTAACTATTATGTCGGTTTTGTTTTGGGTAATTACCAATTACCCCGGTTGTAGAGAAAAACATTCAACCGCAGTTTCAAAAGTAAAACAAACATGTTAATGTGATATATTTTATCTATAGAGCTGAGCCATGGTATCATTGATATTTACTTAGGATTCTATTTCAAATAAATTCAATTAATAAAAGTTGCTTCAAGGCGATTTTTGGAGAGTGCTGTCCGCTATAGGGGAGGAATGCTGCCCTCAATTGAAATAAATACGAGCATTCTCAATTTTTTTTCAGAAAGTTATGGCCAATTCAACTGAAATTATCACAGAATTATTACTATTATGCTTGTACACATTTCTGGATCCTTATATAGTATCACTAACAGTCATATACAAACATTTTATCAAGCACTGGGGCTTATTTAGATGAGTTTCCTGGTGCGTCTGTTGTGAATAGGCCTTAAAAATTCCTGTACCGAGAAACAAGAAAGATACAAATTAATTGCCCTTTTTGCATTCACCGGTTCGTCATCCATTTTACAGACACAGGCTATTTATATTGCGATTACAATGATCTGAAGAAAAACTGACCTTTATAATACTTATATCCCACTGTGGATTTTTAGCCAATTAGCGCACCGACAGGGGATGTAACCATCTACGGCAAGATAATAACAGCCCAGACAGGCTGAAGTAAAAAGTTGAGCAGTCGGAGTAATTATTTTGTGTATCATTAATCCCTATGTCAGACCTAGAGTAGCGCGGGGGTTGGGGTAGGACTACAACTGATAAGTGCATTATTCAGTATTAAGACCTGATTCACATTTGCTTTAAAATCTAATGCGATTAACAATATTATCCTCTGATAGAAAAACAAAAACGTAAATATCAGGAATATCGACACTGAACATAAACACACTTCCAATGAAATATTATAAATTGTCACTGTAATTCTAAATTACTGCATTTTTAAACAAAACGTGGTATTTGTACTGATTTTCCATCACTAAATTATTTCATTTCTCCAATAATCATTTATAGGAATCAAGGCACCAAACGCATTATTACTAGTCAAATCCTCGTTTGCCTACGAACGAATAATCGACGACAATAAAAACAACCAGTAAGTATATATCCCTACCATTTAATATTATTCCTGTTTCATTGTCATTTTTGTGTTGTACCATAGAGGAAGGATATTTTACGGACTTTGGGTGTAAACCAATCAAAGTTAAATTAAAAAGATTGAGTAGATTCTAACCCTAAAAAGAGGGTGTACGATTCCCGAGACGGACTTATAGACCAGCCCCGTAGGCTCAGTCACGTTTCTTTTACCCTAAGGTTATTATTCGATCGCTTGCTGTAGACACGCGACTATAGACTGCACAGATCTTACATTCATTGCCTCTACTGACTCATGTCCTTTCTCTATGATTATATCAATCGGTCGTTATTGCTTCAATTCTTGATGTATACTGGCCACCGATGTGACGGGCATGTTTAATGGTGAATAAACTCATTTTTCCAAGAATAGATAGGTCAATGTATACGGTTTCCTTAATTGTACTGTGCACCAGTATGAAATAATATGACAGACAGTGCCTTTTCAATGTAATCAAATGTTGATATCGTCATGTCAAAGGTTAATTATTACTTTACTCAACATCAAAAGTGCAAATCGTGTTCGTTCGAAAATACAACTAATAAAATCTATATGGCTAATTAAAGTAATTTATTTATAAATCCGTTAACATTGCATGTGAGTTATTTCATCAGGGCAACAACAGGGCAACGTATTCACCGACACATCTGTCTATCTAACACTACAATGAACTAATTTAATCAGAGAACTGATTTAATCAGAAATGTTAAGATGATTATCAGTGAAGATGTTTCACTATTATCATGTTTGTTGTTTCTTCACATCTTCTTCCCAATCTACTGCCTCGATTATCTTGTCAAGTCAACCCTAGTTCGATCAGATGACGTTACCGTTGCGAAGCTTCTTCAACAAGTCTGTACGTGATCAGATTTACTAACTGCGGGAGTTGCTTGAGTCACTGACATAATACATTTCTCATAGAACATGATAAAGGGATTACCACAATTATCGCATAATCATGGGCGGATCCAAGGTCTCGTATAGGGGGGCACACAAAATGACGCAAATTTACATGCACGGCGATAAAAAGGGGGAACCTGCCCCTCCCCCTTCCTTGGATCTCCAATGGAACAATGTTCAGCAAAATGTTAGTTTTTTATACATATTATTTTGTTCTATACATAAAGTATTATATGGATAATAACCTTCTACCAATAGTACATAGTGCTTTAATAGACAGAACATAACATCTGTATATTTATCCATTCTTTAATAGAGACAGAAATAGAGACGTAAATGCCATGGAGAGACTAAAATATGGAATTTTTAATGATAAAAAATAAATAGCTCATTGATTTTTAGCGAGCTACTTATAATTTGAAGCTTTTCCGAAGAGGATGTCGGCGCCGATTAATATTCACATGCCAGCGCTTATATTGCCCACGCTGGAAAATAACATAGAAATGGCTGAATCGTCGTCAGATGTGATACTTTACTGAGGTAATAAGTAACTAATAAACTATCTAATGTGTAATTATCGTTCACCAAACTGATATCTTTGTGAAGAAATCGATCATTTAGTGACCCAAACTCGGTTGAAAAAAATCTAAAATATCAAAATACGAAGGGCGCAAAAAAGCACCGTTGCACAGTGGGCCAGGGTGGGACCAAAGTGCGCCAAAACTAAATGTTCCATTATTTTGATGGCATATTACACCCAGATATGTTTTCGGACCCGCATGTGTCAATAGAAGTGTTTTTCAACATTTATGACGTCATAAAAATACTTATTTCTGATTGGACCGCGGATAATTCACGCTTTATAGCTTTAATTGAGTTTTTGTTCGTTTTAAATTACACTAATCGAGTGTATGTGTTACGGCTGTAAATTATTTTAAGGATAAAATTATTGTTAAACAATTTGAGGAAGTTTGTGATATAAATCCATTATACACTGTTGGTAATGTAAGTTTTCTTGAGTCTGGGTGCCTTTGACATCCCAAATTCCCCATGAAGGTTCGTTTCGAAGTCTTCAGCGGTAAAATGATCGCTACATATCACGCTGGTTGGAGACGACGCGAACCATTTTGCCCTCGTCCACCGCACTTTTGTGGCCCAAATTTTTCGTAGTGCCTCGTCTTTAGGGAACCTATGGAGGCTTACACCTTCGCTAGGAGTATTACTACAGCCTGCTACGACACATCTTGTAGGCATGATGTATATTTTCAAGGAAATTTAGGATGAAAATATGTATACACATATATTGGAGTTTTAACATAAGCGCATCGGACACGTACACACACAAACAAACAGCTGTGCATTGCTAGGAAATCGTTCTTTAACTGACGTCACGGTATTACATCACTCAATTGCCAATAAAGTGGGGGGCTTGTGAAGTGGCATAACAGTCTCCAAAATGAACAGAACAAACTTCAATTATGAAAAAAACTAACAAATATCTTGTTTTATTGTGCAAAACACATTTATTAAGAGTCATAATGGTTTTTATTTCTGTGATCCGATATCACTCTGTAGTGATGCGGATTTACCGCTTTTACGGAGTAAAACAATCCGGATCCAGATCCAGAAAATAAAATGACAGAAGGTGCAGCAATGATAGAAACACTGATGATGATAACATATGCCTCATGCCTCTAAATCCGATATAAATGTCGTTGAATTATAATATCTGGCATAATGGATATTGTTCTGGCTTATGCATGGGCTTTTGCGAATTAATGTACATGTACATGTACAAAGCTTTCATTTGAGTATTGGATCAAACACCATTAACCCCTGACAGAAAGTAGGTCATCTCGCTTGTAGCCACTCTCCATAAATAGCTAATGGATTCAAGCTTTGTATACAACGGGCTTTTATAGAGACTTCAATTAATTACCAAAATCCAAAAACGGGGGTAGGAAAACCTCTTTCTTTTCCGCCTGGCGTCGTTACCCCATCTTTTGCAGTGGTCCAGTAAAGAGGTTTTACCTTGTTTCTGGACTAGGCGAAGGTCTGCCAGTTTTTCCCCTTTTCCTTTTCCTCTCCTTCTTGTCTTTCTTTCTGTCTCTTCTCAGTAGTCTAGACCCTATCGATCTTTGATACATGCCCAGGGCCCTCCCTGGATCATCTGAACCCGCCTCTCGAAGGGTACCGGAAAACATGTTGCAGGTCGTGGCCGCCTGGTAGCACAGGATCCCGAACTCAGTGGTAATGCTCTGAGAGGCTGATCTATCAACAGGTGTAAAATGTCGAGGTGGTTGTACTGCCATGGACATGCATGGATTGGTGGTCTGTGCAGCCACTTTCGGTTGCATTCCTGAGGCCATCGGGGTGACATTGTTACGACAATGTGTTCGTTTGGGTCTTTTGGTTCCTCTGATTGTTTTGGGGCCAGTTTCAAACCCTAGACTAACTGAGACCTCTTGTTTATATTAATACAAACATGAATACACAAGCAATGATATAGAAACCTGGCTTGCTCGCGCAAACCCACCTTGCTGTGCGCAGCGTTCAAAGCCGTTGGTATTGCTTTTTCCAATATCAGGGTTTTCGTTCCAATTTCACTTCTGTTCAGTCTTTTGTTCTTAACAACTCACCTGATTTGCTTGTTTCATCTGAGAGCAGACTGAATTGTGACATTTCCTCTGATTCTTTTAAGTTACCGGGATATATCTTTCATCGCCTTGACCACCCTCCATCACATGGTCTGGGTGTCTGTGTTAAAGAAACTCTTCCCATAGCTCCGTGAAAGCACTTTGGAATGTAACAATCATGAATACGTGCTTTCGCCTCTCGCTTCTCCATTCCACTACTTACTTGTTTTTTTTGTACGTTCACCTTCATCATCATCCTGCAGTAGCTAGATGCTATCTCTGATAGCATTGATTCGGCTATTTCTCAGCACCTCTGCTCAAGTCATGGTATTTGGTGACTTCAATGTTCACCACAAGGAGTGGCTGATTCATTCTCGTAATATTGACATTCCTGGTATTGCAACATATAATTTTTCCATCTCCCAAGATCTTACTCAGATCGTTTCATCCCCTCACCATATTCCGGATCGTGCCCGATGGTAGGTACCTGCTGGATCTCTTCTTGTGTTCTAACCCAGAAGACTGTGTCGCAAGGTCTTGCCTCAATTGGTAACTCGGATCACCAATTGCCCTGCTCTGTTTCCGTTTCATATTCTTCTCCTTCAACTACATTTCAGCCTTTTCATCGTACTGTTTTTCAGTTTGAAAGGCTGATTGGGATGGTTTTCGATGTTTTCTTGCTGATGTGCCCTGGTTATCGTATTTAAGTCTTGGTCCTGATTTGGCAGCAGACGAGTTATCCCAATGGATTAACCTTGGTATGGAGATTTACATCCCCTCACGTACCTACCAGATCAGGGCCCATTCACAACCTTGGTACACTCCAGCCTGTGCTGCAGCAATTGCCCATCGTAACCATTTTTTTAAGAAGTATCATCTTTCAGGAACTTTGGATAATAAGTTGCTCCTTTTCCATGAAGCTCGAAATCGATGTAAGAGAGTTTTAGAGGATGCTAAGCAGCAATATGCAAACTCTATTGTTGGTTCCATTTCAACGCAACGGCTTGGTTCCAGGGACTTTGGCGGACTGCCAATAGTGTACTTAACCGCAACAAGTCCTCTATTCTCCTCTCTTCATGGACCCGAAGTTCTTACTTCCCAAGATAAGGCAAACCTTTGCTGACAACTTTGTATTCAACTCCACACTTAATGATGAGGGGCATCCACTTCCTGCCTTTCCATCCTGTACAGCTCGGTAGTATCAAAGCCTATTATCACACCAAAGAAGATTGCCCGGACTATTAATTCCTTGGATGCCTCCAAGGCTACTGGCCCTGACGGAATCCCTATAATTGTTCTGAAAATGTGTTCCCCAGAACTTTCACCTATTCTTGCCAAGCTATTCAATATGTGCTTGGCAGTCTCAGTGTTTCCTTCATCTTGGAAAGTGGCATCTGTTGTCCCTGTCTTTAAGGGTGCTGGTGAGCGTTCTGAGTCTACTAATTATCGTCCTATTAGTCTGCTTCCCATAATAAGTAAGATCTTTGAATGCTTTGTCAACCAACAGCTCCTTGGATATCTGGAGGACAATGACCTTCGACTGACTGCCAGTATGGTTTCGCCATTCCCGATCAACCGGTGATCTGCTTTCCCTAATTACTGATCATTTTAATGGGGCATTAGATCGTAGGGGTGAGGCTCGTGTTGTAGCATTGGACATCTCAAAGGCCTTCGACAAGGTATGGCATTCTGGCCTGCTCCACAAGCTTCAGTCATATGGTGTGTCAGGCAGAATGTTATCCATAATTTCTGCTTTTCTTTCCAACCGCAAGTTGAAGGTTGTCCTTGAGGGTCAATCTTCTCCTACTGTTCTATCAATTCTGGTGTTCCACAGGGCTCGATACTTGGTCCTACTCTCTTCTTATCTACATTAACGATTTGCCCGATAAAGTTTTGTCTCAGCTCGCCATGTATGCTGATGATTCAACCTCTACTGTGTTTCCCTAACTCTTCTAACACTTCGTTGTGAGGTAGGTGTCTCACCGAATAATGATTTAGAGAGCGTGTTGAAGTGGGGAACGATTGGTTAGTAACCTTTAACGCAAAGAAAACTAAACTACTGTCTCTTTCTCGCTCTAGAGATGATACATTTCCATCAATTCATATGGGTCCATTAACTTGCCTGAGGTATCAGATTTTCGCCTTCTCGGACTTGATATCTCCACCAAAGCCAGTTGGGAGAGGTATATCTCAGGCATTGCAAAGAGTGCTTCCATGCGAGTTGGTTGTCTTTATCGAGCTCGGAAGTTCTTACCTCCTGATGCTACTCTCTACCTGTATAAGACAACTATACGTCCCTAATGGAGTACTGTTGTCACACATTTAGCCTGGAGCTTCTGCCTGTCATTTATCTTTATTAGATAGAGTGCAGAAGGTATTGTTAATCTTGTTGGTGAAGAGTTGGGATCATTGTTACAACCTCTTTCTCACTAGGTTTGTAGCCAGCCTCTGTCTTTTCTACAGATATTTTCATGGCAAATGTGCCACCAGTGTGTCCAATCTGGTTCCTCCTATCAGGGTGTTTAAGCGTGAGACCAGGCTTTCTGCTTGTTCTCACCTGCACACTCTAGCTTTGCCGAGATGCAGAACAATGAGCTATGCCAGCAGCTTTTTTCCACGTACTGCATCTCTTTGGAACTCCTTGCCTGGTGCATGTTTCCCTACATCCTATAATCTAGACAGTTTTAAGAGGAATATCAATTCCTACCTTCAGTCCTCCTGAGCTATTTTCATCTTCTATGATTTCTTCTTGTAGCCCCTTACCTAGAGTGGCTTTTGGCCTTGTTTGGGGCGAACTTTCATAAAAAAAAAAAAAAAAAAAAAAAAAAAAAAAATTAATTGAAAGTTAAGTCATTCAGATTATCTTTGTTGTCCAGGATTACACGTTTGATATCCCGATGTAATTAATTATAATCGAACAGGGGTCTCCGTGATATTGATGGTAGGATGGTAGGCCTATAGGACAGTATAATAATATAGTTTTAGCGCATTCTATCCTGATAGTATAATAAACATGATAATTTTAAGAGATAACTTAGTCTATCGTAAATATTTCTTTTTCAAAATTCTTGTTTATGACCAGTGGTTCTAGTGTTAAGTAGGATTTGAAGCTTTGCATGATGGGAGTACAGTAGAAGTAAGGTTTACGGTAGCAACATGTAAACAATCTCCTAGGATATGTAATAAGTGTTGGTTCTGAGTAGAACCAGTGGTGAGAACGTCTACGTTTCGATCAGTATACTCTGATCGTCTTCAGGAGAATGGGTATAGTGTTTAAAACACAAGTCGCGTTCGTACAGGACTTTTGAGGGTAATAATAATTGATTTATTTATTTTGATTTATTCAGTTATTGCATACGGCGGCTAAAAAGCCGAAATGTACAATTTACAGAATTTTAATGTACACAATTGACATAAAATTACACAAAGGAACTGTTCACACATTAACATTGATGTTTGTGAGTCGCAGGAACTTTAAGTTTAAAATGTACCCACAGTATAATATTATGTTACGATTGGAATTTTTATACTGAAATTCGCTGACATTTTCCGCTAGAGAAAGTCCTGCACAAAAAAATTGAGTATTGACAATTAGTTGTGCATATTGGTCAACTCGCCCGTAATGATGAACTCTGTGGAATACATTGACACTATAGTACCTGTGTGTTTTTAACCTTCTGGTTTTTCAGAGTAATTGTTTTGTGGGAGATATAGATATAGATATATACAAATATAAACGTGAAGCGAGCAAAGAAAAACTGTCTGATGCTGGACTCGAACCCACGACCTTTCGAATACCGTACGAGTGCTCTACCAACTGAGCTAACCAGCCCCTATGTTGGTGGGCGGTCCACTTATGCCAATTATCTATTGCTCTATGGGGCCAGGTCAGAGGCCAAACCATATCTGCCGAGTAGCCAGGGATCAAGCCCCGGTCAGATGCAAATAACCTGGGTAACGGCAGTAGCGGGGATCACACAATTAACGGGACACAAGCCTTTTATGTGGTTGTACACAAAGTAGATTTATATGGAGAAACTGACCTGAAATATTACATACACGGGAAGCGAGCAAAGAAAAATTGGCTGATGCCGGACTCGAACCCGCGACCTGTCAAATACCATACGAACGCTCTACCAACTGAAGCGAGCAAATTAAATCTGGAGGGTGGCCTTAGATCCACAGACAGAATACAAACATAAAAACACATCCATTTATATGGAAAAGGAAAGGGTCATGGGAAGGTGTAAAAAAAAGCGGGGAAATAGTAGTGTATATATCTCTATATATACACACATTTAAAAGGGTTCATTGTCCTGCTTTGCCTTGTTTAATCTTTTCTCTTCTTCTATATCCAATTTGTCGTGAAATGAAGGATGATACAGTAAGTTTCACACCTGCCGATTACAGTTGATCAATCACACTATATATACGCTAGTGTACATCTCAAACGTTATATTCTCCCTGAGGTGTGACAGCCGTGTCGCGAGCCGTACGGGGTATACTTGTGACAACCAATTGTTAACATTTAGAAACCATTTTTACTAAAAGGCAGTTTATGATATTGGTAAAATGTCTTTAAATTAATAATAAACATAAAAGTATGAACATAAACCAACCTGATGAAACTTGCTATTGTTTAACATAGCCTTCGTGTTTTGGTCAATGTGAACGAATTTTTACAGTATAACGAGCATTCGATTGGAAAACTATTTCCAATGGTGGCTTTATGAAATAAGAAGTGTATATAAATATGACGTGTTTCTACACTACCGGTACTCAAATTAAGCTGTTAATACCCCAACACGTTGCTTCTATGCTGTGTGATCTGGCATCAAAAGCTTAGACTTCATGTAAACATGTAACAGTCGTTAGCTGCAATTCCCTCCTTAAAAATATGTAATTGTTCCTTCTTCCCGACCATACACAATGAGAGATATAATATAAAGGGGGAAGCCGTGTTTACTATAGGTAATTGTTATTTTATCAGTCGAAGGTGATATTAAAATCTCGTCGGTTCGCTTTTCATCACATAGACCTGCGGAAGTGCCAACGGACTGCCTTTAATATGTAATTTATTACCATTAAAGATGACACAGTAAATATATCCCTGCGAATATACATGGGGGGAAAACACAGGTATGTATATCTTACGTCTACTGGTCTGTTTGTGTTAGTCTGTCTGTCTGTCTGTCTGTCTGCAGTATAAATCTATCTATTGTGTAGATGTACTATGTCTACACTGTAAAAACGTTGGGCAACATGGGGTTAGGTAAGGTTATTTCACCCAGAATTGGTCAGTATTTACCACAACTGTTCACATATTTTGGCAAAAATTATCCAATATTGGGCAATGGTAAACCAACTGTGTAACCTCTTGATATATTGACCAGTGTTGGGCAACATATCAACCGTGTTTGCCCAATATTTCTTACAGTGTAACTATTTTCACTCTTGAGACTAAGTACATTTTGAATAAGTGTCTTAATTCGATTACGCTTGTCCAAATTGTTAGATATAACTTGGAGGATCGGCCTAAGTTGTTATGGCACAAACTTGATCATATTAGGTAATTCTTCCTGAAGTATAATTTGTAATAACATCTACTAAACATAATTTATGTATAGGCCTAGTCAAAATTTAAGAAGAATAGTGTTGTCAATGAAACATATTATACAACATTCGGTTGTGATGATAATCATGATATATCAGTAGGAAATTCTTTAGGCGTATTATTTTGAAGGCATCGTATCTCAATCTTATTCATTGTAAATATTTGATGTGGTAAAGATGTCAAAGTATACAACATTAAAAATACCACAAAGGGCCTATAAACATACACAATGTTGCCTGCCATAAAATTATTTGTGCATTTTGCTCAAATACTTGTTTCAAACAGACTATAATGTAGGTACTCTGTATCTGCTCTTGTTCATTCATGTCCATATCTGTTTTTTCTCGTTTTTTGTCATTTACATTGTTCATTGTAATCATTAATGTAGTTGCAATGTTCAAATACATTTCGCCAAAAGCTGTGGCTTTTTTTCTTTAATATGCTTCCATAGCCTGTACCAACCATTATTCATTTATATAGTTTTTATAGCAGTCTCGTAAAGATTATGGAAATAAAAGTGAATTGAATGGCATACTGGAATCTCCAAACGTAAACAAAGTAACAAATTTTGAACATTATAATACTCTGGTTACATTTTAAATCAGTGGCCTTATGTATTCTATACACGAAAAACATTCATCACCGTTTGTCCATAAACCACGTATGACTACGTTATGAATTATGAATATGAAATGTTATAGGCATTGTTTCTGAAATGGAACAGATTCCGTCATGAATTTTATTGACGCGTGTCTGTAATACAAAACAGCTACTTAATTTGTCATCATTGTAGCCACGTTTATTCGGTAATAAATATGCATAACTACCGTATATAATTTATCATGAGAACGTTTCTGTCTGTATTATCAAATGTTTTTATTTTCCCATATAGCTCTGCAATATCTATGCATTACGGAGCCCCTAAAGAGACCTTTACATGAAAAAAATCTAAAATTATTTCGAGGTCATGAAATATTTTTCGTTTCCCCGAATTATTATTAATTTGTTTCATATAGGTCCCTTTAGGGGCTCCGTAATGCATCCATATCAGCGCTGTTTTTGTATAGAGATGCATATAATAACAATAATTCAATTCAGTTTATTTGTCAATTAACATGAAATTAACTGTGACTCACCGTCATGTTTGTAACATAATAAAATCAATATTTTTGAAACGTGTGTATGTACGCTACATAAAGAATTAATTTCTTGCATTATAAAGTCCGCGTATGGATTTTTTCAAAAAACAAAAAACAAAACAAATTGAGCTTTAATTAGTAACAGTGTTTGCTTGTTCGACATATTATTTGCAGTTTTTATTGTCATCAGTGCCTTGTCTGATGCACCAACAATTAAGTAATGTATGCTATTCGTTGGGGAGGCTATTTTGAGAACGACATTACTTGTGAAGTTGGTGGTGATATGAAACATCTAGAGATGTCGCCAGTGCCTTCAAATTGAGCTTTTTATAAAACGAGTATTTAGGGCACCTGATTCCCTGAAAGAGCTGTCTTATTTTTCCTTGTCAAGCGAAGGAGTACCGTCCATGGTTTGGCTGTCAAATTGAGATATCGTTTCCCTTCTTCAATTACAATTCATGTATGTTGCAGGGTACGTTCAACCATGCATGTTCAGCTACAGATGTTTAACTGTGTTTTGTGCGCAACTTATCCGTGGCACTCACCTGCTTGTCTGTACTTTCCAACAAGATCTCAAAAATCGACTCACAATATTTATGTTTCTTTACCTCCGGTGTCTTGATTTCGTCATTACATTCCAGGCACGATTCTGGTTGTTGGCGATGGAATTCCGGTAAATCCTACAACGGGAAAATAGATTGATTGGAAAGTCATGTACGACAGCTAAATATCCCCTTCTGCTGTCTGTAATATGACTTTGGCAACTCCAATCAAATTGAACATTTGGGAATCTCTTTGATGAATGCAATTATTTTAAATGAGTGTTTGGTACGGATGTGTGGACATTGGCAATTCTCGTTATCTCGTTATTTGTTTTCGTCTTTGGTGTCATAACATTGTCATCATCAGTCAAATCGTCGTCCTCATCATCATTGTCATATTAGTTATTACTCGTCCTAGTGGCATTTCATTTCATTTCATTTCATTTATTATTTCACAGGGCAGAAACAATCACAAATACAATGGCAAAAAAACAATTAGAGAAAAAAATTAAATACATATACATGATGAAAATAAGGTAAACATGACAAAATGTTGACAGCACCCCTGTAGGATTACCAAAATGCAAACCAAATCACAATCTAGTGGCTCTCCATAATGCTGCCAAACATAATCAAACAATATAATAAAATATAATATAATATAAAAAGCCAAAATAAAAATCAATCCAAGAGATTAAAAACAAGTGCAAACAAAATAAAACGACAAAAAGGAACATAAAGCATTAGCACAAAGTGTTATGTTGTTCAAGATGATAGTAGGAGGGAGGAGGTAGGATTGGGAGCAAAGGAGATAGGAAACATTTCCCATGGTCTCCTCCTCAGATACTGGTACACCATGTTTTACTTCCTCCATACTCTTATACAACTCTCGGGTAAGAATTGATCCAGAAAATGGTACGCAGGTACCACTCCCGTTTTGGAGTCAGTATGGCATCGACATGGATTCTTCCGACAGGTTTTTTTTGCCCAGGTTAGCCAAAAAAATGGCACATACCGACGGCTTTCTTTCTTGTCAATTCTGATAAGGGCTTAAGGTGTTCCATATTCTTAACCTCGCTACCTCCTCCCCGCCTTGAGTTTCCCAACTTCATAAGGCTACATATTTTTTCCCCTACCACATCTAGACCATGTTTGTATGGAGGATGTATTCATTTTCTTTGCGGGTGAAAACTGCTCTTATCACCGGGCAGGTGATAGGCTTCAAGCACCACTGCTGACGGATATCTGTGTGTAAAATTAAGCCTACATTCCCGGAACAAGATTGACATTGATAAAAGTTGTTATACTCATGAATGTCTATAAGTCGCTCCTCATTTTACTCTTGGCGCTTTAGATGCTTGATATGCCAACGGTAGATTACTATTATACCGCGAAGATCCTATATAGTTTTTGCTTTATTTAGGCTAGTCCTAGCAAATTATATTGTGAAACATCCAATGCATTCGTAAAGTTACGCTGAATTGTCAAATTTCTGTGTCTTAGATTGGGTGAATTTTAAGGTTTCTATTACGATAGGACATTAATGAATTTCTCTTAAAACTGGTGAATAAGAGTTTCTCATGCATGTCTTCATGACGTAGCGCGTTTATCTTGTTACACAAACTATGCATAGGCCTAATCAAATGACATTTTTTCCAACATTACCAAATTAATTTTGTACCACGGTGTGACAAACTCAATTATATATAATGTATTTTAAAACCTGCCATCAAATAATTCCATAGCGTTATTAATTATCGATGAACAAATAAGAAAGGTTATTTAGAGCAACCACAAGACATCTTCATAAATATTCGAAATAGAGGACTAAACAATAAACATCGAATATGACATGTATAGGACATCCAAACATAAGTTGATCATGTTCCAGATATGTCCCCTCCAGAAAGGAAAATTCTTCTGCTAGAAATGTTTCTATTTAAAAGGGACTTGGGATATGTTCCCCCACCCCTAAATAACTGTTTTTTTGCTGACATTTTGCTGACTTCGCTCCGAGTGAATTGCATTATGCAGGGTGACTGAATATTGACTCGAGGAGTGTCTCACCATAATGAGATAAAACCCAACCATTCCAACCATCGAATTAAGATTCTCGGCATAGCAGTTGCTTTCCTGGAGGGGGAATTACCACCTCCTGTGGGATAAAAGCCTCTTTCTCTGACTGTCCTCCCATTCTTGATAAATAAATAAGAACTTGATTGTCCTTACACTACATGAATATGCTGATAACAATGTCCATTTCAAGCCCTTCTGCACTATATATACTGACTGAAATACTAACAACTCACGAGCGACACAGCCCCTATAGCTGAACGCGTTGATGTCAAAATAATGGTGGCTTTATACTTCAGGCTATTGTGTTAATTTAGTCCTCACATTTTATAACGTTCAGGCATTAAAGAACATTAAAGCGAAAGGAAGGCATATTACAAGCTCAAATGCGCCTCAGGAAAGTCAAACAGCAGAGCACGTAACGCAACGGAACGCAACGCAACGTAAGGACACGCAATTTCCAACAAGCTGTGAAGAGCAATCCAGTGCACTGCAATGCACTGCAATGCAATGCACCGATCTCAAAGAAGCCTATAGATCCTCTAAGGTGCAAACATAATATTGCAAACAGTGCACCGATGTTAGATGTGCAGACATGACTGGCTCGTGAATGCGCATAAATTCTGTGGAAAATGTCTCTCTTCGATTAAAAATAAATAAATGGATCTAGACTGTTCATAATCAGAAAAACCCATTCTGAGGTGCAAGGGTAATTATGGATTTACATTAAATTAATGGATGTGACGAATCGGTGAAATTTCACGTGTATTTCTTGGTTGCATGGTTACATCACGTACAAACCTATGGCCTTGGGTGTTGCGTATCGTTGAGATTTGTTCATTTATTAATACACCACACAAACAACAAAGTACTGTGATGTTTTCGATGCAAACCTTACATTTCTAACTTTTGTTCAGATTCAAATAAGGTTTTTAGCAATTAGCGATGGGTTATATATTGTAAATTGTTTAATTCGTGTCACAGCAAGCTGATGGCAGATCAGAATGCATGTACTTTTTGTTATGTTACGGTACTATGAACATTAAAATTGTATATATTTGCTATGGACACAGTCTGGGGTTTAAAGGTCGATTTAATGGACAGCTGTTGGTTAATTAACATATTCAAGATGAATTTTTGTTCGCCTTTTTTCTTCTTCTAAGCAGTGCCAGGTATCCACGCGTGGTGTCCATTGCACGGGAAACAATGGCAGTCACTGGCTGCATTGTACTCCCAAGGACAAATGTAATTATGCTTCTGATTTAAAGGTACAGATACGAACTGAATTAGCAATGCAATTTTATGTTGACAACTATAGTTCGCATACCCACTCAATGAAACACGTATTAAAACCCTAATTGCTATATTATGCATGAAAAACATTGGCGTAGAAATAATCTCAAGTATTTATATAATATGTTGTCTGACATCCTAGTGTTGTCGTATTTAAAGGGAATGTACAGCAACATCGGTAATTACACGAGTACGACATTACCGAATTATTATTCTAAAAGCTAACTTGATATGAAATTGGTAAAGGTACCAATCATCCTATTATATATCATATCAGAAGTGCTCTTATTTCACAGATAACACGAATAATATGTGCACATGAAACCTTTTTGCTCCAAATATTTTCTGTAAAATTGTAAAAATGTTGAATGCTTTTTCACACTTTTTTGAGCTGAAACTTTCACAGCATGTTTTTTGTTTAAAGGATTAAAGGTACAACACTGGTATTTCTTTGAGTAACATTCATTTCAATACTCTAAAAAATATATCATAAACCTTACCTGTAAATATTTCATTACAATAGGTGCTGATGTTCTGAGAAACGACGGAAAGCTATTACTGGTTTTTAAAGTTTTGTACGTTTTACAAAAAGTGGTCGGGCGGCCACTTTTTGTAAATTCGACAAAATAATTCCTGTTTTCTCGCACGGTAGACGGAATAATTTCACAATATAATCGATACATGTACCAACTAGTTTCATTATATCATTTTAGATAATAATTAATCAATTCGATAATCTGGTAATTACCAATGATACATTCCCTTTGATTTGGCTGTTTACCCAGTTGCTCTGTGTTCTTGCTCTATGCTCTGTTCGCACAGATGCCTCAGTTATAATTTACATCGTCTGATGTATTTAGTCACGATACCCACATATCACGATTCTGCATACAAAAACACTTGAACCCGTTGCTGTCGTCATACGACAGCTAGCACCTGGATGAGTGCAGTGGTAAATACGGTAGTCATGAAAATGCTAGTCAGATTGAGTGCACGACGGGGTTTGTTTTTATTCCTTCATTCTCAACATGGCTATTTCAGAGTGTGTTATTCGTTTAAGAGGCGAAATTTAATAAGCAAAACAACACCTGCATTATCTGAACGTAAGTCATTAATACATTTCCTGAATAATTTGTTTTTTCTTAAAATAAAAGTCTAAACTAAAACACTATGAGCAAAATATTATTTTACATTTTTTAAGTTGGATTTCACTACATGTTAATTCAACACTTTCTTTGAGTAGAATTTAACTGTCTAAAGAGTTACTGACCAAACACTTATTTAATTCAACACTTAATGTTTTAGAGTATACTCCTTAAGTTGATAATAAACTTGTGAACGTTTCATCTGAATTCTAAATCTTGTTTATTAACAATTGATATTTGATCAAATTTGTAATCAGTTGGCAGCTTTCTCCTTCAAGTATCTTCTAAGTCTCCCAATTTGCAAATTTTGTAAATTATTAAAGTTTTCACATTTTTGCTTAAATGACAATATTTCCAACAAAATTATTTATCAGGGTGTTTGATATCCCAAAGTAATACATAATATTTCAGTCATTCTGAGATCAGGTTGTAAATATCATCATATTTCTGACATTGAACTGCCAGTATTTTATATCACTATCTCATCTATCGTGCACAATTGTAATTAATATCGTTAGGTTTTTACACCAGATGTTTAAGTTTGAGTATAGTTTTCACAAACAATAGGTATATTCAGCAAGGCTATAATTATTTATATCATAAGATATAAAGATGGTTATACGATAATTCTATTGAACTCAAAGTTTACACTTTTAGGACCATCGAAGCGTATAGACAAATGAAGCAGATGTTCCAGTAATTATGAGCAGACTATTTTTTAATTTCATATGACTAAGCAGAAAATTACACCAATACTGAATATTTAGAGTATTGTGTTTAACTTATTGAATTCAGTAAATGATATAATATTATACAGTGCGTATCAAAAAAAAGGTAATCCGAATTCAGGGCGTTAATATGCCAAGGTTATTTAGTTTGACAATTTACATGTAGTGTACCAAAGAAGAGGAACTCCTCAGCTTTCCATTGATACCTTTATTGACCCATTACTGTCACACATGGCCGAGTACATTGTTATTGAAAATGGCAAATTCAAATCGCATTTTTGCAAGTTTGGGTAATCAGTTCAAGGCAGTCTGAAATGGACGCATCACTTGACTGCCTAGATGATTATGTAAGATTTTTAAGCTGGTGCGGTAATCGTCTGTTACGACATCCTTTTCTTCAAGTTGGGTATTTAAGAAGGGCCTGGGTTTAGGGACAGGTAGTTGGAAAGATGGTACAACTAACGACTGAACAGCGAGTTTTCGTGATTACAACATTTCACCAAACTCACAGTTTGCAGCAAACTCGCGATGCTTTCAGGAAACGTTTCCCAGAACAGGAGCCCCCAGCAGCCAAAACCATCTGGGCGAATGTTAGAAAATATCAAGAGTATGGCACTAGCCTCAACCGCAACAAGGGGAATTCTGGCAGGAGGCGCACCGGGCGATCAGAAGGGAACATTGCAGCAGTAAGGCAGCAAATTTTGGAGCATCCTAGGGACACCAGCGCAAGGCGAAATGGGCTGAGATTGCCTTCGGCGACATTCAACAGAATCACGAGATTGGACCTCCACCAGCATCCATATCGGATTCACATCCGACATCAACTTACGCCAGGAGATTTTGCTAGAAGGCTGACGTTTGCCAGATGGTTGATAGCCCTTACCGAGAGAGATGTCAATTTTCTGCGGAATCTCGTAATCGGCGACGAAGCTGCTTTCTCCATGAACGGCAAGGTCAATACGCATAATGTTCTTGAATATGCACCAGCAAGACACCCCCCAGAATTCAATTTTGAGGTTAACATGAGTCGACAAAAGTGGACTGTTTGGTTAGGACTTTGTGGAAGTGGTCAGCTGATCGGACCGTTTTTCTTTCAAAGGAATGTCAATGGTAACATGTATCTGCAGATGCTCAATGATAACGTTTTACCGCAGCTGCAGGAACACTTTGAGCGACAGGTTCGTGGGGTCTTCAGACAACTCTGGTGGGCCCAAGATGGCGCCTCAGCACATCGCCTTATCGCTGTCCGAGATCGTCTGAGGGAACTCTTTGGCGAACGAGTCATCGCCGTCAACCATGAGGTGGAATGGCCACCAAGATCACCTGACCTCACACCATGTGACTATTTCCTTTGGGGACATTTGAAGAACAAGGTGTTTGCAACTCCTCCCCGTGATCTTGATGAATTGCAGGGCCGTATTCGAAATGAAGTGGATGCTTTACGCAATAATCCGGCTATGGTGAGACGAGCAGTGCAGGACATGCTCCGTCGCTGTCAGCTTTGTGTCGAAAGGGTAGGTGGACATGTTGAAGGTGTGGGTGCATAAAAGGGCAATGTTAGAAGAGATTCTTCTTGAATAATGTCCAGTCATTCCTAAAGAAAATCTGGTTTATCATACTGACTTTCACTAATTATCCTGCCTTGCACTGATTACCCAAACTTGCAAAAATGCGATTTGAATTTGTCATTTTCAATAACAATGTACTCGGTCATGTGTGACAGCAATGGGTCAATAAAGGTATCAATGGAAAGCTGAGGAGTTCCTCTTCTTTGGTACACTACATGTAAATTGTCAAACTAAATAACCTTGGCATATTTAACCCCCTGAATTCGGATTACCTTTTTTTTGATACGCACTGTATAATGGCTTTTTAGATGGGAATTTGATTCAGTTGCATCGTACAACGGTAGCATATGCCTATAGTTTAGATAAAATCTGTACCTTTCAGTTTATTCAAGCCCCCACCCATCCACGCATTATGATAAAATGCATTCAAACATGACGGATTAATGCTTTGTTTATTTTTCAGAAACAGATGTCCTTTTATATATTTTGTCAAAATATTCAATAGAGGGCGTTCTTTCCCATATTATATATAGAAGTACAATGTATTAATAGCCACCAGAATAGAAATACATCCATTTAAAGTACAATGTTGGACAGACTGTTTGTTTGTCGTTGTTAAACCTTAAAACTCAAGGACACAATATAGCAAAAGAGGAACAAGAACATCTTAGACATCCATCATAAGTAAGCTTGGGCGATAACACGATAATATCGAAAATCACGATACCTTTTTTTTTATTCGATTACGATGTCGAGAACCTTTTTAAGTTATCGAGGTATCGGCAAATCGCGATTACAAAATATATCGCAATTAAGGGTAGATGAACTGCACCCTGTAGAAGGGTACATACCCGTGGTTATCGGCTCTAAAGCAATCATGCTGAATGAAAAAATAATCGCGATATTATCGAAAATCACGATATATGTTTGCCGATATATCGATATATCGCCCAAGCATAAGACTTGATGGACAAGACTCTACATCGCAATACAAGCCATTGAGCGATGACCACAGATTATGAAGACACTTATCAAAGATGGTTGCCACCAACCCTCAGGATGAGGATTGTACAAAAAGAAAAATAAGAAACCTCCAAAGTCATTGGAATTGTAGTTGGTAAACCATGTCATGAAAGTATTGGCACAGCTATGTGTGGAATATGTAGCCATATATCTACTCTCTTAATGTAAAAGAGTGAAAACCACTCTTTTAAAGAGCTATATGGCGGACAAGTCTTTTTTTGGAGTGAAACCCACTCTGATTCGAGTGAAACATACAGTAAAAGGCTACCAATTCACTCTTTATACACTACTAATTTTACTCTTTATCCACTCCAAAAAGACTTGTACGCCATATAGCTCTGTGAAAGAGTGGTGTTCACTCTTCTACATTAAGAGAGTATTATGTACTTTTGGCATATCTATCCAACATACAGTATAAATAACATCATTAATACAACCAGCACTTGAATATGGCGGTTATACTTTCCCCTTTGCCTATTCTTCAATATTGATTGGTACTTTTATAGTCCGTGATGATAACAACCAAACGGAAATTGAAAAGAGATGTGTCTTAGCGGTTTGGAAGCAAGCATTGGTCATATTATTGATTATCTTCTTGCGGTTTGAAACGAAGACATCCTCATCCGAAGGTTTAATTTGTCAGCGGTTATTGTGCTCCAGATGGGTTGTTAACTAATTAAATTAAAGTATTCATTACAGAATAGTTTAAAATGTAATGGTTATCAGATATTTTAACGCCCCCTTGGGTTTATATAGTTCCGGTTAACCACGGATTTTACAACTAGTCAGACACCGGAGAGTGGGTTCAGTCACCGGCACATCAGAGAGACCGTCTTCATGAGCTTGATCATATCAACATTACGATGGGTGTATTATGACAAAATCGTGTTAAAAACCCCTATACACATTTTGGTTAATTTCACAAACTGTCGTCACATATCAAAACAGTTCTGGTAAAATTATTTGGTGTAATTGTTTTAGGTGCTGCATCGTATCCCATGAAATCTGTAGCTACAAACGCATTGTACATGTACATATAACTTTGGTGTATAATATTGCCAAAATCTTCAATTGTCAAAAAAGGTTTTACTACCATCATTTAGCTGAAGAAGTAACCATTTGGCTGTTATATACATTTTCACGAGCTTTATAAATTACATATTATTGTTTATGGGCTTTCGAGCAGAATACCAGCTTTGTATGTAATTTTATGCTACAAAGATCTGCATAATTATTCGCATCGAGACACCATTTGTTAACACAGAGCCACACAGCTGGATAACAGCTACACGGGTCTACGTCTATGGTCTATAACTTGATGCCATGCAATACAGCTACTTTCCGCAGGATTCTGGTTATTTCCTTACAAATTCATTTCACGTTTGATTTACATTTATTAAAAGTCGTGATTGTTATGAAACAGTTACTAAATTATTATAATTCTGTAGGCTACGGAATTACCATAACATACGGTGTACTTGTATCATGTGTGATTAAAGGCCGGCTTGTAGTTAGATTGATGTCGATTTTGGATGAACAATTGGCTTGGGACATAGATGTCATAATTCAGACTCTCGACATCTCTTGTGAAAATTCAGACTATTAAGTGGCATATTCAAATAAGTTTAATTGTCAAGATATTGGTAGCGTCTAATTTTAAACATTTAGAATGCACTGATGCCCGATTGCTATGCATTTCACGTAACTTTATACGTTAATTAGATTGTTTAAAGTGCACACGATTGGGCGCAATTGGGCGATATTTGGCGCCTATCGTTCCACAAGACGAATGGTGAAAGGCAAGAAAGATCTCACTAAAGTTACTTTCAATTCTCATCTTCTTTATAGAGTCGATTGATATCGCCGCCATCCGTTCTCCGATGATATCACAACATGCTGCAATTATTTTTTACCGAACTTTTTTTAGTTCTCCTCAGGCTAGGCCTATAAACTCGCCGCAAACTGCGTGTGATGTAAGACGTTGGGGCCTTCACTCCAAATGTTTTCTTAAGGACGAGAATAAACAAGTTCAGCGGACGAGCTGAAACAAAATTGCCAAACCAAAATGTTTTATACTGCGAAGATTTTACACGACTGGCTTGATAAAACAATATTCTACCATCGTGATAATAAGCTGTGAGTGTTCTCATATACATTATTGATTTGTATGTACACATGAATTTCCCCAAGACATCATTATTATTTCTGGCGCATGTTCAAGAAGGCTAATTAAAGCCCAAACCATTGCCCAGCCTGCGGTGTATGTCGTCGTCTTGGGACGTCCACAAAATACCGATGGTTTTACAGGGCTAATGTCTTATTAAAGGTTCAAACTCACAAACTTAACTGCATACAACAACTACACAAGATTAAGACTTAAAGGTTTGCATGGTGGAAAGTTATAATAGAGGAAGTTTGCGGTATAGCACCATGTAATAATCTCTACTGAGTTGTGTGGTTCTGAGAAGAACCTCTGGAAAACGTCCTGTTAATCCACAGGTTCTTCTCAGAACCGCACAACTCATGGTGCTACCGCAAACTATTAATAATAATAATAATAATAATAATAATAATAATAATAATAAGGATCGAGAAGTCAGATGTCTCTTCAATGTGCAGAATGTGCAATGCGGCGGAGGAGACTGTATTTCACATTGTCAGCGAATGCAGAGTGCATGCTCAGACAGAGTACAAAGGCAGACACGACAAGTTGGCCAAGGTGATCCATTGGGATCTGTGTAAGAAGTACGGTGTCAAGGTGCAATTGAAGTTGTACGACCATGTGCCGGAAAAGGTTGAAGAAACGGACCATGTCAAGATTCTCTGGGACTTCAACATCCAGACAGATCATGTTATAGAACATAGACGGCCGGATGTTGTTGTCTTGGATAAGCATGAGAAGATGTGTCATCTTATTGATATAGCTGTGCCAGGTGATAGTAGAGTAGCTTCGAAGGAGAAGGAAAAGGTACAGAAATATCAGGATTTAGCGAGAGAACTCCGCAAGCTGTGGCAAGTCAAGGTGAAGATTATTCCTGTGGTAGTGGGAGCACTGGGTACAATCCCAAAGGCGTTGGAGAAACATCTCAAGGAGATAGGAACATCTGTTAGAGTAGAATTACTACAGAAGGCGGCACTCTTAGGGACAGCAAGGATTCTGCGAAAGACACTCGAGATCTAAGGCTACGGGACGTAGCTTGACTCGAGGTGTAACCGGCAGAAAGGAAAACAAGATCTTTCTTTTCATGTTGTGCTAACGCGAAATAATAATAATAATAATAATAATAATAATAATCATAATCATAATCATAATCATAATCATAATCATAATCATAATCATAATCATAATCATAATAATAATCATAATAATGTGGACTTACATCATTTTGTTGTGATGATAATTTACATGAAACTGATATTCTTTAAATTAACTTTTTTTAATCCAACATTTATGCAGGCACGAGACTCGGATAAAATGTTAATAAACGTGTACTGGCTAAGTATAAGATTCCAGACACCTGACAAACTATACAAGACAGACGAGAATGTAGTAATGACATATTTAGGTCAGTCAAGCTCACCCGTTCAATCATTAGTGGACACGATAAGCTATCATAATAGTGTTGTCTAATAAATTAATAATACAGTTAATTTAAGCTAGAGCTGCTTATTTTCATCATCAATTATGGTAACATGAAGTAGGATCTGATACTGACTTTAGCACTGCACGCAGTTTGTGAGATTCGCGCCATTAAATTCTTGACATTCTTTTGGTTGAAATAAAATATTCTGCTGACTTGAACAAAAAAACTCTTTTTCTTCCTCTCCACAGAATTGCGTCTAGAACGGGAACTCTCGTGGAGTGGTTCATGCCGACTGAAGGAAAATACCTTAAAGAGACTCTTTCGTCAGCGCATGAGCACTGATTACTCTGTCGAGGTAAACTAGTAGTTCTCAGTATGGTCAACAAAATTATCTACACGGAAGAAGTGCAGAGAGTTCGAGTCTTCGAGGGCGTATTCGGTTTCTACCTGCGATTTGCAGACGACGGAGAAAGTCAAAATTGAACATTGTTTAGTTGGAAGGCGGTTAATGTTTGACGTAGGTATGTTTGAGGAGACCGCGTGCATGAGTGTTAGGACTAATTAATATTGAACAGACATCACTTATTGAGTCCTCGATACTCGAGGTGAAGAGAGACGCCGACATATACATACACTGAAGACATACAAATCGGAGAGCACGGACGAAAATCAATCATTCTGCAAAGAAACGATATTCAGATCTGCAGAAAACCTTGGAAAAATTCACAGTGGTGTAATATTAACCAGAATCAATGCTAAAGGCGGGTTATAACAAATGCACAAGCACTGTTTGAAACCGGCAAAACTCGTGACTTGCGTGCGTGCGAGATATAAGCGGGAAATGTGAAATCGTCTCCAAATTCATCAGATAGCTTTGGCGATGGCTTGGAAGCCGCTCTTGTTGGCTTGGATTACAGGGTAATTACCGGAAATATTTGCCGTTTATTGAATGCCTGAGTGGCTACAGATATGAGCAGCTGATGAGGCAGCTCTATAGTCATGTTTAAGTTGCCGTTCAAGTGGAATATTTCTTAAGCTATCCTCTGCCAAAGAGGCAATCAAATCACTTTTACTGCTCGATTGGACCTTAGGGTATCTTATAATGTGTTGATAATGTGTGACAAGGGCTTTGACGGAATTGTTCAAAATGTAATTAAAGTCACGTGCACACTGCTAAAAATTAACTGTGTATTTCCCTGAAAGTAGGCATTATTTAATTTTCGAGAGAAGGTGGCCATTTATATAATGTGTATGACAAACCTTTCATCACAGACTTGATGGGCGACTATGTGATTTAGATTGTCAGAATACTAACTTGAATCGAGATTACTTGCTCAACATCAAGATGTCGACGTTTACACCGTATTTCCGTAACCCACAGCCGGCACCTAACATAGCCTTTGAATCAGCCTCTGGGCCTATAAACCATATGATGGATGAATTGGAGGCCAAAGAGACCACAAACGTTATAGAGACTGAGGAGTTAGCTAACATGACTAACATGGTGGCGCTCTTACCGAGTGTTAGCGTCATGACGCCGATCACCATGATGGGTGTGGGGTTATTTGGGAACGTCATAGCTCTTGGGACGTACCATTGTTCGTGTACCGCCCACCGTAAGCTTCCATTCTACGGCATACTTCATGGACTATTGTGGACCAATGTCATGGGTTACCTAGCCGTGTACCCGCTCATAATAGCCGCGTATATCAATGGCTTGAAATGGATCGGTGGAAGCCATACGTGCAACTTCCAGGGTTTATCCCTCCTCAGCTTCGGCATGTCAACCTCGCTCCTGGTTGGTTGCATGGGATTCGAGCGCTTTCTAGCCGTGTGTAAACCCCAGCTCCACGCAAACAGAGTAGAGAGAAGGAAAATGCCCTATCTTATTTTCCTAGTCTGGGTGTTTGCCGTGTTTACGGCGTTCATGCCCATCGTGGGGTTCGGAGAGATGGTACAGCACTACCCAGGTACCTGGTGTTTCGTCAACTGGCGCCATCAGCAAACAGTAGGCAAATTGTACACCAGCATTCTAGCCGCTGAACTCTCTGGTGTATTACTACTCGTGATATCCTGCCTGGTATTCGTCATAGGCATGACTATATTTAGAGCAATGTGTCTTAGAACTGGACGTCCCAGTGATATTGTAGAGGTAACGGGTACGAAATTCAGGCGCCTGTCTGTAAGGACTGCCAGACGTCATGGGATAAATCCAGCTATTACATCATTATGGCTCAGTGTACATTACGTCATTTTTGCGTGCACTGTACTAGTCTGCGTTATTCCGATTGTGGTAAGTTTAATTTATTTAAAAAGTTTATATATCCTTTCTCAAATTATGAACCCTTTATTTGTACAATGCAAAAATGGGTTGTTATAAACTAAACCAGTGGTTTTCATATTGTGTTTCTCGCCAAATATAAACACCACGTTTACACCATTAAGTGAATTTTAACACTCCAGTTTTGCAGGATGGAGATAATGTTTGTGTTTTAGAGCGGTCAATGGTTTCAAACAAGTCTTCTTGCACTGCTCATTTATTTTCTAAAGCCAAAATGATTTAAATTGTCAATCCATCGCATTTTTCTCAGTTGACGAATCGGAAAAAAGTGCGTTACGAGTAAATCGGACACATTTTCGCTGTTAGATTTTTGCTTTATTTTTCAAAGAAACACATTTCATTTTATCATCCAAGTGTTAATAAGTACCCGGTTGGTAATTTACTGTGTTTAATTTGTTTAAAATGTTGATTTTCTATGTGTAACGATGGCTTGAACTTTTTCGTCACTATGAAAAAAATGTGGTCGTCTATTCGTCACTTCAGCGCACGCATAGCGTCTATACTTTCTTACTCGTCACTATGTAAAAAACAGAAAAGTGCCTCCGGCGCTTATTCGCCACCCATGTGTTTGTACATGTTTGTATGTGTACATAATCTATAAGGCCAATATTACCAATAAGTATCGACAAACGAATACACTGCCTAACGATGTAAATACCTCAAGATGTAAATACCTTAGATCCATGGTTTTTCTTTGTCTTACATTGCAAAACAAGCTAAAAACTTGATGTTTTCTACAGATTACGCTGCTATGCTCAGTCTGTCCGTGGTTATAGCTGGTACCAGCCGTCCGCGCACTGTAATATTGTATGCGTACAAAGATACAGTGGTTACCAACCGGTTAAACGGATTCGTCACTATGGAAAAAAAACGTATTTGACTTTGTTTTGCTTATTCGCCGCATAGGGGATCTCTGTAAATCTAAAACCAGGCAGAATTATGGTTTAAAACCTTCACAGATGAAATTAGACACTCAAAGAACCCCAGAACTGCAAAAACCCGGATTTCACAAAAAATGCCGATTCGTCACTATGAGAAAAATGCGACGAATCACTGTATGGAAAAGCTATCTGAATATTAATGAACATTAAATTATATCTTGTTCTGATTTCTTCCCAAATTATACCCAATAGCTAAGAATTATCATGAATGTTTCGGGCCAACCGGAGAACCATTTTGAAACCTTTTTAGCCATGGGCTTTGCTGAGTTATTCCCGGTCTGTGTCCCCTGGATTTACATGTTATTCCATCGACAACTGTGGAAGAGAATATTACCTTGTTGCTTCTCGAAGAAACTACCAAACACCAACGGCATCCACGCCGTGAATTACTACCAACGCCCGGTATCAAGAGGTATCAATAACTCCATTGCTGAGGATCATGAAGACGGTAATGCAAACAATATACAGTCAAATACTAATGGTGATAATATAAACACCCTTGGGATCATGACTGAGGATGGGTCAATGGCAGACATTTTGACAATAAGGAACGTAGCTCGGAAAAACCAGTATCCAGCAAAGCGGAGGCCGATGAAGGCGCAACACTGTTGTAAAACCAGCATTGAAGTATCAAACTCAAACAAAAGGTACGTATGTATTGTGGACTCTTAGAGCCACAGTATTGGTTCAGTCATTAAAGCCAATGTGATACTTTTGAGACCCTAGATGGCAGTGGACGTGCTGGTATTTCACCATCCTTCTCAATATCGTGCGCATGGTCAGAATTAATAAGTAAACAATGGAAAAAGAACCGGTACGTCTGCTGCCACCATCGTTTCAAAACGGTCTCCCACACAATCTGAAGGGAACCCTTGTTCAGAAGGTCATTCATTGGTTGACTGCGCTGCGTGTAATCAAAGGCGCCATACATTAAGTATAATCAACAAATATGAATTAATATATTTTACCAAAACGGTAGGCCTATTGGGATTAGAGGTTTGAAACATAAGCTCATGTCGCTTATATTTTGACGGGTTAAATTATATGTAAATAATACTTAATTGCGGTGACACCATTATATTTATCTCTCAGGAACAATAGCGCATCGAGTATAACATACCATCCATTCCAAGACCACACCAATGACTGCTGCCCTCCTCAGCACGTGTTGGGTCACAAGAACCATCATTGTCCCCATGGCAACATGGCTCGAGTAGAGTATCACGCCCTCGTTCGGATGATGGACGAGGGTTCGCACGGTGAGGGCGCTCTTGATGAAACCTCGGAGCTGGCCAAAGCCTGCACCTTTGGCAAGGAATCCACTATTTGATATCTGAGATAGACCATGGATTTGTAGGTGATCCATGTTGAATGTAATATACAAAGTTTCCACGAAGGTTCGGTGCTTTTTGTACAAAACAGAACTTCATTTAGCCTACATACATTGTCGTAAGATTGAAGATTTGTACTTGCTGCCTTCTCGTCAAAATAAATTTAAATGCAACGGGGCTAAAAGTTATAAACTTTTACATTTCAAAATGAGGTAACTTTCAAACAAGTCATCGGTTGGAACATTTCGCCAGTGTTTCATAGCATTATATTCAACAAAACACCGATCCTCATCATGGCAATTCCAGGAATAGAATCGCCACGAATTTCTTAATACTCAGAAATTTCCAAAAGCTTTCATTACTGATTCTGATACATATCGTAAAAAAAACCGAAATATAACAAAAGTAAGTTTACTTTAAATATAAAATATAAAAACATCGATAATATCTAGAATAGAGGTTGATGCCATGGGGAGGGTCCTGTAATGTGTACAGGGGTACTAATGAATGCCCACAATACCAAATAATTATGTCAATATAATTATATCTTCCAGTTAACAATTTGTCTAAAAGTATTAATTGCATATTGTTAGAATTAGAAGAATATATTTCGTAATCAACAATAATTTAGTTCACTGCTAATCGGTAGTCGAACATTGTACGCACGTTAAAGTAAGAACGATACATGTGAGTGTTGGAGACGAATCAAGTTGTGACAATTAGTGTGCGTTTTAATAGAACTTAATGTCGTCATTGTTTAATTTGCTGGGCATTTTAAGGAAAACAAAATTTGAAAGAGAATTAACTAAAAAAATTACTCGTACGCTTCAGCGAAAATGTCTTAGCTTGTAAATTTTGTTTGTATAGGTTAGAAATAAGAATCACCCTAATTGTCTTGCCTATAAATGGTCACCTTATATGTTTCTAGTGATGTGCTGTAGATTAGACACGTACAATGGAAAGTTTACATGCAAACATCAATGATACAACATTTATAGGACTGCTTCTGTACCAGTCTTAATGTATTTGAAGTCGTATAGAGAACCTTGATGTATAGAGTGGACCGTTTAACTAATGTGTATGCCACATGGTTAATTACCTATACGATGCAGGCCATCGTGCATGTTGGACTCATGGCAGCCATTTTGTGTAAAGAAAGCTTTCTAACATAAAGTGCGTGTCAAAAACATTATTTTGTAATATTAATTTGTAAAGATTTATCCATTGATTGGATTCTTTGTGAGAATGATTTGAAGCAGGAGCGGAAACACGATGGTAGGGGAGAGGGATGGGGAACGGGGATATGTTGAGATGTGTGAGACTGCATGACATACACTGCAAAAATGGTTTCTAGAATTTAAACACATGCCAAATAAACGCGTTTAAGAATGCGTTTATTTTGCTAAACGGTCATCCTCTGTACATGTCACAAAGCTAAACGTGCTTAGCTTTTTTGACACCTGTTCATATGGTTTTTAGCATTCAAACACACATCAATGAAAAGTACAATCTAAACATGTTTTAGACTAAACATGAAAACAAAAAGTGAGTACAATCTAAGTGTTTAGAAATGTGTTTTAATTCTAAACACCATTTTTACAGTTGTGATGAATTTTCTTCGGTGCAAGAGATTATTTGAAATCGTTTCGGTTTGCGGTAACACCATGTGTTTATCTCAACTATTGGACATTGGCAATACGCGCGCGTATGACGTGTGTCATTACGAAGCACAGATATCTAATAAAATAACTAGATTGGCCGCACATTCGCGCTATTTACCGTGCAAAAACACGGTAAATTAAATTCATGGGAAGAAAAGCATCACTCGGTAACATCTGAACTCACATCTGAAAATTATTGAAAATAATAATATCAAATGATAAGGATATATGCGTGAGTGGTCACAAATATTCGGTGCCTTCATTTTGGCCAATGTGAACATTTATTATAACTTTACTCGATTATTATAAAGTTATTGATTTAATTTTGCCCTACACCGACGTGTGTATAGCACTGTATGCTCAGTGCTTTCCGAGTGTCTGTGATAAAACTACACAGGCGACTTGGGCGGGATTCAAACCCACGACCTCCTGCTTACTAGTGCAGACGTCTTAACCTCTCGACCACCGAGCATGCCCGATGACGATTGGCCGGCTAGAATCCTATATAGCAGCGGGTTCCGCGATATATATATAGATTGGTGAAATTCTTGAAATTCGTGCTATACACACGTCGGTGTAGGGCAAAATTAAATCAATTGTTTATTTCCCGACGCAAGAATTTCACCAATCTATATATTATAAAGTTATTGTTCTATTTTCACTCGGCTTTGCCTCGTGAAAATGAGGAACAGGCCAGATGTTACCTCATGATATAATAAATGCTCCCATTGACCTCTAAGGCACCCAATATCTCTATACCATTTTTGGGTGTTTGTATAGGCGTTGCGATATTACGAGATGTCTTCAATGGGTGTTATGTATTACGTCTACATTCTATGTATTTGATATTTTTAGGAATATGGAGTTAATATTGCGGTTATTTACAAGGTGTGCGCATATTTAAAAGCCCAGTGACTGATGGGAGATTTGAAAATAAATATCCGAATTTGAAACAAAATGTTTGTGTTATTTTGTCTCTCAATTCATGAATAAGGACATTATTCTCGGAGTTAGTTTCTGACTTTAATATGCTGTGAGCGTGCCGTAAGCGTCATTACAAGGCATCATGTAAACACGATGGTGCTAATCGAGCAAGTGCAGAACAATGTAACTTTGGGAATGTTTGAACAGATATTTGGTCAGAGAATGGCGTAAAGGGAATACGAAATAACGGTATTTTAAGTAGAAAAGTTTAAGCATAACTTATTACGGTCTA
Source organism: Zoroaster sp. YZ-2022 (assembly GCA_029582265.1). NCBI lineage: Eukaryota > Metazoa > Echinodermata > Asteroidea > Forcipulatida > Zoroasteridae > Zoroaster > Zoroaster sp. YZ-2022. The sequence goes on along the minus strand of CM055825.1, from coordinate 21,813,637 downwards.
TTCAGGAAGATTAAAAAGTTGCAGCCAAAAGAGAAGTGATAGGACTCCATGGACCCCCCTTCTTTATCTGTCCCTTCAAACCGTATCTTAGAAGGGCAATACGCCTTCAGATGACCAACCTACACGTAAATAAGCATCAACCAATCTAGTTTTGTAGTGAAATAGAATAATAAATGAAGAATAATAATTGATTGAAGTGAGACTTGAACCAGCAACATCCGGATAAACGTACCGGTGATCTACCAACTGACATAATTAGCACCAACTGACATCATAGTTAGCACCAACTGACATCATAGTTAGCACCAACTGACATCATAGTTAGCACCAACTGACATCATAGTTAGCACTAACTGACATCATATTTAGCACCAACTGACAACATAGTTAGCACCAACTGACATCATAGTTAGCACTAAATGACATCATAGTTAGCACCAACTGACATCATAGTTAGCACTAAATGACATCATAGTTAGCACCAACTGACATCATAGTTAGCACTAAATGACATCATAGTTAGCACCAACTGACATCATAGTTAGCACCAACTGACATCATAGTTAGCACTAAATGACATCATAGTTAGCACTAAATGACATCATAGTTAGCACCAACTGACATCATAGTTAGCACTAAATGACATCATAGTTAGCACTAAATGACATCATAGTTAGCACTAACTGACATCATAGTTAGCACTAACTGACATCATAGTTAGCACTAAATGACATCATAGTTAGCACTAAATGACATCATAGTTAGCACCAACTGACATCATAGTTAGCACTAACTGACATCATAGTTAGCACTAAATGACATCATAGTTAGCAGTGTTCCGACTGAGGTTCTGGTCATTTAGGGACGGATATTTTTAATGGTTGCGAGCTGGTTAGTTATTCGAAAGTCCCAATCTAGTTTTCCTTTGTTGGCTACAAAGAAAATCACTTCAAAATTGCAAAATAGGTCCTTTAAATTAATCAGTTTAAAGGGACTTGGGAGAGATTTTAGGCTACCAGAGTTAAACCATTATTCTGTATCCCTGAGTCGGTTTCATGTTTGTTTGTTTTTTGCTTTTTTTTTGCTTTTTTTGGTGGGGGGGGGGGGTTTGTTGGGTTTTTGTTGTTTTGATCATGACATATTATTCATGCATAATATTTAGTCAATCATTAAACAACGCCTTGACCAACATTGACTACTCAACTGTGCTTCGCTCATTGTTGGTCCCGACGGCTGGTTTGATGATGATCAGGCAATCGTAAATCCATTCAACGGATCGTCAGGGCGACCTCTCGTGGCACATAGTATCCAGGTCAGTGAGCCCTTGATGACAAGAACCTCATTTTCGAATATTTCGATGTAGTCCGTTTTCCTTGTTTTCAGTGCATAATTCGCATAGCTAGGGAGGAACAAACCTTCCCGTTTTATCAACCATAATATGTGAAAATAAAGGAAAAGATGCAAAAGAAAGATAAAACCTTCAAACAGGGTTTATTGCGTTCGGATATTGAACATTATTGATTTAACTTTTACTCTTCACCGACGCAAGTACTGTATTCTCGGTGCTTTCAGTCTGTGACTGAAAACAAACCCACATGTGACTTGGACGATGGCCTGGACTTGAACTATAACAATCTTCTCCTTAGACTCTTATAGTTCAGATAATGGCAACAGACTGGCTAGATTCATACATCAGCGGGTACCACAATGTATACGTATCTTTCTTTATGCTGAAGCGTTTGATAAAAAGCTAAAGAGGAATCGATCGCCCCGCTATAATTCCACGGTAGGATACTAGGCGTCTTAATAAGTCCACTTTTAATATATTATACAAAAGTCAACGACACTAAGAAACAAAAAAATGCTGGAATCGAGCTGAATGTGTTTACATCACCTTGGTTTTCCATGATGTATAGTTATTGATTTTAATTAGTGTTTGATTCTTGAGAATAGTTGCGGTCATCAGACACTTCAAACTGAGAAGAACACTCAGCAGAGTTTATCCTTGGTTTTCATCATCAAACAAGGGTGGAATTTCTCGGGATCCGTTCTTTGATTCTTGGATAATGACTGTATATATATCAACGACACCGCTCCCACAATCAAACTACCGAGTATCAGCCTAGGAGGCCCGACAAACGATCTCATGGCCGCGTCGACACCAGGCTCGCTAAATGCCCCAGACCAGTCCTCACAACTGAGTCACAAACTTCGACTTGTCATGAAACAAGGGGACAAGCTCCGTTCGACCAGTCCACATTCCCCATCCAAGAACTCCCAGGGCATCAAAATCACCATCTAGGGCCTCAGTTTCACCACAGAGAAACAGCGGGCTGGGTTCCGTCTCTGATTCGTCACATATGCGGCCTACAAGGAGCTTACGCTACAGCAAATCGTTATCCCTGGAAAACGAGTCATCCTCACCCCCCAAGATCCCCACAGGTCAGGAAAATTAGCACATCCATTACCACTCGCCTAAGAACGACAGTCAAAGAGATAAGCTTGGGGATCTTAGATCCCGCTCCTTATCAAGAAGTCCACTGAATTCTCCTAAACCTTCCCGATCGCATCAACTGGGTTCCGTTAAGACATTGAGGTGGTCAACAGACTCCGAAGATAAGGAGTCTCCTCAGGGGGCTGACCTAATTTTACCATCAATGTCTTCATCATCAAAGAGCAACATTTCAAATGGAGGTGGGGTGGAGACCTTACAGTCGCACAAAAAACATATCAACTTTGAAGAGAAACAACTACCTGATGTGTCGTCTGGAAGTAAATCAAAACAATCTACGTGACATTTTAAGGAAGAGTACTTCCGTTGAATCAGAGCCACCGTGACTTGCGATATAAAAAATCAACCGAGAAATCTCAGAGCAAAGAGCCCCTACTGGCTCCTACAGGATGAACAATCATTCCATTCTCTCAGTGATGACGATGACGATGTTCTCCCGTCGTTGATCTCTATGCCAGAGCGAGCCCCACTCCCAGACACATCATCCATTTTTTCAGCAGGCACTGACACACATGAAGACCGACCGTCGAGTTTAGGCAGCAACCCGGGCAATCTTCATGTCCGCCGCACATCACTCGTTACCAGCTTGTTAAACCTTGCCGATAAAAATACGGCATCAGTTCCTCCTCTAATTGGGATTGACTGTCTATTTGATGTAATGTCAACGGTAGATGAGCACCAGGATGGGACAGAAGTAGTATGTGTGCCACGTTTGGGGAAGAGCAGTCTGCAGTTTGTCTGCAGTGATTTTGTGCAGTTTGTAACGGCAAGAACCACATTGCACCACAGTGCAGTTTTGGAATGTGGCGGAGGTGTGCAAACTCCTCAGTTTGTGTGCAATTTGTCTGGCGGAGGGGTGGAGGGGGTGGAGGGGTGGAGGGAATTTTTCCGTTTATTTACAATTTTTCCGTTTTTCCACCCCTCCACCCCTCCACCCCTCCGCCAGACAAATTGCACACAAACTGAGGAGTTTGCACACCTCCGCCACATTCCAAAACTGCACTGTGGTGCAATGTGGTTCTTGCCGTTACAAACTGCACAAAATCACTGCAGACAAACTGCAGACTGCTCCTCCCCAAACGTGGCAAGGTTTGCGGCACACATGATTGAAATTTTGTTTTCAATTTTTTTTTTTTTTTTCAACCACAATTTTACCACTGCACACAAAATACTGCACACAAAATACTGCACACAACTGCGCACTACTCCCTCCACACAAACTGCACACAAAATTAAAGGTGGAGGTGTGCAGTTTGTGTGGTGGAGGGAGTAGTGCGCAAGCGCAGCATGCATATTGATGATTTCGGGTAAGTTGAGATGAATTTAAAGGTGGAGGTGTGCAGTTTGTGTGGTGGAGGGAGTAGTGCGCAAGCGCAGCATGCATATTGATGATTTCGGGCAAGTTGAGACACGTCTGGAGCGATGACGTCATCAGCGCATAAGGCATGTCGTGTCTTAAAATAGAATGGACATCGTTGATTGGTTGAATGTTTGCGCGTTGTTTATGGAGCAACCACACACTCTTTGTGATTGGTTGTTTCGGCGACGCGAAGGATGGTAGAGTATAAAAGACGGAAATTTTAATCCAAACTCTCATATTTTCGCCAATATTCTCATCAAGAACATTGCATTGTTGCTCGTATACGCTACTTGTATTGTGAACAGTCGACAAACGACAATGGTTGGACACCCTTACTTGAGCCTTAACATTAACGGTGAGCCTGTATCGACCCCGATGCCCACACCTGTGGTTCCCGCACCTGGCGCGATGGCGTTGCCGTCGACTCCGGCCCCGGCACCACCACCACCGACCGATGGGGCACGCATCGAGAAGGAGAGAAAGCTCATTCCTCCCGACATGATAGATGCTGGGTGGTGCGAAGCCCAGAGTGTGACACATGGCAAGAGCTATTTCTACAACAAGCTCACACGAGAGACCTCGTGGGATCTGCCCAGTTCATCGACTTATCTGCGTGAGCAACGGATGTTGCAGCCACATCCACCCACTGTTGATGTTTTGTCTGCTGCTGTTGAACAATTAACCAAGGGATTAGCTGCTGACACCGAAGCATCAACCCCTAGAGTAGGAGCTAATCTCCCAAAGAATGTAAAAGGGAAGGCAGGAGTCAAGCGCAAGCTGTACTTTCCACCGGATGAACAACAGGAGGAGAACGACAGGAAGGCGATGCGATTTCAAATCGGAGGTGAGCGATATGCTGTTGTCAAGCGTTTCAAGGGTCGCACCTACATTAACATAAGAGAGTACTATTTAAATCCCAGCGGAAGCAAATTGCTTGCTGGCAAGAAGGGAATTAACCTCACCGTGGAGCAGTGGGGTCAGCTCAAACAACAGAGTACCGCCATCACTAAAGCCATCTTTCAAGTTTAGCTGATTAACAAAGATGTTAACTGTTGATTAACTGAATGGTATTGTCTACCTGTTGCAGATGATGAAGAGCACGACATGGAGGGCGAGGTGAATGTGTTAAACCGCAAGAAATGCATCAGGACACTTGTGAAACAAGTGATGACAAAAATCGTCACGGATCACATCATCAGAATAAGTTATGCAGTTCAACAGAGTCAACCTTGCGAAGGGTGTGAGTTTGATTGGCCAAGGCAGCAGGATCACGAGTGTCTGTTTTACGGCGAGACTCCTGAGTACCACCTTGAAGATTTCGTGGATGAGCACTTCGAAGGAGCAGAACAATACATTCAGCCGAGCCATGTTTGTGCTGTGTTTGACGCAGTAGCACATCATGTTGGTGTTGAAGCTTACGATGGAATGGACGAGGACATGGACTCCATCATAACTGATATTCTGAATGAATGGAACTCTGAACCTATGAACATTGTTGACACTTTCTACGATAGAAACTCGCGAATTCTCCCGTTTCATGTCGTGAACGAGGTCATGGAATTAAATGGACTTGTTTGATTGAACACTTTGAACAGAACGCAAAGGTTAGAAGACGATTATTTTAGTTCATTCATCTGCAATAAGTATTATCAATTTGCCATTATGTTGTTGTTGTATTTTTGAAGATACTAAAGGACACCAAATAATTTAATGATTTAATTGTTAATTTGAAATCAAGTTTAGTATGAACGTGGACCCCCCTTTGAATAAAAAATAGTTGTTTTATAAGTTACAATGTTGAGAAAAACATTTTGAGAAATTTCCATACATTAAAAGTTTTCAGTCTTTAAGTTTGTTGTTAAAACTTTGAACATGTTAAAACAATTCAAATTGAATGTACAATAAACACTAAAATAAATTTAGTTGAATGAAGCTACTCAATCCAAATTTATGTAATTTAAAACATGTTTTGTGCATATATTTATTTGTTCTTTTATTTGTTCTATTTTACCATTACTTTTGGAGTTGTAGTTGAAATAAATTATTGGTCTGTTCTTGTGAAAAAAAGGAAAGAAAAAAACAATCAGCAATCTTTGACATCAATATATTTACAGATGGTTTTTTAAATTGGTTTTAAATTGGAAAACATTTGATAAACTGAAAACATTAATTATTATTATTGTTATTTTAAATTCTAACAAATTCGGGGCCTTTAGAACATTTAATAATAATAATAATAATAATAATAATAATAATAATAATAATAATAATAATAATAATAATAATAATAACAAATAACAAATAAATCAATAAAGTTAACACTTTGTACGGGACATGTTTCTAAACACTGAAATAAATTTAGTTGAATGAAGCTACTCAATCCAAATTTATGTAATTTAAAACATGTTTTGTGCATATATTTATTTGTTCTTTTATTTGTTCTATTTTATCATTCCTTTTGGAGTTGCAGTTGAAATAAATTATTGGTCTGTTCTTGTGAAAAAAAAGGAAAGAAAAAAAATGTATGTTATCTGACTTATTTATTTTTCTAAGCCCTAGGTCATACTTAAACCAGTTACAAATCCTCTCTGTATTCATTTCATACTATGAACCCGCAAATGAAACATCCCTTCACTTGTGTGATAGCAGGACCAACCGGCTCAGGCAAAACTCAGTTCGTAAAACGTTTGCTGGTTCCAGCGGATGAAAAGGTCATCGAACCTCCACCAGACAACATCGTGTGGTGCTACGGAGAGTTTCAACATGCTTACGCTCATTTGGCAAACGTGGTTCGTGATATACAATTTGTGGAAGGTATTCCAGATGACCTTCATACGAAAAGACATCGATCCAGGAACAATATGATAGTGATCGATGATCTCATGTCTGAAACTGGCAACAGTAAACGGATTACGGAGCTTTTTACCAAGGGCAGTCATCATAGAAATCTTTCCATTGTGTTGATTCTCCAAAATTTATTTCATCAGGGCAAAGAAATGCGCACGATTAGTCTCAACGCACATTACCTGATCCTCTTCAAAAATCCTAGGGACGCTTCCCAGATAAACCATCTGGCAAAACAAATGTATCCCACCAAATCAAAGTTCATGGTCGAAACCTACCGAGATGCCACTTTACCACCCTACCGTTACCTTTTCATTGATCTAAAACCCGAAACGTCCGAGGAAATGAGACTAAGGACCCACATTTTTCCGGGTGAGAACCCAATTGTGTATGTCCCGAAGGTATAAATGAAGTGAGGATCCGAGCACGTCATTCATTTGAAGATGTCTAAGCGCGTGCGGAACCATGCTCCGTACCTGCAAGTCCTAGCAAAGGGAAATACCAAACAGCGTCAGGGTGTGATCCATGGAGCCAGTAAAGAACTTATCGCTTGTGTGTGTGAGTGTGCCCTCAACATCCTCAATGGGAACATAAGTCTGAAACCCGCCGACAAAAGAAAACTAAAAAAATACAAGCATCACATCAGAGCCCTCTCCACCAAAAACTTAGCGTCCAGAAGAAGAAAAAAATTCTTCATCAAAAAGGTGGATTCCTGGGTGCATTGCTGACCCCTGTTCTGAGTGCACTTGGCGGTCTGCTCTTCAAGTAACGATGCAGCACACCAAGAAAATGGTACTTGTTCCCCACGACACACTTTCGCAACTGCAAGCTGCAAGACTGCTAGAACAAACTCCAACAACGCGTGTAGTGCACGGTTTGGACGAAGACATGAGGACTCTGCTCGAAAGGCAGGATATCACAGACGAAGAGAAAATGAAGCTGTATCATCAGACACTTCAGAGGTACACCATTTTAAATCGGCAGAGGAAGGCCCCTTTAACCATGAACTTGCAAATGAATAGTGATGAATCCAAAGACCAGCCCAAGTTAGAGCGAACACCCGGAGAACCACCCAAGTTAGAACGAGAACCCGTCACCCACTATCCTACTAAATTTAAAGCTGAGCTGAAAGGGTACCCTGAGGAGTCGTTCGGTCTACCTCGACTGTTTGCCGAAGCTACACATCTATCACCCCTTCCCCTTCGAGGTAAGAAAAAGGAGAGAACCGTAAACAAGCCACCCCGAAATGGACTCAATATTAAAAGATGTATCGAGTCTTTTCTTGTCATTTTGTGTTTTCGTTCACCATGGACTGTTGTCCTCCCAAGTCCGACTGTGGACCCCAACACTTTCTTAAGAAAATCCGTTGCACATGGGCTTGTTGTCGAAGCACCGTCATCATTACAAACTCGGATTCTGCCGATGGCGGAGGCATACCTGAAGAAGGTGTATTACGACCCCAAACACCCCGCCGCCTTTGGTGGTGTGGAGGCTGTTTACCGCGCTGCAGTAAAAAACGGCATCAATGTCACAAAGAAACAGATAACTGTATGGTTGCGGGAACAGCCGACCTACACGTTGCACAAACCAATACGGAGAAATTTTAAAAGAAATAGGGTCGAAGTGCATGGCATCGATCACCAATGGCAGGCAGACTTGGTAGATATGTCCTCGCTCAAAGAACACAATCGAGGGTACAGGTATTTGCTGACGTGCATCGATGTCTTTTCGAAGTATGCGTGGGTCGTTCCTCTGAAAGATAAGACTGGGACAACTTTAGTGAAAGCCTTCAAAAAGATTTTAAAAGGAGGGAGAAAGCCGCGTCTGCTTCAGACCGATAAGGGTACCGAATTTATCAATGAAAAGTTTCAGTCTTTTCTCAAGAAAACGAATATCTACTTCTTCACTACCAATAATGAAACCAAAGCCAGCATTGTTGAGAGATTTAACAGAACACTGAAGACAAAAATGTGGAAATATTTCACGGCCAACAACACGTACCAGTATACAAAGGTCCTCCCCGCATTACTTTCTGGCTACAATCATTCGTTTCACAGAAGTAAACAATCAACCCCGGCGTCAGTCAATACATCCAATGTCGATCGAATAATACAGGCTCAGTACAACCCAGACTCCAACCCCCTAAAAACTGTCTTCAAGTTCGAGGTTGGAGATACGGTTCGCATCAGCATGGCCGCCAGGCCTTTCCGTAAGAGTTATTTACCAAGCTGGACCACCGAACTGTTTACCATCAACGCCAGAATCCCCCGCTACCCCCCTGTGTACACGTTGAACGATTATGAGGGAGAGCAATTGGAGGGAACTTTCTACGAGCAAGAACTACAACATGCAGTTCAGAAGGACGACCTGTTCAAAGTTGAAAACATACTGAAAACCAGAAGGCGACGGGGGAACCCAGAATACTTGGTGAAATGGTTTGGATATCCGGAAAAATTCAATAGCTGGGTGTCCAAGTTGCACACTCTATAAAGACGACCAGGACGTCAGCCATGTGTCATTTTAAGCAAACGAATGAATCATGGAGGCCGCATTTTACGTGACGCTCCCAAGCAATAGCTCGATGAATGTTCATCCCAACAACACTTTGGCTCACTTCTTTGTAAATTTGCCCTCCCCTCTCACGTTAACGGGAGAATGGGAAGTTGCCATGGTCGAGTTCGTCTATCCACACTGTTGGCTCAATGTATTCCAAGGTGACAATTTAATGTTATGTACCGCTGGAACACAGGGTCCACACGGGCACACGATCGCAGAGGGTTACTATTCCACGCCTAAAGAACTTATATCAGCTTTTAAACCCTCTATCGATCACAACGGACAAGTCACCATATCGTACAATAAATACATTCAAAAAATTGTGACGAAAACACGAGGAGGGGCAAGATTGACGTTTTACGGCCGATTAGCGACATTATTAGGGTTCAATGTCAACGACAGCATCGTGGGTCTCGGAATGGCCCCTCGCACTGTGGACGTTCATCCATTTCACTCCATGTTCGTGTATACTAATATCATCCAGTAGGCTACAACACGGTAGGTGATAAGAGGGCACCTTTATTACGGATCGTGAACGCGGAAGGAAAATATGGAGATATCGTTTCAAAAATATACGACAACCCTCATTACATTCCTCTGAAACAAAAGGTCATTGACACCATTGAAATAGATATAAGAGACGACACAGGCGAGCCCATTCCATTTATCAACGGTAGGGTCATCGTGAAACTACACTTCAGACAGCGGCGCTCACCGTACTTCAACTGATCGCTATGACGAAGCTTAAATACATTCCCCACTCTAAACACTATGAAGATTACTACACACAGCAAGTGGGTCAAGGGTTGCCTGTGTTTGAAGGACCTCGCACGCAGCGCGGTTTTGGACTTGGTGGTATCTTGGGAGGCCTGAGTTCAGGTCGGCCATGCCTCTCTTAAAGGCTGGGTTGAAGACGTTTGGACGGCAGGCTCTTCGCACTAGTGTTGGCATCGCCCAAGATGCATTGGAAGGAAAGAATATAAAATCAGCGGCCAAAGCTAGGCTCCGGAGAGCCGGAAGTCAACTGACAAAACAAGCCCTCCATACCCGAGTCACGCGTGGCAGGTCTATAAAACGAAAAACACAAGGCAGACGGGTCACTTCTATGCCAAGCAAGAGAGCAAAAAGGTCACTTGACATCTTTGATTAGTATTATCTGCACAATTCTGTGGCTCAGCATGTCCCTTCTGCACGATCATTCGTGCGAGTGCACCAAGTCCGAACTGGATTTATTTTCACTCCCTCCCACCCAGACTAGTATCGAGAAGGGTCAATGGACTGAATTCCATCCCATTGCTAACATTTCTGATGGAGGGCCTATTGAATTTTTCATACCTGGATCCGGGGAAGACTACGTTGATCTTTCCCAAACACAACTCTATATCAAAGCAAAAGTGGTCAAAGCTGACGGTACGAATCTGACAGACGACTCTTCGGTTGGTCCAGTCAATCTGTTTTTGCTGTCTCTCTTCAGTCAGATCGACGTGACCTTGAACGAACGCCTTATCTCTGTTTCTACACCCACTTACCCTTACCGAGCCATGATAGAAAGTCTTCTGAGTTATGGTCACGATGCCAAGGCTTCCCAACTTTCCTCTTCATTGTTCTACAAAGATACAGCTGGACAAATGGATACCGCTGATCCCCTAGCGGCAGACGACGCTGTCAACAAGGGACTCAAGGCCCGCTATCAATACATCAAAGGAAGCCGCGTGGTGGATATGATTGGTCCCATACACAGTGACATTTTCTTCCAAGACAGACACATGCTAAACGGGGTGGATCTTAAACTCAAACTTATACGCAGTAGCGATGCTTTCTGCCTGATGGCTTCCGGGGCCAACCCTACCTATAAGGTGATGATTCAAGCCGCGTCCGTGTTTGTCAGAAAAGTAAAAGTGAGCTCCGCGGTCATGCTGGGTCATGCCAAAGCATTAGAAAAGGGAACTGCAAAGTATCCCATCAAACGCGTCTTTTGCAAAATGATCTCCGTACCCCAAGGCAACTTGACACTCACTCAGGATCACGCTTTTCTCGGACAACTTCCGACACGCATTGTAATAGGCTGCGTGAGTAATGTAGCGTTCAACGGACGCTACTCGAAGAACCCCTTTAATTTTCAGCATCTGAACGCAAACTTTTTGACGGTGTACCTAGATGGAGATCAGATTCCGTATACTCCACTCAAACCGAACTTTTCCGATGCGTCCAATAATTACGTCAGAGCATACAACACCCTCTTCTCGGGAACAGATAAAATGTACCAGAATGAAGGCAACGACATCAGTCGTGAGGATTTCGCCAAGGGCTATGCACTGTACGCTTTTGATTTCACCCCTGACCTGTCTTCTGGCGGACACTTTAACCTTGTCAAACACGGAAACCTACGGTTGGAAATGCACTTTGCCTCTCCGCTACAGGAAACTGCCAACGTGATCATCTACGCGGAATTTAACAACATTTTGGAAATAGATCAGGCTCGAAACATCATATTCGACTACGCCGGTTGAAGGGCACGCACAGACCATGGACAGCTCGGAAATTAGCACTATTTTAAATAGAGACCGTTACACAAAACATTTTTTCAGAGGGGTGTTCGCCCGCGATAAACTTCCCAAGCAAGTTATCTCTCGTCCGAGTGCCTTTGTGGTGAACACAGACCCTATTACGAAACCAGGACAACATTGGGTAGGAATTACCCGAGTTCAAAAATTTTCTCAAGAACAACGCGGAAAAAACTCAATATAATCATCAACGCCTACAGGGACCCTTGTCTGCTGTCTGCGGTCAATATTCCATCTACTTCTTGCTACATCGATGTCGGGGAATCACCATGAGCAAGATTGTGGGACTTTTTTCCACTTCCGATATCAACAAGAACGACGTCAACGTGAACGATTTTATCAGAATACACTTTCCCCGTATTAAAACGAATGTATTCGATGATCAATTATTTTTTCAACAAGTTTCAAGGGCCTTGTTAGAATAACCTATACCTTAACGGACTGATGGGTTAATTATTTAAACCAATGTTGTATTTCACGAGTTCAAGCAAATTTCCATGTGTTCGGTCTAGCCAAAATGTTCTAAAGGCCTCGAATTTGTTAGAATTTAAAATAACAATAATAATAATTAATGTTTTCAGTTTATCAAATGTTTTCCAATTTAAAACCAATATAAAAACCATCTGTAAATATATTGATGTCAAAGATTGCTGTTGGTGTTAAAATTAAATTTAACAAATGCCAAAATGTTCTAAAGGCCCCGAATTTGTTAGAATTTAAAATAACAATAATAAAATAATAATAATAATAATAATAATAATACTTAATGTTTTCAGTTTATCAAATGTTTTCCAATTTAAAACCAATATAAAAACCATCTGTAAATATATTGATGTCAAAGATTGCTGTTGGTGTTAAAATTAAATTTAACAAATCATACTTGAATAGCTTCATGTACAGTCGTTCTTTTGTCTGTCTTCGTACGTTGTTGTCCCTCCCCTTTCTACTTCCCTTAAGGAATATAAAATAATATAAAAAAAATATATATAAAAAAAACAAAAAAAAACATTACAAAAGGTATGAGAACACGCCGGGGTGGATTTTATACTTCTGTGAAACGAATGATTGTAGCCAGAAAGTAATGCGGGGAGGACCTTTAAAGGAGAAAACTGACAAGCATAATTAATTAATAGCGCCCTCTGTTAATGAAATGTAATAAAGAACGTTTTAACAGTAGAATCGATACTGTGCGCGCGATACTGTGCGTGCGATACTGACAGTAATTTCATTCATTTATTTGTTCGTTAATCACATTTTATGATTTTCATAATTGACAGTATTTTATTAATTATTAACTATTGCTTGGCCAGCTGTGAATGACCACTTACAATTTATACATTTCAAAACGATACATTGATATTTTATAAAATTGTTTATTACAAATGGGTTAATAAACTCCTCCCCTTTTTCAGATTTTGGTCAGAAAATTAAATCGATGACTTTTGCGCCTTTTTACCTTTTTCCCATCGTGCTTTGGTAAAACTTGGACAAACATGGCTGCTGACGGAGACAGCAATAGTTCGTACTTTAGGTTTTTCTAAGTAATATGGCTGTATTGGAGTTTATTTAAGGCAGTTGGATAATTGGATATCTTAAAGAGAGTAAGTAGAATAATAAGGAGTAATAATTCGTGATTTTCTTAGGACTCTTAGGAGTTTTTGTTTGTTATTGTCAGATTACAAATAGATGTGCAGCAGACGATTAACACATAAGTTAGTTAAGTCAGTGACTGGCTCACAGTGCGTTGACCCTTTGCGAGCTATGCACAGTTAATGCACTAGGTACACGTTGTATAGATGTTGATTTGTTCTGTATAAAGTTATTGATGAAGTGAAGTTGGATAGGTTTATAGATGAAAAATAATGTAGGTTACTTTGTTTTTCGTCAGAGACTGTATAAAATGTATACAATTTAGTTATTGGAATTTAGAAATGAAAAAAGAACAAATTAAGCTAGGACGAAAGAAAATTCTGTATAAATAAGCAAATTGTTTTATGTCAGATTGAAATAATTTCTAGGATTAACGTTACTGTTAAAGTATGAGATTAAAAAAATGTTTACAGGGACATTGTGCATCACACTTATCCTCTTGCCAATAGACAAAGCTACTATTAAAAACACAGACATACACGAATATAATTTATTTTAATGATTAAATCGAACAGTTAATATTCATAACAGACTCGGTAATAATCTCTTCTTGGAATATGTGTTGGCTCTGAAAAGAGCCGGTTGTTTTTACTTTTCTCCTACATCCCCTTCGATGGTCTTGGACGTACACGGGTTACTTAAATTTTGATGGGTTACTCTTCACCAGAAACCTTGCGTACTCCAAGTTCCCAACAACGACAGCATATTGCAATGCCTCCATCTGCGAAATAACCTCAACGTGAGTGAAGTTTTTGGGAATACATTCCCATTCTCTTAATTCAGGATGAGCATTTATTCTCATACGCTCTGCTTCGATAATCTCAATTTCTCGATTATCTCTCACGTACTGATAGAATGCACAGATAGTGGCCATACTGGTGAAGATATTACAGGAGTGTTGCTCAAGTCCAGTCAGTGTATGTGAATGAAGAGAGGTGATGTGAGAAACGACTGTCTCAACTTGCCCGAAATCATCAATATGCATGCTGCGCTTGCGCACTACTCCCTCCACCACACAAACTACACACCTCCAGCATGCTGCGCTTGCGCACTACTCCACCACCACACAACTGCACACCTCCACCTTTAAATTCATCTCAACTTACCGAAATCATCAATATGCATGCTGCGCTACACTTTCTCCCTCCACCACACAAACTGCACACCTCCACCTTTAAATTCATCTCAACTTACCGAAATCATCAATATGCATGCTGCGCTTGCGCACTACTCCCTCCACCACACAAACTGCACACCTCCACCTTTAATTTTGTGTGCAGTTTGTGTGGAGGGAGTAGTGCGCAGTTGTGTGCAGTATTTTGTGTGCAGTGGTAAAATTGTGGTTGAAAAAAAAAAAAAAAAAAATTGAAAAAAAAATGTCAATCATGTGTGCCGCAAACCTTGCCACGTTTGGGGAGGAGCAGTCTGCAGTTTGTCTGCAGTGATTTTGTGCAGTTTGTAACGGCAAGAACCACATTGCACCACAGTGCAGTTTTGGAATGTGGCGGAGGTGTGCAAACTCCTCAGTTTGTGTGCAATTTGTCTGGCGGAGGGGTGGAAAAACGGAAAAATTGTAAATAAACGGAAAAATTCCCTCCACCCCTCCACCCCCTCCACCCCTCCACCCCCTCCACCCCTCCACCCCTCCACCCCTCCGCCAGACAAATTGCACACAAACTGAGGAGTTTGCACACCTCCGCCACATTCCAAAACTGCACTGTGGTGCAATGTGGTTCTTGCCGTTACAAACTGCACAAAATCACTGCAGACAAACTGCAGACTGCTCCTCCCCAAACGTGGCAAGGTTTGCGGCACACATACTACTGACAGAGAAGAAAATAAGTTTGCCAAAGTCTATGCTTCTAATTGAACATCCCGATCTCGGAAAATATCATCTCCATCCAAGCTAGTTGCTCACTGCGGACCGGGCATTCACAGGTTCCTCACCGGTACCTACCAATTCAAAGCGTCGAGAAGGGTCTGAGATCCAGAGAACTTTTGGAAGGTACAGACAATCTTCGGCAAAAGAAAATCACAGATTCAATGAGCAATTCAAATTTGAGTTCGCAAGACTCTAGTCTGAATTACTTAGCGGAGATCTCACACCCTTTGTGGGTGAGGAACGAACTAGAATTGCCAAAAAGACAACATACCATGAGTGGTAATATTAAAATTGTCCCATGTATATGATTTTTGGAAATATATTTGGAAATCTTTAGTAATACATCTGTATTAAAATACAAAGCATAACATAAAAGCATCAGTCAAATGATGAGTGTATACCAGATAAATTATATGAAGGGAAATAACTATTTCATGTTTTATATATAAGTAATCTACACAACAAATATTGTGATGTTAATAACATCACTATTGGTATTCACTATCTGGCAACTGACCGAACATAAACACCATGGAGGATAACAATTACACTACTGGTGTAATTTTAACACCCAAGTTTCTGTCGAGTAAGATCAACAATAATTATGTACTATTATGTTTAATAAGATCAAAGTACACAATTTGCAAATGTCACGTCAGGTGGCAAAGGAGAACATTATTTTCTGCTATAAATCCATGGTGCTGACACAGAATGCTCTAAATATAAACATGGATGACATGGTCTGACGACAAAGTTATTACGTCTAGTTCCCTATATATGTAAATAATGTGACACATGCCATCACGTGTCTGCATTTTAAAGTATCTTCCATCCATTTATGGCAGTTAAATGCTGTATTATTGCCAATGGAAGGCATCATCAAGTTTTTTGCATCATCAAGTTAAACTTCTGTTTAGGTTTATAATAATATAAAAAGAAATGCCATTATAACGAATGTATCAAAACGGATGTATTGTTAATTTAAACAATATTGGATATTGCAAACAAAGCCTATATAATTATACACGACATTATATTTAGTTTCTTTATTTATCCAAATACCGGTAAAATTATTGTCCAATAATGAAAAAGAAACAATAAGTTATCCGCGATGAGCTCATTGCTTCTTATTTCTCCAAATATTGGTAAAAATTAATGAGTATCCAATGGCGATGAGCTCATTGCATCTCACTCCTCCAAGGCCAACCAAGGATCGGAACGGAAAATAACTCCTGTATCTGGCCAATCAGCACACTGAATTGTTTTCCCCTAAACAAGATTGCAGTGAAAGAAATATGTAATAGGGAATGGGAAACCTGGCCTTCTCAACCTGGCCTTCCCAACATCATTTATGTTTTTATAGGATGATCACAATTTATTCGTTAATGACCTTATTAAGATTTTGCAAATTTGAATAGACTATAGGAGTAATGTAAACTATATTGTAAAAATTATTTAGAACGCTACAAATACTTTTATTTAGAACTTCCATTATAATTATAGCGATGCTGTATTTCACGACAGTCTATATAATTTATAATTACATGTTTCATGCCTGAGATTGTGTTTTCAAGTGACCTTGTTTTAAAATGGTTGAAAACAGGTTTGAATTCCTTTCAATTTGTGGGCAGTATCGTAATAAATAGTGTGATTAATGTTAAAAGTCTACAAAATCGCGCACTCATGATGTTTGATTTCTCTGTTACTATCTCTACACTCTACTATTTTCTTCAAAATATCTGGCCAACAATACTCCAACGAGACACTTAATAGTAGGTTAACTGTTGACCTAAGGGACATGAAAATACAACCAAATAAATAAATAAGTATGCCAGGTATTGAGCTTTAAAATGTTCTCCTCCATTGAATGTATAATCAAAACATGTTCTCTAGTTTGGTTCATATCGACCATTGGATTCCACATAAGTCTGTATTACGTAATAAAGCATCGACTGTGAAGACCACAGAACCTTCTACCTTTCATGACTAGTACATACAATGTATCCTGATCAGATATTAATACAAATGGAACGTACCCAGTTCACTTACTTCACCTTGAGATTGTACATTATGTACTTATCCAAATAACATCAATAATTTTTTTTAAAATTTTCAGATGAATAAGATTTGAGATGTAATGTAAGTGCCTTATTAAAAAATAAATCAAATTAAGAAGTTTCTGCTGATATCTAAAAAATATGGTTTCTTGTCATAGACCATTTCACATTACTTCGAAGTAAAAACATAATTGTGGTTTCAATTTGAACTAAACCCGAGGAAACATGTTCATATAGTTTCATAAAGATGAACCTTTCGTCACCAGTATTATACCCCCTGAGTACATGTAACAAGTTTATGTTGCGAAGAAAGACAATAGCCCTTAATTACTTTGTTGCGAATGCTAGTCACATCAATTTAAAGAAAACTCAAAATCACTTGGTATGTGTCTCATGAACAATTTTTAAAGGTTGACCCGGTCAGTGAAGCGAAGAAACTGCATTTGTGTGACCCATTTCCAAGTTGCTCATCGCGTCCCAATATTTGTATTTCACTTCATGTTTAAACATTGTAAGAGGTATATCCTTGATTCATGGAGTTAAAGTCAGGAGAAGAACATTCATAGTGTATGCTTAGCAAATATATTAGATTGGCAAATATACTTAGCTTAGCAAACATGTGAAAGTGATCAACAACATGGTAATTCCTTTTCCACGCAGTGTTTATAAAAGGCAATTTGATATGAGTCACGGCTTCTATGTCTCATAAAATTGCGTCAAGTCTTAAAGCCAATATTCACTATAGTAAATTTATTTAATTGCATCAAATTGTTGATTGAATACTTTATAAGAATCAAGACATATGTAAAAAACCAACCTGTGAAAGTTTCCTAAATTCGAACTGGATATTATTTAACTTTTCTTAAAAGTGACAGTACCTCAGACAGAAATATTTTCCTGAAAATATTGATACCATCATCAGCTTTACACTAAGTAAGTTCCACATTACAATTTGAAGTAAGTTTTCATAACCGAGAAACATAAACCAAACAAAGACATCATTACAATAGGAGACATGCTGGGCAAATACAGAAACTTTGGTGGCACTGTTGTCATGTTTTCTTAGAAAAATTCGGGGAAAAAAAATAATTCGATATCAAACGACTGATTAAATTTTCAAATCAGAAGTGCTCTTATTATAGAGAAAATTCAAATTAGGCAATTCATACAGATGCACTAACTATGAAAGCCCGATTCCAGATCAGCCTACGATATGCGTTGGAATACCGCCCTCTGCTGCTCAGCTGGTTAGTGGATTTGTGTAAATTATGTGGATCTTGACTAGTTGTTGTCCTCTTTCGGCTGCTCCCGTTAGGGGTCGCCACAGCGGATCATGATCCGCATATTTGATTTGGCATAGGTTTTACGCCGGATGCTCTTCCTGACGCAACCCTCCCATTTATCCGGGCTTGGGAACGGCACTAAGCAAGCACTAGCTTGTAAATCCCTAGTGGCTGGGTTCAATTTGGCCCTCGCAGCAATTATGGTAAAGTGTCTTGCTCAAGGACACAAGTACCATGGTCGCGGCAAGGCTTCGAACCCACACACTCTGACGACTCAGCCATCAGAACACAAATTCGATGCACTAAACCGCTCGACCGTGGCACCCCACGGATCTTGACTAGTGATGCGCGTATTTTTTTCCAGGTTGGAAATTAAAAAATAACTATTAATAAAATGCATGCTATTCAGTCAGTATAACAGAGATCAGTGAATGCATTCATTACGGACAGGTAATGCTAGCTACGGCGTTTTAAAACTTTTGAGAAAATTCCCACGTTCGTCCTTGAAACACAAATTTCGCACCACTTTAGTGGGTGATTGTGTATTAATAGGGAGGGAAGGAGGTATTGACATCAAGCACTGGAGTAATACAGGAAGATGGCGTAGGAATTCCGTGCTCCATGGAGAATTATTTACGGGCAAAATAAACTTTTGCAAAAATGTCAGACTTCGCAAATAACACAATGCGCATCCGCAAGATGATCTGCATAATGCATGCTGTTATATAAAACTTGTAGCTTTGCATGGTGAGGAGGATAAGTAAGACTAATTGCGGTGACACCATGTGAAATTCTCAATTTAGTAGTAATTAGTTCTGAAAAGAACTGGAGGTACAACTCGACGTTTCGATCAGTATGCTCTGATCGTCCTCAGGAGAATGCCGGACTCTGGGAAATGCTGCTGCTTAAGTAGGCTGCTGGAGGATTACGCAATGTCAGGATGCTGGAGGATTAGTTCGTTGAGGCGTGCAGGCGGGAACTGTGGATCCTAGGAGTTGGGGGAAGGAGTGTGTGCTCACTGAACCGAATCAGTTGAAGACAAGTACTTAAGCAGCAGCATTTCCCAGAGTCCGACATTCTCCTGAGGACGATCAGAGCATACTGATCGAAACGTCGAGTTGTACCTCCAGTTCTTTTCAGAACTAATGACTACTCAATTGAGAATTTCACATGGTGTCACCGCAATTAGTCTTACTTAGCCAAAATGTATTAGCAATTTGTGTAAAGGTTTGGCTAATGAGCAAAAAAACCCACCCAAAACCATTAGGAAATGTTGCTACTAAGCGACGGGAGAACATCGTCATCGTCATCACTGAATGGAACTATTATAGCAAATGATCAAAATGCTACAAAACTGTCACGTGGTCAGTTGCACAGTGAAGCACAAACACATTTGCTTAGCGCAGAAAATCTGTGATTAGCCAATAATGGCTAGTGGCCAAATTGTCACGTACTGCATGGAGTGCCATAGTCGAGCGGTTTAGTGCATCGGATTTGTGCCATCAGAATGTGGGTTCGAATCCCCACCGCGACCATGGTGCTTGTGTCCTTAAGCAAGACACTTAACCATACTTGCTTCTCTCTACCCAGGGGTAAATGGGTAACCTGTGAGGGCAGAGTTGGCTGTTGTGTTTTATTAGCCCTATATGCGCTGTAATGGCAGCAATTGAGCTGTATACTCCCCAGGTAGCTGAGATGGTTTCAGGAATGAATATAATGCGCCTTGAGCACCAGTTCGGTGGATACGTGCGCTATATAAGTCATTATTATTATTATTATTATTATTATTATTATTATTATTATTATTATTATTATTATTATTATTATTATTATTATTATTATTATTATTATTATTATTATTATTATTATTATTATTATTATTATTATTATTATTATTATTATTATTATTATTATTATTATTATTATTATTATTATTATTATTATTATTATTATTATTATTATTATTATTATTATTATTATTATTATTATTATTATTATTATTATTATTATTATTATTATTATTATTATTATTATTATTATTATTATTATTATTATTATTATTATTATTATTATTATTATTATTATTATTGTTTCTGCCAGGTTCTCGGCAAATTTTGCTGAAGCAGGTCTGTGAAATTGGGCTTCAGATATCGAGCATATGATCGAAACGTCGAGTTATAACCAACCACTTCTCTTCAGAACTATTTACTACTCATAAGAGAATTTCTATATGGTGTCACCGCAAACAGTCTTCACTTTACATTATAAAGTGTACGTGATCGCTTACTAGCCAAGATACAACGCGCGCGTTTATTTGCTAAGTAATCTACTGTGTCTCGTTCTTTGTTCCTGTCTCTATGCTTAAAAAGTGCGTAGACCTTTCTCTATGATCTAACAATCTCGAATTATTCACATACAGGAATTACGAAAACTGCTACTGACAATACATGAACCATTTCTTATGACTCTTTGATGTAAAAAGGCCAAGGACAAAGAAATTTATGAACTGCCAATACAGCTTACGTTGAATTGGTAACCATGGTGATATAACAACAACGCCAATGAAAAATACAATTCATGGTAACACTGCTTTGAAAGGTGCACTAACCAATAAAACATGATTTGTAGGCCTATGTTATTATGCGATTTACGTTTATGTGTTCCCATTCGTGGCAGTGAATACAAAAAACAGCCAACAACTAATAATACATCTTCAGTGTCTGGTCTCGGTCTCTGGTCTCGTGGAAATGCTTTTTGTCTGGTTTCTTTCGCACCACTTTAGAAACTGAGATACGACCAGAAACCAGATACTTATTTATTTATTTATTTTTTTTGGGGGGGATTAAGTTATTTTGTATATATCCAAAGGTTTTTCACTGTTGAAGCACACTGTTTGTTCCATCGCTATTCTTTTTTTTCCCCCGAGTCTAAACGGCTTATCGTCAATGTTACTCAAAGTGAAGTCATGCATTAATGTTCTAAATTGAAAGTGAGGTAAATGAGTTACAGCATTATTATAGTCTGTTATTGACGTGTAGTCACACAATCTGCTCTCCGTTGGGAAATGGGGAAATGGGATATAAAATCATTGCAGTCTCTTGTTGATGGAATTATACACACTTCATTTCAAAAGTCTCGTCAATGTTTATTTGACACCTTGATCGTGTAAACATTACTGGTTTTAATACTCAGATTTCAAGTTAGTTCAGTTCAGTGCAGTAATACCTGCTGCTGTGTGGCTTAAACTGCCATACAGCTGTCCATAATTCAGTGCGGCCACTTTCATATGATGCTCGATATGCGAAAGAGCGCACCCCCCCCCTCCCATTGTGTCTTCATTGTGTTCCAGGAATCTTTGGAATTCTTCAGAGGATTTCGGGGGGAGGGGTGGGGGAGGTGGAGGTCCGTTAACAATAGAACAACAGTGTGTTAGTGTATAGGGACATTTGTGGGTGGCACTCTGCCACATATCGAACATGGTATAGCCACTTTTCATTGGTCTATTTTCGTCTACTCAGATTTGAATGAACAGTTTTTATGTACAGTTTAGTGCTATCCCACTTTAAAATAAGAGTAGGCATACCTACGACTATACTACTCGACTACAACTCTAGAGTTTAGTACTCGTACTCGAGTACATTTGTCTGCACTCATTCGACTGCATTTCTGTTTGGAATTATATCGATTTAACCCTATTTTACACTGACAGCTAGGCAAGGAATCGGTTTTCTCAGGCCCGATGAAACTAATGTTTTAACTATTACTGTTAGGCCATGTCTTATTTCTCAAGTCGGCTTACGCGAGTTTATGAATTGAACTGTGTCGATTCTCAAGGACTCTGATTCACACACCAGTCATCTTGTGTTGCTACCATATAAATCAACGTGACCAAACCGAGGGTTGCATGAAAAATAGGCTGGTTCATTTTATTTATTGAGAATCATTACTATAACAGTACTTGCATGCAGGGTGTCTGGCGAATAATTCAGCAGCGAAATAAAGTATATGGATAATTACGAGTTCTCCATGAACATGAACAAACAAAAGAAGGCACTGAAGTGGTCCCTGTATCACTCTTATAAGACCCATGACAGCAGAAAAAAATTATATGAATTTTCTCTCGCTTTAATGAGAAACAATATGCACCTCGTGTTAACGGGTCTCCCACAGCATGAAGGTAAAAGTAGCATGATTTATATCTCAGTCAATCGTTGAGATATTTTGGCCGAGTTCCAAGCATATTAATAGATTTCACTTTAGCCGTGCTGGTTTCACGTTCCCTGTATTGCCGTCCCACATGAGTAAACAAACACAAACATACCGCAGAATCGTATGACTAAAAATATAAATGACCTTGATACTGCATTCAAACTCCCACTGTGTCTACTTTCCACAGGTGTCACCCACCATTTGATAGAGTCGGGGATTTTAGACGTCGTGGTTGAGTTTTGTAAACACAAACACATAAATCAGGGTAAATCACAGTGTTGGGTGATCCTCGAAAACAAATTACCGTCGTCACACAGGTTTTTAGACATCTTTGGAGATTCCCTTTGAATTTTGAAATCATGCGAATTCTGTATATCTGGAACGATACACCTTTTATCTCGAATGAGTGGACTGGGTGCCTGAACAATTAGTTTTTATTCTTGCAGTTACGGAGAATAATGGATTAAATCAAGTTGCTAAGTTCGACCATGTTCTCTGTATCGACGATGGACCGGGACTTCGGCGCCTTCAGTCTGAGTACATCCCCGCCTCAACGTGGATCGAGCAGCTTGATCCAGTATAAGCACACCTTCCACCCTCCCAGCCGGTCATCAAGTTGCCTCTCTCCGGTCGTGGAGTGTAACGAGGAGGATAATGTCACCCGGCCGGACCATGTTCACGTAATCGTCACGAATACCGCACCAAGCGAGACATTCTTGAAACTCACCAGTAGTGGGGTTTTTGATGGTGAAGAGGACGAGGTGTATAACGGAGAAGTTCAGGGGGGAGCTGGAGGTAATTGGAAGTTTGGCAGAGACAGTTTGTCAGAAGTTAATCCCGAACTCAGGGTCAATGGGTCTGACGCCACGCCAAACCAAGATGCAAACATCTTTGCAGAATATTACCAGGGAGCTACTCCACTACATCACGGCGATACTCCAGCTGATGAACGCTGTAATCCAAATCATAATGATACCTCGATTTCAAATTCCCCTACCAAACAGAAACTCAACTCAAATGAGGACCGCGTAACACCATCTCTGATTAAACCTCCTTCGTCTACTCCACCGGTCAAGATTCCTCTGACGAGGCCAAAAATGCGGAGCAACCTTTTAGATGGTGGTTCAAAGCAAATAACTCGGAAAGACCTACCTCATCCACGAAGATCAGTTGGCAGTAGTAGGGTAGACACCAAACTTACTGCTAATTCGGTGGAGCACTCAGCGCACCAAGATCGGGTCAGCTCACTGTTAATGCCATCTAGCCCCAGGCCAGCACTCAGAAAAATAAGCTCTCCAAGTGTATCATCAGCCAGCGGCACAGCTCCTCGGAAAATCAGCAGCACACCGAAAGAGAGCGGTTTTGTGAATCGCAAAATAAGCTCGCCGCATACCTTATCAAGTGGCAAAACCAACACCTCTTTGAGTTCACAGTACCAACGCACCAGTACCGATAAACCGGTTAGAATTAGAAAAATTGGTCAGCCCAATCTCTCGCACGCTAATGTAAGCAGTTCACCACCGAAAATCACCCCACCCCGGAAGATTACTCCACCCCGGAAGATTACTCCACCTCATAATATTCTTTCACTTAACCAGACAAAAACAAATGACCAAAAACCAGGCAAACCTCAGCGCAGAAAAAGCTTGCCGGACATTCATGAATGCTCCGAGACCGGAAGCTCAACCAGGAACCGCTCTTGTGATAGTCCCAAATCGCTACCTCAGAAAGTCCCCCCGAGACGCAAGATATCAGAGCCGTGCTTCCCATCCGCTTCTTCTACTTTCTCACCTCCATCATTTGGTGACCGTCATCGGGGAGTGTTCTTCTCTGATCCCCGCTATTATCCTGTGATTGCCACACAAAAGACGAACACGGACTCTGGAGCCGGTACAAATACAGTCTCAAGTTTCAAAGAAGAATATAAGAAACTTAAAAGTTGTCGCTATATTCGGAGGCCTGACGGGGATGATGACTTGCCAAGCATGTAGTTACAAAGGAACGTGTAAATATCCAGGAGTGCCAAAGGTCTTTCATATACTCTTATTGAAAAAAATATCCATAATGTACTCAAAATTATATTTCACATGCGACAATAGACTTGTTCCAGAAACTATTTAAAATGTGAAGTCAAGGGACAAATGTCAAAGGACAAATGTCAAGGGATGAATCAACCTCAACTGAAATGAGGGCACTTGAGGCTCAAGTGCCCTCATTTCAGAGAAATGTATGAACATTTTCAAAAAAGTAGATAGACGGTAAATTCGGTAAGTGTTTTGTGAAGTAAATGCGAAAGCTTTTTAACACTTTTCTCAAGATTTAGACACCGCATTGAGCTGAACCATTCATAGGTTGATTACTTAATGCAGTCATATAATTATTATACAAATTATACAAAATTATTGAATTATAATCTAAAATCTTACTTGACGTGAAGTTGGTGATGATACCAAACACATCATGAGAAATTGGTCCGTCTGACATGCTGTCAACGTGAAAACTTGAAATGCAGGCCTGTTACACATTTGAAATGGATCACAGAGGTGATCCATTTTCCACATAATAATTGATTCAAACAGATCTAAATACATTTCACTATTTTCTCGTTGATTAAATGAAATGACCTGAAATGAAATGAGCTGAAATGACCTGAAATAACCTGAAACTTTCACATGTTGGTTTATGTACATATTCTATTGTTTTTATTTATAAAGTGTGGATGCATTTACAGACATTTTACCAATGTGTGCAGTTTCTTTAAACTAATTCCAAGACAATTAACCACACCACTGGAATTAAAGACACAATATCTTCATGATCAGAGCAGACTTTCGAAAGGAATTTCAATATTATGTAGTCACTGGTTCATTATTTACGAAGCAGCCTTGGTAATATGATCTTATGGCGCCCTGTTAGGCCAGCGCGCGCTCTTGGGGTACCTATTATTTTCAGTCACTGAAACCCATGCTGAAACTATGACATCGATTCCATGCCCTGTAGAAATTCTGTTCTGCTCGTAACGATATTGCCCCTTTAAGGATGAATTAGCATTTATGTGTTTAGGCCTACATGTCTGTTACTTGTTTAATTTTTTTTACGCAAATTCGCCCCACACAAGACCAATGGCCACTCCAAGGTGGGGGCTACTAAAGTCATTGAGTTGTTACAACGACTCCACATCAGAAATTTACGTTTTCACCACTTTATGGATAGTTGATCATAAAAGTTGGATTCAATCAAATGAGATCGAAATCTTGTAATTTAAAAAACAGTTGGGAAAGACGAACATCAGGCTCCATTTTGACGAATCGTTGAGATGTGGGCAATGTGAACAATATGCAAATTAGGCTTACTAAGATTACTGGGTGTTGTGCGAAATTGTATACAACATTTGATGATTTAAATAGTCCATCGCAGACTTTAATGTTAAGTGCGTTGTGAGATTCTTGTGATATTTTTGTAAATATTTTCTATCGGGCTAGCTATGAATTCGTATATGAATTTTGACACACGTTAGAAATGCAAACTTCAATTAAGCAGAAACCTTCACGAGTGAGTTTCTAAATAATATTTTTCGATCCCCACAAAGTATAAAATAATACACAATTTCTGTCAAATAAACTATGAATCCATCAAAACATTTCTTCTGAGGCTACAGTGAATCCGGAAGCTATACTTGTAATTTTGTTTTATATTTATGTCCTCTTTCTTGTTTACATCTGTAGACGCAGGAAAAGTCAGTTTCTTTGTTGCTTTATAAACATTTGAGGACGCCGGTCTTTGAAGTGAAAAATTCTATTTGTACCTTGATATTGTGCGAAATGTACAGCCATTTATCATAAAGAATAACTTTGTATTTCGTATGAACAATCAAATAACTGTACTCGTTCAGGGAAGTGCTTGGTTGTTATAGGGGGAACCATACTCTATAATAACCATGAACTAGTTTTTTTTGGCCCCTTTCAATGAGTCGTGCCACTATAAAATGAGCGAAAAAATGAATAAAATATTTTATTAATAAACACAATTCAACAACATGGTGTTTGTCTCCATAGATGCATGTACACTAGTATGCGTAGCCGGAAGGGCGGGGAGCAATGAGTTATCTAAAGGTTTAATTTTGTTTTCGCCTTCTCTGCAAGTTTTAGCTAAACTATTGGTGTAAACTATTGGTGTGAACTATTGATGTAAACTGATTCAAATATCGTGTTCTCATTTACCATGTGCACAATGACGAAACTTTCGTTTGTCCATATTTATCTATACGTCTTAATCATGTCTTTAATCTATCTATACAGCCCTGGATAAAATGTCTTCCCAAAATTGAACACTTAAAAATCGCTCAACGGAAGAGGGGGTGGGTAGGCAATACAAAACTATATATAAATCCCCCTCCCCAACAAAAAAATTTATATTTGAATCTGACAAACTCTCTCACGGGGGGAGCTTCAATAGGTTTTTGGTGAACATGGAAATTAGGAGGAGGGGAAAGTGGCTAAAGCAGGGAGGATGGAGGATTTAAACTCCAAGCAACCTACCCCCCACCCTCAACTGCTGCATATGCATTTATAGAGAACCCAAGAAAAGACCATATTCTACGTGTTGCATCATAGAACAATAACGAATTAAAGAGTGTTTAGAACCAGCCACCATGAAGTTGCATTTCGAAGATCTATACAAGTAACTCTTGAAATTTCCATCGCTCTTTACACACCAATCCAGGCAATAGGTAAGATCAGAGTCCCTCGCCAGCCCGCTCGAAAACTCGGTCATCACGTAACTGCATAAAAGCTATAGCATAAAGCTCTTGACCGACAGTTGTCATGGAGAGGCTTAACCCTATGGGGTATTGGTTAATCTTAACTTATTGATTGATTGGCTGGCTTGGTTTATTTACATCGTTTATTTCTTGACAGTGAATTTATGCAATTTTAAATAAGTCGTCGAACGAAAAAATATTATTGAGGCATAGAAAGCATTTTGTATTCAGTATTCTAGGGTTTAACTCAAATAAGAAAACAACCCTTGTATCCACTTTGTGGAATCTGGGTCAGTTTATTCATGTGACTTAAATAAAAACATTAAGGTTAATCATCAACACTCTAAGTAATTCAACGGCAATTTAATGATTGTAATAAATTACATGTTTATTAAACGAAAAACGTATAATTAATGGTTGTAATGAAATTCATTGATGGCGTCAATTCTTGTTTTTCTTCCAATATCTGCATTGATTTCTTTGATTTGTCTTCCTCGTAAATGTATTATTATTATTATGATTTTAAAAAGTTATGAATTAATCAATTGTAAAGGAAAAAGTGGGACAATATAAGAGTGTGGTAAATGTTACTGTGTACATGTGGATTTCATGTTTAAATGTCATTTTGTGAAAACATGAACATCATAATCTCTTTAAACACTACAAGTTATATTTTGTGCTACTAAAATATAAAACTCGAACTGGCTTTAAAGTAGAATGACATCATGTTGTCATGTGTGTTAACAATGTGTATATAGATTTCCTTTGAAGAAAAAACCCCACAAAAATCTGATAAAAATGAAGCCTATATAATATTAAATACTGCGTCATATAACGCATGTGACAACATTTGGTAATTTTTTTTAAATATGCATAAACATTTTTGTTTAAAATAAATGTTGTGATATGGTTGGCAGAGAACGTTCGAAGTATTCAATGGTTCCATTAACTCAAATGAACATACAATAGCTTCAACTTTACACAAACTAAGACACTGTCGAATAATGGGGTTTTGTCACGGTATAGTTTGTCATTATTAACCGATCTAATATGATAAACCTGCCATCTAATGAGCTTTTCCATACCAAATTGGGGCCAAAAGATCATCTTCAAACAAACACCGTACTTCAGAGCTCCTACTCGACCAATAGTCCGCCGTCTACTGAGTTAAGAAGTCCGCTCATTCATTCCTACCGCAATGATAGGCCTGCTTGTTGATGCTATCTATCGTTATTTCAATTATATTAATGACATCTCAAGTGGGTTCATCGATTCATCAGACTCATATAATAGTACCAAATTCCTACGAGGCGGACATGAAGAGGCTATATATATCTCCAACATTGTTACTAATTTTTGACAGATTAACATACAAATCATCTGTTGAAGCTTCTAAAATCAAAGCCTGTTCTTTTAAAGTATGGACGAGACTTTGTTTCACATGGCCCAGGTCACCACAGCACCCGGTGAGATTGTTTCTCTAGAACTTCCGGACATTCATATGACGGACTGCGCCGTTGTCAATGTGAAAAAAGTGAGTTTTAGCGATGAAAAACTACTAAACAGGCAAGCCAAACTGCGGGAGTGTAGGAAGTGCGGATCGCTCAGTACCAGAGCCGATGAAAGCAAGATATTAACGGTGGATGATCACCTTGTATGTACGCCAAGCTCAACATCGTTGGTTTACCCGAAGAGTCCGTTGCCATCGCCTCGGTTGAGGAGAACAGATTCAACCAATTCAGGATTAATGCTTCCCTTGTCAACAAATACAGACCAAGCCCGTCGATACTCTAGCCCTAACCTTGCCCAGGCTTCCTGTAAGACTAACCTGAAGCAGACAATATCCCTACCGGGATCTCCCCTCATCCCGCGCCGTTTAGACGTTCAAGTAAGCAGCGTCTCCAGTGAGGTGAAGGCACTTCCTCCTCCGCGTCCACAAATCTGTCGCACCAACAGTTTTGGTCGGAGTCATCGCTCGCAATCGGCGAACCCACGGACTTTCTCAACATCCTCCTCCTCTGCACAAACAAAATTGCCGAGTTTCAAGTCAATCTACAATGATTTGGAGATGAACCCTGTCCTGATCTCACCACATCAACTCCCGACGTCTCCAAGCAACATGCATAAGCGCAAGACCGGCTTTGAACTCCGGCACCGTGTAATGCGGAGAGCGTTCCGGTTGAGCGACTTGTCCACAGCAGAGTCACCCAAGGCGACGGGGATGCACTGGACGGCAGAAGTTCAGTCACCCGTGTTCGATGGCGTATTCAAGAAAAGCAAGGATCAAATTGAGGAGACTACAACGGACCTGAATGGCAGCAGACTAGGTGTGAGTCTTGCGGAACAGTTCCAAGTACTTAAGCATTGCCGATATTTGCGAGGTCCCATTGATATAGATAACCAACCGTGAAAACGAACAATCTCGGTCAAAATTAATCTAATTAACTGGATTATCTTTTCAATAATCACACAAAAAAGAAAGAAAAACATCTAATTCATTAGTGCTCATCTATACTTGTGTTCTTTTTAAGACTTTCCAACCAAACATTTTACACTCTTCGATATGTGTCATACATAATATGCAAATTCATTCCAAGGATTAAATGTTTACAATTATCACACAAATTCACTTGGATTAAGCAATGGTTTTACTTTTATTACTAAACAAGCAGACATTGCTTCAGAATGGTAGGCCTTTACATAAGACCGTGTTTATTAAGGACTGTAAATACGAATTGAATACCGTCCTCAATACCACCCTCTTGTGTTCAGTGAAGTCTGTTGTCTGTGTATGTTATATCAATAGCTTACACTTTCGTAGAAATCACGACTTTGTAAATTTATCTGGTTGTTTTTTCGCGAGCCACCCCGTGATGTTTTTAATCAAAAACCACTGACAATGTAATTCTACAAACGTCATAACTATAAATACCTAAACACATTTGTTTGTGTAATATTTTGCTTGTGTGTTAGTTTCAAAGCTTCATATTATTTCATGTTCGCCAATTCATGGGCCTAAGAATTACTAGTTCAATAACGATAAATTCTATTTTTTGTGCGAAGATGAGGTCGTGCTGTTTTTAATCAGTATTTTGTTGGTTTCACTGAAGATATAAAAAACGAGACAATTATATCCAAGATCTACGCTATTGCTAGCGTCATTACCAATTTTGTTTCATTGGAAATCACAATTATCGTTGCTTTCTTTGATTCGTAATTGTTCGCCCATACATAAGAGGTATCAATGAACTATGTCTATCGCCTAACGCTTCAACATGACAAAGATAACAAAGTATTTATAATATGAAACCGTACTTGTTACAGTTGGATACAGATAGGTCTACTCCAAAGACAATTATCATAGAAAGCAGTTTTTCTGTTGAATATCTCTGAGGATATTTTCAAAGACAGAATGTTTCATGACGCAGGTTTCACGCTAAGGTTGACGTCACAGGCAAAGCAACGGCGACTGTTTTCAAAATGAAAACAATTACTCGACCTTATACCCCAGTCACAATTAGCTTGCGATGGGTTTGCGAGTAGTTTGCGACGGATTTCTAGGCATTTTCGGCCGGGGCCCCACGGGACTCCTTGCGGCTGCCGGGTCATTTTTGGGCATCGGGCGGGCATCGAGTTACTTTTAACTCGGACTTAAAACCTGGTGCGGCGTTTCGCATCGCAAACTGATCGCCAATACATCGGCCTATGCCTGGCCGAGGTCCGGCAGGGCATCGCACACATCGGGCGGGCGCCGGGCCAAATTTTGGACAACCCAGACAATCCATATATCGGCCATGCGCCGGCCGGGCGCCGCCCAGACGCCGCTCAGACGCCGGCCGGGACCCGCCCGGCGTCCGGCCGACTTGGCGGCGCCCGGCCGGATACCGCAGGGGTATCGCAGGGACATAGGCAGAACATCGGACGAGTGCCTGCCGGACACCGGCCGATAAACGGGCCAAGAATTCGACCCCATTTCCAGTAAAGTCGGCCGATCGCAGGCCGGCGACCCCCCTGGCCCCGTCATGGCAGCGTGCGGGGCACTTTTAATTGTGACTGTGACCGCCCTATCGCGCGATCTTTCGCCGACCTCTACACGCCGGTCGATGCCTAGAAATCGCACACGCCGCCCGGGCTCCGCTTTAATTGTGACTTAGGTATTACTTGGTACAGCTGGGTACGGATGCTCAGAAGAAAATGTTTTTTTCTTGTTGAATATACTCTGAAGATATTTGATCAGAGCAGAAAATTAACTAGAGAAAACATCTATAAGTTTGATGGATAACTATCGGACCGAGAAGTCCATAAACGTTTTTCATTCTCAATCAATACATTATTATAATAAAATAATGTTCTTCCAAATTGGATCATAACTGTACTTCGCTTTGGCACATATACTACTCAAAACAATTTAGGGAATAAAACAATTTAGGGAACACCGGAATAATCTCAGTTAAAGCAAGATCATTTATTTCAGATAAACACAATGTTTCACAGAATTGATGAGAAACAACTGCACAATGAAACAGATGTTAAAGGATGCACATGTAGTGATTACACATTTCATGACATGACTACTGAAAGAGAGAGGGGGTTGCAAATGAAAATCCCAGTTCATGGAACATTTCAATAACGGGTGTGACCACTATTGCAAGTAAATCCGGTGTTTCCTAAATTGTTTTTTTCCCTAAATTGTTTTGAGTAGTATATGTTCTGAACATATAGGTACATAGCACAATTCATTCAATACTATTTCCTTCTGTATTTATCAATGTTATATCCTTTCAAAATAGTATAATTAAAGTTTCATTCGTTTTTACTGAATTCAGAATTTAAATTATTATCCATTTGGCTTAAATCATTATTTTTTTAAAAGATGTTTAACCATTTGGTTAAAAGGAAGTTACACCATTGGTAATGTTGGCAAAACTGCTTCTATGAGTATGCTTACTCTCTTTGAATCAAGATATACATTGAAGGGAAGGTACAACATTGGTAATGTTGGTAAAACTGCTTCTATGAGTATGCTTACTCTCTTTGAATCAAGATATACATTGAAGGGAAGGTACAACATTGGTAATGTTGGTAAAACTGCTTCTATGAGTATGCTTACTCTCTTTGAATCGAGATATACATTGAAGGGAAGGTACAACATTGGTAATGTTGGCAAAACTGCTTCTATGAGTATGCTTACTCTCTTTGAATCGAGATATACATTGAAGGGAAGGTACAACATTGGTAATGTTGGCAAAACTGCTTCTATGAGTATGCTTACTCTTTGAATCGAGATATACATTGAAGGGAAGGTACAACATTGGTAATGTTGGCAAAACTGCTTCTATGAGTATGCTTACTCTCTTTGAATCGAGATATACATTGAAGGGAAGGTACAACATTGGTAATGTTGGCAAAACTGCTTCTATGAGTATGCTTACTCTCTTTGAATCGAGATATACATTGAAGGGAAGGTACAACATTGGTAATGTTGGCAAACTGCTTCTATGAGTATGCTTACTCTCTTTGAATCGAGATATACATTGAAGGGAAGGTACAACATTGGTAATGTTGGCAAAACTGCTTCTATGAGTATGCTTACTCTCTTTGAATCGAGATATACATTGAAGGGAAGGTACAACATTGGTAATGTTGGCAAACTGCTTCTATGAGTATGCTTACTCTTTGAATCGAGATATACATTGAAGGGAAGGTACAACATTGGTAATGTTGGCCAAACTGCTTCTATGAGTATGCTTACTCTCTTTGAATCGAGATATACATTGAAGGGAAGGTACAACATTGGTATTAAATGGTAATGTTGGCAAAACTGCTTCTATGAGTATGCTTACTCTCTTTGAATCAAGATATACATTGAAGGGAAGGTACAACATTGGTATTAAATGGTAATGTTGGCAAAACTGCTTCTATGAGTATGCTTACTCTCTTTGAATCAAGATATACATTGAAGGGAAGGTACAACATTGGTATTAAATGGTAATGTTGGCAAAACTGCTTCTATGAGTATGCTTACTCTCTTTGAATCAAGATATACATTGAAGGGAAGGTACAACATTGGTATTAAATGGTAATGTTGGCAAAACTGCTTCTATGAGTATGCTTACTCTCTTTGAATCAAGATATACATTGAAGGGAAGGTACAACATTGGTATTAAATGGTAATGTTGGCAAAACTGCTTCTATGAGTATGCTTACTCTCTTTGAATCGAGATATACATTGAAGGGAAGGTACAACATTGGTATTAAATGGTAATGTTGGCAAAACTGCTTCTATGAGTATGCTTACTCTCTTTGAATCAAGATATACATTAAAGGAAAGGTACAACATTGGTAATGTTGGCAAAACTGCTTCTATGAGTATGCCCTCAGATGGTTTATATTCATTTTAATGTTGAATTAGGAAAATACTCTTTCATAAATTCGTTCTGGAAGTTATTTTTTCTTACTTAAAATGGCATCACCTCAGCCAAACATTATTTCTACGGGGAAGATAAATATCACCATTAGCTTCACATTAAAATCCAGCAATTTCCTTATTTTTGAATTATCAATCCTATAGCTTAACTAAATATATGAACTTGTTCTTAAGTGTTATTTTTTTATTTAAAAAAAATAATGATTTCCATTTTCATGGTTGCAAAAAAAACAATCTTTAAAAACACCACTGGCACTTCAAATCAAGAGAAATCTGATAACCCATTACTTCATCTGAACTACTTACACTCCGTGTGGTAAAAGTACATTTTATTTTGTCGATGTGCAATTTGTAAAGAAATTCCCGAATGAGTGATTTTCTAAGAGGGGTAATAAATCGACATGTCCCCCATTAAAACGTAACAACAGAAGCATATTACCTGTAGGTAATAGACTTCTGATAACAATTATTATCATTGCTATTTTAGCGACAATCGCTGTCGGGGTTCCTCTTATTGGCAGCCCACAGTGATGTCGTTTTGCCCCATGGACGGGACAAGTTCGTGATGTGATAACAAGAATCACTCATCCGTCAATATTGTGCCCAACAGAGAACACTTTTTAAGATCGCATTGTATGTTATTGAAAATAATGACAGGTGTTAATCTTCTAAAATCCACATATGCCTTTGGTAAAAAGTCATTATATGTATTGATACTAGATGAATACCAAGCAATTATTTGAAACCAATCTGTGAAAGTTTCAGCTCAAAATCTGGTCCACACATCTGAGAATAGAGCAGATGCGTACAATTATAATACATTGATGTGCAATATATAGGACTACTTTACATCGTTGTGCACCATGGAGGGATGTTTTCCAGTCATCCACAGGTGCACAGAGGCGGAGCTGGAAGGGGAGGAGTGTCATAAGGGAAGTGACTAGTGGTAAACAGTAAAAAGGGTGGTCCTAAACCTGGTGCCCGAGTCCTCATAAGTGTCAATTCCGAGTCACGAGTCTGAGTCACGAATCCGAGTCACGAGTCCCAAAGGTCGAGTCTGAGTCACGTGAGTCATATCATTTCAGATGTTTGAGACTGAGCATGGCGAGTCATATCATTTGAGATGTTTGAGACTGAGCATGGCAAGTCATATCATTTCAGGATGTTTGAGACTGAGCATGGCGAGTCATATCATTTCAGATGTTTGAGACTGAGCATGGCGAGTCATATCATTTCAGGATGTTTGA
This sequence comes from Zoroaster sp. YZ-2022, assembly GCA_029582265.1. Lineage (NCBI taxonomy): Eukaryota > Metazoa > Echinodermata > Asteroidea > Forcipulatida > Zoroasteridae > Zoroaster > Zoroaster sp. YZ-2022. The sequence continues at coordinate 21,778,287 of CM055825.1, read as the reverse complement.
GACTGAGCATGGCGAGTCATATCATTTCAGGATGTTTGAGACTGAGCATGGCGAGTCATATCATTTCAGATGTTTGAGACTGAGCATGGCGAGTCATATCATTTCAGGATGTTTGAGACTGAGCATGGCGAGTCATATCATTTCAGATGTTTGAGACTGAGCATGGCGAGTCATATCATTTCAGATGTTTGAGACTGAGCATGGCGAGTCATATCATTTCAGATGTTTGAGACTGTGAGCATGGCAAGTCATATCATTTCAGGATGTTTGAGACTGAGCACGGCGAGTCATATCATTTCAGATGTTTGAGACTGAGCATGGCGAGTCATATCATTTCAGGATGTTTGAGACTGAGCATGGCGAGTCATATCATTTCAGATGTTTGAGACTGAGCATGGCGAGTCATATCATTTCAGGATGTTTGAGACTGAGCATGGCGAGTCATATCATTTCAGATGTTTGAGACTGAGCATGGCGAGTCATATCATTTCAGGATGTTTGAGACTGAGCATGGCGAGTCATATCATTTCAGATGTTTGAGACTGAGCATGGCGAGTCATATCATTTCAGGATGTTTGAGACTGAGCATGTCGAGTCATATCATTTCAGATGTTTGAGACTGTGGGCATGGCGAGTCATATCATTTCAGGATGTTTGAGACTGAGCATGGCAAGTTATATCATTTCAGGATATTTGATATAATCCACAGCTTTAAATCAAGTATACTCTTCAGGTTGAATTGAGAACAATAACTGGAATTATAATACTTTAATAAGCAGTTTCAAATTCACTTATGTCATTATGACGTTCATGTATAACTTTTGAGAATCAAAGTGAAGGTTTGTAGGCGCGGCCTATGGGTTTGATTTATTCAAGTTTCTGGCAGATACATCCTGGATGATTTGTAGTTTTTATATTGATAATAAAGGACATGGACATTGTTTTGACGGCATAATTTGGACGGTCAACTCTGATAATTCTGTGCACTATTGTCAACCTTATCCCCCGGCAACGAAGGCAGTCAACAACCTCGCAAATCAATAACCTCGCAAATCAACAACCTCGCAAATCATACTATAAACACTAAGCACCGGATCACCGCCATATTAATCGTAGTCCTATACATGGCAGCCCCTCGATGCCCCCAGTCTATACACTGTTTTAATGGTTTGTTTTTCTGCCATGATATATTTGGTATCCTTTGCTTTATCCTTGTTTTATTATTTCTGCATATTTATCATATATTAATCAAAAATAATTATTTTAAAAACGGGAAAATATTTAAATTTTGAGAAATGTGTGACATTTTGCTACTCTGCGAAATCAGAATACGTTGCCCAGTCATTGTGCGTATAGAGAAAGAAGGCCAGAAGGGACAACGGAGTGTGCTTAGACTTTGGTCATACAATTACTTACAGTGCAGACACGTGTACTTCTGGTTTGCATTCTCCGTAACTCAAGGGAGGACTGGGGGGGGGGGGGGTGGGGGGGGGGGTGCAGACAACAATTTATGGGTAATTCACTTCATTGATTTAGAGGTCACAATGATAGGTTTCATGACCCTGATCCGCTGCAGGTCATTGATTTTTAACAGTAGTTTTCTAGTAGTTGGTGCAGCTGTTATACAAGTATAACGACTCCCTATCACAGACTGGAGTCCAAGCGCAAATACGAAATCTACACACAAGCCTCGAACAACTTAACAAGTTTTGTGTTAGCTGGTGTAATCGGCTATTGGCATTGTTGGACATACCCCCAATCAATCATATCTCATGAATTAGAGCTAGGACATAGAATAATTATGATTACGTGTATACCGGTATTCACTAGCGATCCAACAGAAGCAGAGTGCGGTGTAACGAACGAGCGCCTGTAGTCCTTGTAAAAGTTGTAACCAGTGTCAAAATAAGTCAGTGTTGCAGTCATTGGATTGAGAGCAACAACATTTCAACGAGAAAGGAGGTGGGGAATATTTACATATTCGACGGACGCCACTACACGGAATCGTTGATTTATTTTTATCGCAGATTGAACTGAGGTGACGACCCGCTGCTTGCAAACTTACATTGCAGAATCTACAAAGTCATTGAAAAACAAAATTCATCCAAACTTACCAGCTATAGTGTGTAATAATTAGCACTCCGAGTTGGACACCATTTTTGACACGGTTCGTGTATAGCCTACTCTATGTAATACAATTTAAGATTACATCATGAGCATAGGATCAGAATTTGGACCAACAATTCTCCGTTATTGATTGAATAACTTGAAAGCGACTTAATTCCGTCACGGCCCCATTAACAAGACACAATAGGTATTGAGTGCCTTGTTAGTCTACTTGTTACAAACATCCAATGCAAAAACTACAAAATCTGTACCAGGACATCATTATACCTCTGGACATGTCGACAATCTCCGTGAAAGCTAAACACGGGTCAGACCCACCTGTGAAGATGTCAACGTCCATGCGACGCAAGGTGGTCACGCCGATGTACACCACTGAAATGACCCGTGCTAAGACATCAAACAGTGTCCAGGAACAGCAATTGAAAAAGAAGTTAAAAGACCTTGACAAGCAACAGAACAAGATGATATCAGATATGCTGCAGATGAAAGCTAGTCTTCTACCAAAGATCACGATAACCTCCGCTTGGGACGATCAAACCAAGGATCAAGCGGGACGCAACAGTAACGGACATCACGATATTTTGACCGGGGAAGCTGCGGTACGCACCCGCAAGCTTAGCGGGTCTCTCCCGCAGCTAGTCATCCACAAAGAGGCGGACAAAACCAGAGTTGTTTATGGGAAAACAACAAGCAAACCTTCCCAAGACACTATCACACCAACTCCCCCACAGACAAAATGCATTCACCGTGCGCGTTCTATGAACGAGATCGACCGAGACCACCTGTTACAGGGCTCCCGGCCAAGATCGGCAAGTTACTACGAAGCCAGACGCCGGAGTTTTCATGGGTCTAGAAGCTCAAACTCCTCGACCGAGAGCCTCCCCTCAGAATTATTCAAAAACGCGGGAACAACATCCAGGTCACTTGGAGGATCCAATGAGGATGTTGACAAACAACGCACAAAATCCACATCCGCTCTTCTACCTCTAAGGAAAGCCAAAAGTACATCTAACATATATGGTTTAGCCAAAACACGCCGCGTGACCGTGGACACGGCGGAGTTGACCAGACCAGACAGAGATAACATATTTAGGAATTCCTCCTATAATCCAATACTAATAAATCCGTCCATAGCTCTGTCCCAACCCTCTGTAACATCCAATGGATCTCGCAGACAGACGAACAGTCTACTCAGACTGAACCAGCTTAGTAGAAATGATGCCCCGATACCGCCAGAGAGAAATACCCCTTCCCTCCATGATCAATTTGAACAACTCAAGACGTGCAGATATCTCCGTGTTCGATCTGAGGAAAGTAACTGATAATGACCAAATTACTGTCAACAATTATTGTATATCGAAGATGGATGAACAGATCTGTATAGATTTTTTTTTTTTAATAAGTATAATTTTATTTTTGGCATTAAGGCTGTATATTCCGCGCTCAATCCACATTTTTGCCGTCGATTGCATAAACCATATATTTAAGGCCAGTATATCTTTAGTTTTCTCACAATATAAATTAATGTAGTTCATACAATATGTTGTATATATACTTCCATAGGTTAGTTGTTTAATAATATATTTAATACACATATGACATACTTCCATTTAATCATTGTTTACTACCTCGTATGATATATTACTAACTTCAAAGACATCGAACGAAACAGAAAAATTCAAGCAATGCATGCAATGGCAGCCTGTATTGTTTGAAAGAGAAGGTACACCATTAGTAATTACAAATTACTATCTGAATTAACATGTATAATACAGCAGAATTGAAGTGTTACAAATGACATACTTCCATTTAATCATTGTTTACTACCTCGTACAATATATTACCTAACATTAACTTGTTTGTTTTGTTTGTTTATTTATTTTCCATATATCACAGCTTAATACAATAATAATAATAATAATAATGTATAGATTTATATAGCGCACGTATCCACCAACTAAGTGGCGCTCAAGGCGCATTATATTATTATCCCTGCTCATAAGGCTCATAAGGCTCATAAATCATTCCTGAAACCATCTCAGCTCCCTGGGGAGTATACAGCTCAATTGCTGCCATTTCTAGCGCATATATATAGAGCAAACCATCTCTGCCTTCACAGGTACCCATTTAACCCCTGGGTGGAGAGAAGCAATTATGGTTAAGTGTCTTGCTCAAGGACACAGGTGTCACGGCCGGGGCTCGAACCCACACTCTGCTGCTGGCAACACCAGAACTTGAGTTCAGTGCGCTAGACCGCACGACAATCCATTTTACGTGCATTATACAACACACGGGACCTACGGCTTTACGTCCCATCCGAAGGACGAAGCAATTATGGTTAAGTACCTTGCTCAAGGACACAAGTGTCACGACCGGGGCTCGAACCCACACCCTGCTGCTGGCAACACCAGAACTTGAGTTCGGTGCGCTAGACCGCTCGGCTACGACACTCCAATATGTTAATACAACAATTATGTACAAATGGTGACAAATGGAGGGCACCAGGTAAAAAGCCTAGGCTTATACAGGACCTGGTCCCTTTAGTTAATAAATGAATTAATAACAATTTATGAATAGCAAAAAAATAATTATCGATGAAGTACAGTAAGGTGAAGTGTACATGTAGATGGCAAACAATAATTCGATTAGTAAACTAGCTTTTACATTCAGTTTTAGAATTAATAGAACTATGGTACATTATATACAGAATGAAATGAATGTGTAACAAGCAAAAAAGGAGAAGTAAAAAAAGAAAAACGAGAGAAAAATAAGATTATTATTATTATTATTATTTTTTTTTTTGCATTACAAGACTTCAAAGACATCGAGCGAAACAAAAAAAATTCAAGCAATGCATGTAATGGCAGCCTGTATTGTTTGAAAGAGAAGGTACAACATTAGTAATTACAAATTACTGAATTATTATCTGAATACTACCTTGATGTGAAGCTGGTACCAATCACCCTATAACCAATAATTTTGTCTGATCTGAAGTGCTCTCAAGTTTTGGCTCGGTGTTTTCTTTAAAACTGTGAATATTTTTTCAACTTTTCTCAGATTGGTAATACAAAGAAAGTAAGCATACTCAAAGAGGAATATTTGACGGCTTTACTAATGTTGTGCCTTTCCTTTAAAGGGACTGCATTGTCACGATCAGAGCAGACTTTCAACAGAACATGGAATCGGTATCCTAGTTTAAAATGAACACAGTGACTGAAAAGATTTATGCAGCAGCAACGATAATAATGACATTGTTATGTGGGGTATTATTTTCAGTCACTGGGTTAATCTAGGCCTAACTAGCACTCCGATTCCATGCCCTGTTGATCGTGACGATATTGTCCCTTTAAATGAGACATCGAAGGACCAAAAATACCTAAACTAATTAAATCATAACTATTTATGTTTTCAAATTAGTCTTCAAAAGTTTTACATGTTTTCGGTTGATGTCTCATGTAAGTTCATAACTTTGGTGACCCAATAAAAACCAATCGAAATTTAGTGTCATGGCTAATAAGGTAGTGTCCAGGAATAATATCATGGCAGTTAATTCAGACATGGACCCTGTGGTGTACACAAGCCTAACTGTCTGTATGGAGACATAAAGGACTACTACCCATGACGTTTTACAAAACTATTTACAAAATCAACACAATGACCATTTACAAAGTCATTTGCGTCAATATGTCGGGTTTTTTGTTGGTATTTAACGACCACTATTTTGATCAATACCGAACAATCAATTCCCGCCTTCAGGCAAGGATTTATCTGGCCATGGAAAGCTATTAATTGCAAATAGTGGAAGGGACGTTTTCTAATTTTAATTGGAATCAAAGAAGGTGAAATTAAGTAACACAGGCTAACGGGATTTGTCAGGGGCGGAGTCAGAGCGGCAAAAGGGGGTTGGAACAAAGCAAGGTGAAAAATCGCCAAAGCAAGGAAAATATAAAATATCGTTTTTTTTTTATAATTCTCTAAAAAAAAAAACTTAAAAAAAACTTAAGCGCTGCGGTACCATGTCTTGTGTAAGAGTGCTAAATAAATGGCGTTTCTTTATTATTACTCGAACTCACTGTAAAAGAGGAATGCAACAAGACGTTTTTTTTAAATAGTTTTTACCCCCAAAAAGCAATCTCTACAAATATATATACATGACTTGTGTATAGATATGAATTTGGTTGGTACTTTTATTTTTGATTTATTTTGATCTACCACAAACAAAATACTCTCGTTTCCAGCAGTCCGATCCGTCATCAGAACCAGGTCCCCAGTCTAAATCATTGTTTTTGTTATGTACAATTAATCTCAATTCACTCGGTCAGTCGGAAAAGCTGAAGTTCTCCAAATCCCTTGATATTTCAAACCACTGTCCGTAACGTTTTTAGGGCATGTACAACAAAATCACATTTGTTTATGGGTCACACTTTTATTCCATCAACAAAAAAAGAGCAAATACATTCATTCAAAAGGCAAATTTCTTTGTCGAATTCACAGATGAAAATCACACAAAACTGTGATCATTCAGCAGCTTTCAGGGCATTGACCTCTGACGTCAGTGTAATTACATGATAACGAAAAATTATCTGACGAAAAATTGTCCAATAATTCAAGTTTCGTTTGATTAAACTAAGTACATTTACTTACTTACGAAATTGCTCTATTGGGTCCAGCTTAAGCCCTCTAGTATATACCTTTTCTCGTAAAAATGAAAAATTGGGCAGCCCACTTAATCCATCTGTGTGTACTCACATTCATTATCTTCACCAGAGTGGCTATCCCGTATGACCAACTGCTACAGGCATTTACGTCCTTAGTCACCATGGAAACTTTAAATCATATAACCATGATCATCTACTAAAGGGTTAATTTAAGATGGATATTGTCAGTAAATCAATTGTAATGACAATACTCTTAATAATCCAGAACAACAACATTTTTAAAGTAGCAACTTACAGATATATCGCTCTGAGGTCCGGAAATAAAAAAAGAATAAAAGTCGTGAATCATGACTGAAGAGGATATCAATCAATTACTCTTATGAACTTGCAAGGGATTTGAAATACGTAATCGACAGCCTTCTTGAGAGCTTGTATTTCCTGAACAATTGACAACTAAATCTATATTCTGACTGGCTTTATATTTTTTTTACCGATTTCAAATTTCAGCCACAGAACAGTAAACAGACCTCTTTAAAATGAATTTAAAATGTACGCATGCTCTGCTAAGGATTTTGTTTCATGTTTACTTTTATCCGATTAATTTATAAGACACAAATTAGTCGTGTAACTAGGGTTGGTTCATACGGGAAATTTGGGGGTGGGAAACCAGGATTTTTAGGGGGACCTAAAGTAATTTTTTACAGGCCCTTATTTTTTTCCTAGAGATCTTAATTCTGAGCGGGAGGGGGATGACATGCCTCGGACAGGGTGGGGCGGGCATATTTCTCCTCAGTAACGCCACTGATACAATATACATCAAACATGTAATTAACCATTTCCATCTATTCATGTTCTAAATATTATAATATTTCTACATATTTTTTTGTACTTCAAGGCATATCTGCATCCATCTAGGACCAGCGTTCTGTTATTGTAAATGCAACATAGGCCTACAATATTTGTAGTACTGGCAATACTGCTTCTACGATTACGCTTGCATTTCTTTTAATCAAGAAAGTTTCTTTTGATTGCGTCATTGATGTCATGATGAAATTCAAGATTTGTGAACAGAAAATTCAAATTATTTGTGAAACAAACCAAAAAACTTTTCTTTTTCAAGTTCCATAACGCGTGTTTTCTCTGAGATGAAAGCACTACAGACGAATAATTTCTAAAGGTTATTTGAACCATTATCAACTTCACATCCAGTTAATAACTTTCAGATAAGGTCAAACAAAAGTCTCCGGTTTTTGGTCATAGGTCGGCTTCAACATCGGTGCTGTGACGCGCTTTTTTAATATTTTATTTATTTATTTATTTAAAGTCGTTTAAAACACAGCACGGCAGATTTCTGGCTGCAATTGGACATCGTTTCATAGCAAAAATAAATAAATAAATAAATAAATAAATAAATAAATAAATAAATAAATAAATAAATAAATAAATACTTTTTACTTTTTCAAGGAATTTTTTCTTCTTCAAAATCCTTGAAGAATACAGTATATACAGAATAAAAGAATTATAATTAAATCAGAACTTGACAGTCAATTTATGAGATCAATATACATGAATTATAATTAAATCAATCAGTATAATAATTGAAACATTAAATAGCAATCAGCATGTATCAGTAATAATTAAGCAGGGAAGGTGAGGACTTAGGGAAGGGAGGGAAGGGGAAGGAGGAGTGGGGCCCACTGGCGTCTGGATGTGGGCACCTCGTGCCCACTGTCAGTAGGCCCCTGTTGGGAAATAGTCAGGCCACCGGGGTGGGCGGTGAAAAGACACCACGTCCCGCCGAGGAGGGGCGGCGACTACCCACGCCTCGCTGACCTGGGGAGGGAGGGAATAATTAAATAAATAAATAAATAAATAATAAATAAATAAATAAATAAATAAATAAATAAATAAATAAATAAATAAATAAAAATAAAATAAAAATGCCGACGCTCGGCTCTGAGGCGACGCGCGCGGAGACCAGAAACCGGAGACTTTTGGCCTAATAATTATTAAGCAATTCTGTGATCTGGTTATTACCAATGTTGTACAATACCTTTAACTCATTGCTCTTTAACAGTCTGAAGCTCCCCTGATATGGTTACATGAACCATATCCACGGCAGCAGGCGGACTGCGACTTGATTGGTGGCGGTTGTGGCGCCGACATGAGAAGCAACAGTGATGCAATTTCTGCCTCCAAAGCGCCATCACGTTTCCCTTCAGAAGGAACATCAGACCAATGAGGGCGCCCTGTAGAGAGTTGACGACGACCGAGATATACCAGAAGACAACGCTGTTAACCAAATTGGCAGCGAAAAAGAGGGACCATGTCACCCCAGTTGCCACAATGAGCTACAGGGAGTAATGTAACGAACAATAATGTTTAGCATTTTGGTCGGTTATTACATAGGAAAGCAAACGATTATTCACCCTAGTCAGGCCCAGGCATTTGCATTTTCAGGACGGGTTGTTAGTTATGTGCTTGGGTCAGGTTCTGTGGTTGTGAAGTGCCCGCGACGGGCCCAGTGCGATTCTGTACGAGAGTGATTTGTCTAATACATGATGGCGGTCAATTTCACGTATAATTGTAAATATACCAAAAGTGTATGTCTTGTATTTACCAAGACTATTCCAGGCCTGAAATAAGGTTAAAAGCAAACTTAAAGAAATGATAATAGTTTTACCTTTGAACACAGCAAAATTTCTGTTTTCACATTCCTGGCCATCTGGGCAGCCACAAGCCTTCTCCGATTTGCAGTCACTGTGTAGATCATAAAAGCAACCAACATACCGTTGATAAGAAGAAGACCTGCCACTGGGACACCGAAGGCAAAGAGGGAATGGAGGGGATCCTCAATCCAGCAGCTACTGCCACCATACTCAAGCCACACCCATGACTCGTCGTCTCGCCCCAGCCTCGACACCAAGTAACAGACGGACACAAAGAGAGCAGGAATCCCCCAGGCAAATACACCGAGCTTGATTACTTTATAATCCGGCCTGGACTCATTTTGCTGGTTAGGAAGTTTTTTGAACTTCATGTTGTACGCCAAATCACCAGCCATCACATTCATCCAGAAAAAGACAGCCAGCCAAGCAAAGTGTAGCACACTTGCCCGTAAGACACACAGCCATGGTATGGTAATCTTACCGACCATCAGAACAGCTTGGGCCAGGATTGAAGCCACCATTAGATTCATGACAATTTTGCCCGGCTGGTTCCGCAAAGCCGGGAAGAGAGAGTATGTGATCAAAGCAACGATCAAGGAAACGAGTGAGATCACACCACCAGCAAAGCTGAGATCAGACAATGTAGTGAGCCATGCCGGATATGCACCTTCGTCGGTGCCCGTTAGAAAATTACACACACGAAGACTTCCATCAGGTAACTGCCAGATTTCGTCAGCAGGGAAATAACTTCCTGTAGCTTTATGTACAAATACAACATCTTTTCCAAGACCCAAAACACGAAACTCACTTCGATCAAAAGCAACCACAGGACAACTGTCACCGACAAACGGACTACACAACCTCAGATAGGATTCTTTTGCTGGGTGATTGGTATCTCCATCTGTTCTAATGGTATATTCATACATTGTAACATGCATGAATTCCATCCCTTGATATGCATACCCACTGGTGTTGTGGACGTAGACGCCATTCGAAGTGTCAACTTCATTCATTTGAACGTTGCGCAGTGTGAATCCCTGACAGATCGGCCACCATGACTTCCTAGTGGCGACTTGAGAAAAGGCAACCAACATCAGTGTTGTTGCATTACATGGAAAAGAAGAAGCATTGTTAAGATTTCCGTCATACAAGAACCGATCAAGAGCCTCTTGAAGGTGTGCCGCGATGGAGAAATCTGCGTGTATATAAATCTGCTTATCGTTAGTATTAGCTTTACTTTCCAGGGCAAACTCCACGAGCCTTGTAAAGTTGTCACCCAAGACGTTGATAGTGAGCTCTTGAAAGCAGTCCCTGGTACTGGTATTGAATGATCTCTGATCGATAGCACTTTGGCTCGAGAAGTCTACACACTGACCAGTTTGTAGTCTATTACCGGTAGGGCAAGTCAGGTTTCTGCACACGCCTTGGAAAGGATCATGTATCTGCCACTGGTTGCATTTCCCTAAAATCTGTGGAAGGCCTTGTACCCCTAAAACTCCACGGCGATCATATCTACTTACTGTAGTTTGTGTGAAGTCAAACAGAAGAGTAAATGAAAATGCAGGATTTAGAAATGTTCTTGAAATAACTCTGCATAAAGTATACCCTCCTATATGATAGCCTTGACAATCCATGCAATTAACATTTTTGTAAACCCTGAGACCAGATGCAGAGGGATAGAAAACAATCGACGTATGGTTCTCACAGAGTACAGACTGGGACTCCGTAGCGTTTGAGGAGCAACTGCCGATGTAGTTCTGATAGCAACGGTGTGGGTCGCTGCTTATAGAAAGTGGAGGTTTTAATTCAAACTTGTCACAATTGTCAAAATCTAGTCTGTCAGGATCGTTACCTCTGCAGTCCCATAGTTTCAGAGACCAAGGTTCGAGATGATTTTCTGGAACGCGGTGACAAATTGCACAGTACACGTTCTTGAAAACAATTTCGTCGGGCCCGTTCACCAGTAACGTCAAAAGTTTCTGGGACCTCGCCAACGTTTCATTCTCGCAATTTTGTCGGACGATGTCTTGCGGCCAGTCAGGCGGACATCGCCCTACAGATACGTAGCTGTTTGGATAGCTTATTGGATTGATTGGTGTTATACATTCAAAGAATATGGTGAACTTTGAGCTCAAAACAGGAGGGTCTGTGTTGTTAATGCAGTGATCCCAATAGTCAACGCAACAATCATTATACAGACTACATCTCTTATCACAACGACAGGTCTTCCTTATAAACCTCTTACGATCAGTTGATGGTACAGATGGTAACGTGACTCTATCTGCACACGACAATGGTTCACAATGAGTTTGTTCCACTGGACATGGCTCTTCAATGTGAGTCGGTCGAACTGAAATATATTAAGAAGTCAAGGATCATAAATAATTGTAGCAAGGAATAATAAGAAGACCCCCCCCCCCATACACTCACACACACTCGCGATAGGCTATAGGTACATCTTTAAATATTTTTGGCCCGGTTTGTAAAATTATACTTAAATTTGTTTTAGTTTATATAGTTATAGTGAAAGTTAAATCACGCCAGTATTTCACTTCATGATGTCCCATAGGGGCTACCATACATTTAATAAAGGGTCTTAGCCACATACAAAGTAATCTGCCCAATATTGAACAACTGTACATTTATGACACTCTAAAAGCATCATATTTGTAAAAAAAAAAATAATAATAAGGGAAAATAACATTTCAGTAATTGAAGGGAAGGTACAACATCTGTAATGAATGTTCATTTCAATGTTCTAGTATCAAAAAATGTATCATAGGCCCAAACCTTACTGGCTGTGAAATTAACCACACAATAAGTGATCACGTTTATGAAAAAGTAACGACAAACTACTTAATGCTTGTGTCTAGTACACTGTGATATCGAGAAGTTTATGATAATTTTGGTTTCCTACATCACATAAGATTGTTTCTATTTCTCATTGTACTACACATGATTAAAGTGGGGCGCCCTCACTTGACAATATTGCTTTTTGAGGGCCTCCACCACTTTATCATCATTACTGCTCTTCCACAATGTTATATTAATTAATGTTCAACGTTTTGATAAAGTGGAATTGAATTGAAAAAAATGTTTAGTTTTTAAGTTAAACATAAAATTACCGTCCGGCCACTTTTTGTAATAATTCAATATCAGTTGTGGTTTGCTGTAACACCATGTGGTTTGAATTTCAGTTATCACGAAATGAGATTATAGTTCTGAGAAGAACATACATAGGGGCTGGTTAGCTCAGTTGGTAGAGCACTAGTACAGTATTCGAGAAGTCGCGGGTTCTAGTCGGGCATAGGCCAAATTTTCTGTGCTCGCTTCCCGTTTATATAATATTTCGCAAGACTCGAATAAAAATTGTAGATCCCAAATAATGGTTATTGGTTTCAAACCTAGCAGGTTCTTTCTCAAAGGCAAAATGAGACAGAATACAAACATATACATTCATACATGAACACAAGAGTGAGCAGAAGTTAGTCATGTGTGAAATAAACACAAGACCAACTAGAGGTATTGATTTTTTTAAATATTAAACTTTGATTTAGTGTAATTCAATATCTGATGACCTCACCATGACGTCACAACTTAGGACACAACTACATGTTAAGGTCTAAGTATGTGTTAAGTTTTAAGGTGCTGTGAATTTTGTAAATATCCTTTTTTGTTGGATATGTCTCACTGAGAAGAAGAAGGAGAAAAAAACAACGAACAATAACAAGAGGTAAGTAAGACTAATTGCGGTGACACCATGTGAAATTTTCAATTGAGTAGTAATTAGTTCTGAAAAGAACTGGAGGGTAGAACTAGACGTTTCGATCAGTGCTCTGATTGTCCTCAGGAGAAACTAGAGGTGTTCGCGCTATAGCTCGAACACCTAAAAAAAAAACCCGAACAATAACAAGAGGTGTTCGCGCTATAGCTCGAACACCTAATAACAAATATTTTGCAATTATACTACAGGTCCTTTAGGTTGATAAGCAGTTTGCAACAACTAATTCTCTAAAACATTATAGATATTAGGAAAATGCTAACCAATTTCCATAAATAATTATTGGGTATATTTATGATGTACACTGTGTCATATGCTTTAACGTGTTTTAATGGTTAATTAAAATCTTAAATCAAGAAAAAAGTATAAGAATTGAGTTGTTACTCACCCGGCTGATAGAAATAAGTGGCGAGAAAGATGAACCCTAACAAGAACAACGGCCTGATAGGTATTCTCGACCTGGAACGAGCCATTTCTGGAACAACTCTCAAACAGATCACAGGAGCAGACCTTTATAACTGGTGACGACTGACTGTGTCCATTCTTTTTGAGAGACTGTTGTAGTTTGCTCATTCAGCATATATACATTTCCCATGCCCATTACCGGTTCCATGCGCACAATTATTGTGGATTTAGTTACTGTTTAAGATTGGCTATCTCAGGAAGTGATATTATTTCTGGGACTACGATTGGACAGTCAACCCTCTAAGATTGGATTTTTATTGTTCAATAACGTCATTGTATAAGCCATTTAAAAATTAATTCAGCCTTCATACAGTGAATGCTGTAAGTATCTCATCAATAAGATTTCATAATGACATGCATTAACAACTATCAGATGTTATATCTGCCACCGATGGCGCGTATTTCATGTTGCGATTGGGGTCGAGAAAGGGGCAGCAGGGAACTCGATCCTTGACCTGCCCCTCCCCCCCCCGTCCAAAATAATTTCCCAACATCATCTCCAACCGATAAACCACAACAAAAAGGCAAGATAGCATGAAGAACAACGCATCGAAATATTGTGCTTCTTGAAATAATTAATTGTTTCCGCCTTTTTCATATTTTTTTTTGTAGTAACCAATCAGTCGTGCGGAAATCACTTTTCCTTCCAGAGTCTAGTAGTGAGAATGAGGTAGACGACGAAATTGGGTTTACAACTTGTTTTGGAATTCCATGTAATGTTTTCATCAAATAAAATTGTCCTGTAAGCCAGAAATGATCACACACCATGATCATGAGCTTGCACTTTGTCAACCATTCAAAGACTTATTGTATCTTCGAGCCATTGTTTATATGCAGCTGTTTTGAAGTATTTCCTTAAATAAGACCTAAGGAAGTGCATGCTGGGAACAGATATAGGCTCTGAGTGAGGGTTCTGAAAAGAACCTTTATTTAACTCGAAGTTTCAATCAGTATGCTCTTATTATCTTCAGAAGTATTTCCTTTTAGATGTTTATCGCTGCCTGATGACTTGACAGTTTGTCTATCCCTTTCAGTACCAAGACCAATTTTTCACTTATGCCTTGGGTACCGCACTCATTTCTTCTTCATGTCCACTTGGTTACCACAGGACTTTCATTGTATAGCGCCCTCACGTGACGATGCAAAGCAAGGCAATTTCTCTATTGTTGACATAGGTGTCATAATGAATTACTCTCTGTGCCATGAAATGAACGTTACAATAAAAGACCAATTATGTTGACCTACATGAAAATGGTGAAACACTTTTATTGGGGTTTATTAAGTATTATGTGACAGAAAGGAAATTTTGTTTGAGCAAAGAAAAAGACTGAACCGGGACTTGAACCCGATGCCTCTGGAATAACGTACATATCCAACCCTACGGGATAGCTCAGGTGGTAGAGCGCTCCCCCCCCCCCCCCCCGCAGTTCAATGTTGAAAATTCTGGGCTTGCGGTGCGTGCACTCACATCAACATTGAAGTGGGGGGGGGGGGGTGGAATGGAATGGAATCACATGTATACAACCAAAAGTAGTTGGGTACAGACAGATTCTCAAAACAGGGAACAAAACACATTGGCTTATTAATCTGTTTTCTATACAGATCATACGCGTTTGTGTTCTCTTTGCCCTAGTACTGCAAACAACACAGTCACGTTTTTTGCTGGCGACATTTTCCCAGGATAGTGTTGACGTGAAAAGGGCCTGGAACCACATGGAAGTTGGCTTGCACGCCAAGACATCGTGGTAATCGGATTTATTCATGACATGTACCGACGTCTCAGGTTTTCCAATCAAGATGTCGCCAGAGTCCAAGTCTACATAACTAGGTGTTGCGGCCTTCCTAATTGACAACCCTATATGTTCAGAGATTATAAGTCTAACCTATCGTGGACGCGCTGAACTTCCTTCAAAAGCAGGTCTTGTCAAGGACTCGGAGGTACATCTTGAGCAGCCGCACCCAACCTTGACAAGTCTGCCAAAGTTGAAAGGAGAGATAGCTCAAGGGGTGGAGACGGGGCCGACTGCCGTGGTGGTGACGGGGCCGACTGCCGTGGTGGTGACGGGGCCGACTGCCGTGGTGGTGACGGGGCCGACTGCCGTGGTGGTGACGGGGCCGACTGCTGTGGTGGTGACGGGGCCGACTGCTGTGGTGGTGACGGGGCCGACTGCCGGGGTGGTGACGGGGCTGACTACATCGTTCCATGTGGCTACCTGGAGATGCTCCCAGCTACCCCATCAAAACTCACAAAGGATCATCTTGGAATGAGAGCAATTTGTGTAAGTAACTCTATATTTAATTAACTTGTTCTACAGATAAAAAAACACAGAAAATTCGGGGGGAAATAACTTTTTTCATTTAGATTTTTTCCCAACATTCTGAATAATTTCATTGAAATCTACAAACCCACAAAGTTACAGGGTCTAGTTTTGTACACTATTGACCAAGAGCAAAATAAGTGCTAGCGAGCTTTACGTAATTAAACGTAGGCCCTACCATGTAAAATATTTAAAAACCTTTCCCACTCCAATTGTCCCTTCGTGAAAACGATTTGATGATTGTCGCGCTGGTCCGACGTCCCAGACGGGCCATTGTTGTACACGTGCATGCTATGGAGGCTGTGGGCCCTTTTCATGAAATATGCTAATTACATTCACGCATGCGCTCAAGCACCACTGGTTGGCAAACTCAAAAGCGGGATCGTCACGCAACTCCTGTTCCTAACTCCCATGGAAATTTCTTGATATACAGTAATACTGCATGGTGAATAATAAAAACAATCTTACCCAACAAAGGTCATAGATAATAACTTCTTGCAGTGTCACTGCCCAATTTTGCCAGCAAACAATCATTTTAGATGATACGATGTACATGTACATGTATGTACATAATTCCTCCATGCATTTACTAACCCATTTACTAACCCAGTTTCCCGCCTGCGCGCCTCAACGAACTAATCCTCCAGCATCCATTCATGGGATGATCCTCCAGCAGCCTACTTAACATTTTCCAGAGTCCGGCATTCTCCTGAGGACGATCAGAGCATACTGATCGAAACGTCGAGTTGTACCCCCAGTTCTTTTCAGAACTAATTACTACTCAATTGAGATTCCACATGGTGTCACCGCAATTAGTCTTACTTAACCCAAATATATAAGGCGAAGTAAAAAAAAAATACATGTTTAGCGTCCCCGCCCGCTTCCTTTTTGGGGGCCGCATGGATTTTTTTTTTTTTTTTCAGTTTACCAAGTTCAAAATGAGATTAAAAAAACGTAAAATGTCAACTGATCCATCGGAAAATATAATACTTGCAAGTCAGAACTTCTAATTTATAGATTCTGTCGGTCCAGTCGACTGTGCAATTGTACAATCTCCAGTCCAAGTACGTACATTTTTTCCTGGCCCCATCTGTGTGTTTCGGGTTTATTCCCGCCGTGCGTGGCCAAGCCACCCTTGTGTACTACCATAGTATGGTTTCCCGGACCGGATACGTAAGTACATTTTATCGTCGTTGCCAAGTCAGGGAACAGACGGTATGAGCTTATGCAAGAGTGCGCACGCGCACGTTTCATTAGACTCGGGGATAAGTCGTTAAACAGTGGTGTTTTGTCTGTAGGCGCCGCTGTATATACCAGCGCGGAACGCTGTTGAAGCTAGCGGCAACTACACTCGGCTAATTATCGACTTGATTTCAAGTCTAACGTTCCACGAATGACGTGAGTTCTCACAACCACATGTACGTAGACAGCTAGCTGCATGATCGGCTGCCGATGTGTTGTTAGCACTTGTCAAATGTTTTTAAATTTTTAAAGAAAGCACTACAGAACACGGGATGAAACCTCAAGTTCAATGCATTTTTATTTTCCAACTTTAAATTTATTCTTGTGAAAGTGAGCTACAGGGTTTTTAATACTGAACAAACTATTTAATAAAACCACTGTAAACATGTTCAATGTCTTGTCCAACATGTTTCTTTCAATTTTTGTGTTTGAACAGTGGAAAAACCAATGGTTGTTCTTGAAAATAAAAAATAAAAAGCCCCTTCCACTTCCTTTTTTTCAGAAACCCGGACGCTAAACATGTTTTTTTTTTACTCGGCCTAATTGTCTTAATTAATTTAAAACCCATCAACCTTGTCAACAAACCATGAACAGCTGATTAGTAACCATTCTAGATTGTGTGGTACATATCACACACACACAGACTGGTAACCACCATACTACTGTCTCTTCAGTGCATATGGAGTCAGGGAACCTTTACGTTAAACTGACAACAGAGGGCGCCCTTCAACTAAAACATTCAGGGGGCATGTACAGGGGTTAGAAATATCAAATTTTTATTTTAATGATTTATTCTTGTTTCTAATAGGCCTGTACATGTTTTGAATATAGAAAAAGTTTAAAAAAAAGGTGAAATAATACCCCCTACTAATATGACAACTCGTGGGTCGAGTTTTGTTTAGGTCGAGTTTTCACAAGGGTCGAGATATCTTAACCCCCGCAGGGTCACACTATTTGTTTAGGTCGACTTGTCCGTTCTCGCCAATCTATATCATACATCCCGCAGATTAGACTAAAATGTTAATAAAATAATATTTACTGACGTAATGATGAGGTAATTGGTTCTATAAACTGAGTCACATTACGAGCTTTCATGTTGCATGTTTGTATTTATGTGAAAATGCGAAGTATGACAACTCGTGGGTCGAGTTTTGCGTTTGCTCGAATGCTGTCGTGGATCCTACTATAGTACTTAGTAGGCCTACTAGTTGTTTGTGTCGAGTTGTCACAAAGGTCGAAACGTCTTAACCCCCCGCAGCGTAACACTAAAATGTGAATAACATGATATTTATTGACGTTATGATGACGTACTTTGTTTTAGACACTAATACACATTACGGGCTTTCATAATGGTGCATGTTTTGTATTGATGCGACGATGCTAAGTATGACAATGACTATCATCCATCGACAACTTTCACGTGTTAAACCTATGGGGTTTTGGCGGAAACAAGAAAAATATTCGAACGAAAACAATAGGCTTTCGGCGACAGGCCGAAACCCTAAAAAACAGTACATTTCTATAGACACCTCAAGTAAACACACGTCATGGTACACACGACTCCCACTGAAGACGTCACAGGCATCCTGTAGTTTTTCGCTGGTTTTCTTGACCGCTGGCGCTTCAGTATTGATTTAGTATTGCACTTGCCAAAGGCTATGCAGGATGCCATGGAAGTGCACCGCCAACGGCGGGAGCGTTTTAAGGTTTTCAAAAACCGGATGGGGCACAATTTTTTAAATTACGAAACAATCATGAGCGTAATAAAATCATGTTTTCAATGAAATAGTACCTTAATATATTATAAACAAGGTTCAAAACTCCTCTTTATTTTAAACTTATCGTTGAAGTCTGGCTTTAAAGGTTGTTGGGGAGAGAGTGAAGCCAATCCCGAGATTTGAGTCTACCTAGCTTATTCCAGAAACTAGCTTTCAATCGACACGATTGCTGCAACGTTTTAGCTCAAAACTAAGCATAATTCCAAGAGGGTAAGTGTACCGTACTTATTAACTCTCCCCTGGGGGAAATGGGATTTGTTCTTTGGGCTTGTTGTTTTGGTAATATGAACGTTTGCCTGATTTGTGAGGCCTCTCTTAGCCACCTTACTTTGTATATGGGAAATTTGGTCCCCGCGTATAGATGTATCACGTATTTCTCGATTAAAAAAAAATTCCCTATGTGATGTACGGAATATAAGAACACTTTATAATATATCTGATTGTTCAGGGGCGGACCCAAATTGGCTTAAAGTGGGGCTATAAGCAAAAATAAGGAGGGGAAGGGAAGGGGAGGGGAAGGGAAGGGAAGGGAAGGGAAGGGAGAGGAGGGGAGGGGGAGGGGAAGGGAGAGGAGGAGGGGGCGGGGAAGGGGTGGGGAGAGGAAGGGGAGGGGGAGAGGAAGGGAAGGGGTGGGGAAGGGGCGGGGGTAGGGAAGGGGATGGGGAAAGGGAGGGAGGAAGGAAGGGAGTGGAGGGGAAGGGAAGGGAAAGGGAGGGAAGGGAAGGGGGAGTGGAGGGAAGGGGAGGGAAGAAGAGAGGAAGGAGCGGCCTCCCCTGCCCCCTTTGGCTACACCACTACATTTAACTGACAGGTTGAGTTTACATTTTGGATCAATTAATTGATTATAAACGACCACTTACAGCATAGATGAAATGTCACGTTATGCCACCACTACTTTTCAGTGAGAATAGACTATAAATGGTATTCTCCTTACAACTTTCAGTATTAGGCCTATATTATGTTCAGCGTGATATTAAAGTCTTTGACAATGAATCCACAATTCGTCGGTATTTTCATTGATTTGCCAACGTGACATAATCGCAATTTAAGTTTGTGAAGTTTTAAAAATCACCGTTTCGAATTCGATTTTATCTCATGATAAAAATGTTACTATGTCAGAAAGCTCACAAATGATAAACAAGGAATACTTGTTCATATGTTTTCCCCAAAGCACAAAAACTTATGCATATGTTTCGTTCAGACGGCACACAATAAAAACAATTATCATAAACATGATTGCAATCCTGTTCAAATATAATTACTTGTTGTCTGCAGGAAACATACTAACATGACTTTACATGTTACATGCTCACAGAGTTCAAACATTATTTGTGACATGATAATATCAAATACACTACCTGCACAAATCATAGAGAAATGACACAAATAGCCCAGGCAAGGATCTACCTGCTCAGCAACAAGGATAATTTAACATGATGCCGTGATAAATGGCCATTATTAATTCATTGACAGACCGGATTGCAGTGCTCATCAACGCACTGACAAGTGATTGGCCAATTCACCATTAAGCAAATGATAAACTCCTTCCATCATGAGAGCTCTGTTCATGGTTAATGACTCTCATAATAGGTTGGTGACTCTCATAATTATAGTGTTTGAGGAATGGGCGTGACCAGTCAGGTGGGCGTGGTCAGCTGCTATAAAAGGTTACTAGTGAATACATTGTAACCAATCAAGAGGCTTGAATCCAACTGTTTCTTCTAATTTATTCAAGCTTAATTTCTTGACTGGTCTATGGGAACAAGGTTGTATGAACAAGGTTGTATGAACAAGGTTGTATGAACAAGGTTGTATGCTACAGGTTTGTAACTATAAAATATTGCACATTTCTATGAATCCATATTTCTGATACATACAGAGACTATTCAAACTGTTTTAATAAGTTATTGCATGTGTAGTCATATAGACACAATTAACTTACATAAATCATATTTTCTTTTATACAAGTTGCAAATGATTAAATACATTCACATTTCAGTTTGTTATGTTGCAAAATAAAACATAAATAATAAATTTAATTTGTCTAATACATTTTGCTGAGAGTTGTAAATTATATACATCTACATTTTCATTTCTTGTTGGAAATTTTTTTCTAAGTTACTTGACACCGAACTTTCTAGTGAATCCCTGAGTGATTGATCACACCTGAAAATACATTAAAAAAACAGAGAAATAATAGTTTTAAAAACATTCAAGTTCTTGTATGAGTATGGGCCTAAGACTGTGCACTGTGGCAACATACACAATTGTGGGCCTAAAATGGTGCACTGTGACAACATATGCAAGTGTGGGCCTAACATGGTGCACTGTGGCAACATATACAAGTGTGGGCCTAAGATGGTGCACTGTGGCAACATATGCAAGTGTGGTCCTAACTCCTAAGATGGTGAACTGTGGCACAATAAACTTACATGACCCTAAGATGGTGCACTACATGCATGACCCTAAGAAAGTGCACTGTGGCACTATACAAGGAAACATTCCACTAAAACTCTAAACAGATTCTAAAATACATAGCAATCAACCTATTGTAGCCACTAGCACAAAACACAAACACTAGAGGGTCACAACATTATGTTATTTATGGAACAATTTGAGTAAACATCATACCTTGTAATTTTTGATGAGTGAGCAAAGACACCGTGCTGCCAACTACAGGAGAAATAGCGGACACCGGCGACGGAACCATCATTCTTCCCATGTGGTTTATCCAATTCAATTCCATACCACCATCCTATACATCATATTCACATCAATAAAAATAAAAACAATTACCGACAAAAGAAAAAACTCGCCTGATGTGATTGACTGACCATAATGCAGGCTTTGACAATAGGAAATAATATCTAAATATTTATATAATATTTAACTAAATATTAAACTAATGAACATGTGAATTAATGTTCGTGTTGATTTAACTTAATTTCATTTCATTTTTTATTTAGCAGGTTCAACAAATAGAAATGTTGTTGGTTTTGCAGGAAATATTATTTAACTAATTTTTTATTTTTTACCATGCGCAACTATTCACACCTATGATGTCACTTTCCAACAAAATGTTTGGTACCTGAAGCAAATTGTGTCAAACCACTGTATCTTACAGTGCCTTGTCTGGGTACCTGACCAGCTAGTATGACCCTGTCTCCAACATCAATTTCTTCCAATTTGTCGCCTGTTGACTGTGTTCTTGTACGAAGTCCTGAACAATTTGAAACAATTTAGGAAACATTAGCCTGATTTTTGATCTCCCAGAGTCCGGCATTCTCCTAAAGACGATCAGAGCATACTGATCGATACATCGGGTTGTAACCACCAGTTCTTTTAAGATTTTTTTCACATGGTGTCACAGCAAACAGTCTTTACTTATCCTTTTCACCATGCAAAGCCACAAATCTTAATTGAAGATTTAATCATTTTTATCATCTTATCATCTGATCAATTGATTTATCTGAGTAATCAGTTGATGAATCTTTCAGTCAATGGGTCTTGGTAAAACAATGCAAGCTCAGTCAATTTATCAACAATAACATCGATCAATTGCTTACCGGTATCAACTTTAGGCGACACATGTGACACATCAATTTTGCCGTGGTCAACTGCATATGTGAGTCCTGCTCCAGATTTAGGCGTATTTGGCCGAGGGCTTCCCATCTTGGAGATTTTGGAAAGGGGTGCAAATATGCCTATTTAACAAGAGAATGGGGAATTAACACCATGCCAGCATCAATCAGTGGCCCAGTGAGCTCAAAAGCTATATACAGTTTGGTAAAGCAATCCCCTACTCCCTTGGAAAAGACTGCTCCACTCCCCATAAAAATAACCAAAAAATTGGCACTCATATTTTTTCCGTAGAGTAGACCTTTACGGTCATGCACAGACCTGCTGAACCACAGCTATAAATACAAAGGATATGCAAATTAGCTTGTCGAACAGACAAATAGACTTGAAAGAGTCTAACACTTGGTTTCTCTGAAAGGCAAAAATTGTATTATTCTGACAAGCTTTATCATGCAGTGGCCATCTTGGTTTGTAATATACATGTTTATGGGAACCATAGTGAGGCTAATTGCTGAAATAGACTGGTGTTTTTCAAACTGTAATTCTTATACAGTTATTGATGGTCAGAGCGCAAGACATAGGTGCAATAATTCAAACATTTCAATAAGGTCCCCTGGGACCTTGTAAAAGATTCAAGACAAACTGTACCATGTTTAGGAGGGCAATCAAAATAGAAGACTCCTCCAACTGTGCCATTGTTTTTTCCATCAGGCTCATCAAGCTCAATTCCTGCCCAAACCCCGGAGGCAAACTGTGTCTTTCCATAAAAGTGCAATGTACCAACCTGAAAATAATCACAGAACAGATGTAACATGACCATGGTAACGGGTGACATACTGGACACTTGGCAATCAGTTGGCCAATCAAATTCTATCTATCAAAATCCATTATTGACCAATCATATTTATTATATGGCCCTCGAGTCCATTATGGATGCCAATTGTTTAATGCGTGACTGCTTGATTGTTGGGTAAATAAGAATTAAGAAATGGATAGCAGAGAGAAATTTACAGCACTATTGCCGTGTTAAAACATTTCTTGTCAATTTTTTTTGTTTTATTTTTTTGTTTTGTTGGGGGGTGGGGGTGAAACCTTACCTTACTATCCCCAATATATACTCGTTCCCCGAGGGTAAGTCCTTGAGATGCAAGTAATACCCTACTGCGTACATCGTCGTATGTCTGTGGTGCATATTTCGGTCTTGTAAACTGTGAGTCTGGGTGAAGTAGCTGTCTGAGTTTAGCGGCGGTCACCTCCCAGCCAGACTTTATGATGTCATTAGAATCTGGAACACAATGAAGCGGCAAACGGCCTAGGTCATCCTTGGCGTGGCTGTTGGATCCCATCTGGAGCAGGCATCGGACTGACTCTATGCAACCGTTGGAGGCAGCAATATGGAGTGCTGTACCATTGTCAAACTCACTGCACTTTTTGTCAATATCTGTAGATGGTCATATTAAGTTAAATGTTTATTGAAAAGGTCTTTATTTCAGAATAACTTCATGAGTAAAAACCACCACTGTTTAATCATAGGTGGCTGATGCTATGAATTTTAAGGATAAAGATAACTGAAACAAGAATAAATATATAATACTTCATAAATTCAATCCAAAAATCTTGTGAGCGTGTTCTGCCTGAACCAGTACTTTTTTAGGCTGATTTTTGTCTTTCACACAGAGTTCAAACCCAGTCCCACGCCCCCATGGTGAAAAACTTCTAAAACTAGGACGGCAACAAAATATTTGGTGCAAATTGTGTTAAACCTCACCTTTGCACTGTGTGGTTTTTAACAGAAGTTGAATTACAGGGACAACGTCAAAGAATGCTGCGTAGTGCAGTGCCATCATATGCGTCCACTGACATCGTAACTCGGGTGTGGCTCCATGCGCTAGAAGAAACTCAACTAGTTGGAGTGCACCCTCTTTGTCACCAATGCCCTCAGACCCTGCTTTGGAAGCATAGTGTAGGAGGGTCATATCTGTTAAACCATCACGGTCATCCATGTGAAAGTCTCGTTTAAAGATCTGCCCGGTGAAAGTAAATTTTGACATTAGTTAGGATACCACACACTGTAATTAGATTTACATGATGTGAATAAGAAACGCATGTTTTTGTGTGTTTTCATCCTGAAACTACATATTTGTCACCATTTCCAACAACAGTGGGTAAAATTCAATGAAAATTTCATAGAAGGTAGAGATATATTCCTGGGCATTTCTGACAACAAAATCAAGAATTATCTTGTTATTTTTAAGTTTATGTTACAACAAAAACACATTTTTTGGGGGGCACCCTCTTTAGTGAAGGCTTTATCCTTTATTGGCCCAACGATATAGTGTTGCATTTAGGCCTAGAACATTACAACACCACAACACTACAACACCACAACACTACAGTTAGGCCCGTCTCAACTATAGTGTTACAGTTAGGCCTACAACACTACAACACCACAACACTACAACACCACAATACTACAGTTAGGCCCGTCTCAACTATAGTGTTACAGTTAGGCCTACAACACTACAACACTACAACACTACAACACCACAACACTACAGTTAGGCCCGTCTCAACTATAGTGTTACAGTTAGGCCTACAGCACTACAACACCACAACACTACAGTTAGGCCCGTCTCAACTATAGTGTTACAGTTAGGCCTACAACACTACAACACTACAGTTAGGCCCGTCTCAACTATAGTGTTACAGTTAGGCCTACAACACTACAACACCACAACACTACAACACTACAGTTAGGCCCGTCTCAACTATAGTGTTACAGTTAGGCCTACAACACTACAACACCACAACACTACAACACCACAACACTACAACACCACAACACTACAGTTAGGCCCGTCTCAACTATAGTGTTACAGTTAGGCCTACAACACTACAACACCACAACACTACAACACCACAACACTACAACACCACAACACTACAACACCACAACACTACAACACCACAACACTACAGTTAGGCCCGTCTCAACTATAGTGTTACAGTTAGGACTACAACACCACAACTAGGCCCGTCTCAACTATAGTGTTTGCAGTTAGGCCTACAACACTACAACACTACAGCACTACAGCACTACAGCACTACAGCACTTCAACACTTCAACACTTCAACACTTCAACACTACAACACTGCAGTTGGGCCTGTCTCAACGATAGGGTTGCACTTGGTCCAATAGTTGGGATCAATGCTGTAGTTGGGTTGTGTCATCCTCACCTCCTGGCTGAGTGTCCAAACACTTCGCTGCACCTGGGGCACCCACTGCCTAATAATAGCAAACAGTTCCCCAGGGGTTGTCTGAGGTTCCTGTACTAGGGACCAACACCCTTGACACTGGGGGTCAAAGAAGGCAAGCTGGAGGTCTTGACACTGAATGCACAGAGGTGCATCTGACACTGAATGGACTGTTGGGTGTGTGCGACTTGAGGGACTAATGGCTTTTGGTGATGATGATGCCAAGGGAGTTTCCTGTTGAACTTGAAGGGGTTCGTCTTCATCCATTTTAATAGGTGCCTAGACCAATAAATCTAGTTAAAATAAAACAAATTTGTTAAGAATCATTATCTGGACCGTTTTATCAATCAGTGAAAGATTACAACGGCGCACCCAAGGGGGGGCTCGGGGGGCTTGAGCCCCCCCCCCCCCAAGAGGGTCCCCGAAAAAAAAGGGACAAAAAGGGAAAAAAGGAGAGATAGAGGGGGAGGAGAAAAGTTGCAAATGTTTTTTTTTCCCGGCCCGGCGGCAGGGTGGATTTCTTTTCATCTTATGCCACTCGCATTTTTTTTCTTCTTTCTGCCAAACTTATTTTATTATGATGTCTCATGAAATCTCACTATAATTGTTTAAATTTGCAACAATAACATAAACATTTGAAACCAACGTGCCAATTTGTCCGGGCTAAAATATATTTTACGTGGTTCCGGCATTTTTCAAATTTAAGTGTTTTTCCCTTTTCAAGGGGAATGCCGGACAAGTGTAAGGAAAAAGTAATACATTTTTGTTTACCCACAATGATTTATTTTTAGATGTTGTATAATGAATATGCATGAACATGTAACTCTGGTGCAACGACCAGATCCAATCTTATTTTATCATGTGTTGCTTCCTTTTCTCCATTTTTCTTTAACTCTGCTATGTGCAGGGCATTAAAAAGGCCTGAAATCATACCCTTTCCAAATTACACATCACATACATGCCCAAGTTAGGGTTTTAATTTTATTTTTTAACAGTAATCTGATATAAATAATTATTATGTGACACTGTTTTAGCAACAAAAAACGAAGAAAAAGATTACCGGTAGGATCTGGGTTTGCCGCCCACTTGTTCATGGAATTTGCCGCCCATTGATGGAAAGTAGGTAGCACTGCCCCGGAATGATCTCTTCAACAACGTCCGCTATATAATTATTTAAAGCAAAAAATCTTGCCGACGATATACACTCAAGTTCATTTTCATCAAGAGGGAGGAGTATTACTGAAAAATCGCAATCCACTTATCCAGACTCCAGAGATTGGCTTCATTGGTAAGTATAATCAATTGGAAGTACAGTGGGCTGTTTTTGCAGCACTGTACACAGATTACACCAACATACCACAACATTCTGGGGAAACCATGATTTGTGAGAATAAAATTTTCTTTGAGCCCCCCTAAGACAAAATCCTGGGTGCGCCGTTGAAAGATTATGGAAAAAAATGCAGTACACTGCCAACACTTTTCTCTCTAACTTATCACCAAAATAAAATATGATAGAGGACGAAGGA
Source organism: Zoroaster sp. YZ-2022 (assembly GCA_029582265.1). Classification (NCBI taxonomy): domain Eukaryota; kingdom Metazoa; phylum Echinodermata; class Asteroidea; order Forcipulatida; family Zoroasteridae; genus Zoroaster; species Zoroaster sp. YZ-2022. The sequence goes on along the minus strand of CM055825.1, from coordinate 21,750,889 downwards.
AGGTGAAGAAACTGTAACACTAGTAGTAGTAGTAAAGTGAGGTTTGGAAAACAAAAGTTTTGAGCAATAAACACTTTCATGGAAATATGCGCCATGTTTTTGACGTGGCAAAATTTTGAACGCTCGTTGTCGTCTGCAACCCAGCGCTCGAAGGGTGCGTGAATTCGTGCGCCGGGTCATTGACGCCAACGAGCTTTCAAAATAAATTTTGCCCCTTCACAAACATGGCGCATATTACTGTGACAGGGTTTATTAAATTTGTGTACACCTTATGTGATGCTGGCCATTTTATCGTCTGCTAAAACCAAATGCATAAGGATTTACTTGTGCACACTGCACGAGTGGCAAGTACGTATTGTATAATGCATTCTCATTACCAATACGGCTACTAAAACTGTGAAATAAACAACCAACATATGTTAATCGGCAGAAAAGCCTAGTAAAGTAGTAGGCCTAGTTTATAACGGTACATGTAGGCGTTGCCTAGCCCGAATGCTTCTTCTGTTCACAGTCTCCTATTTTTAGAATAATTGTGTAATTTGTCGCTGTGAACAAATTACATAATTATTCTAAAAATAGGAGACTGTGAATGGAAGCAGCATTCCGACTAGGCGTTGCCGTACAACGTTAATTAGCGGCTGGCGTTGCGGCGAAGTTGTCATAGAAATTCTTGTTTTTCTACCCAAACATGCCAAATAAATTTAATAAAATCACCAATAGTATAGTTTAGGTTGTATTAATCGTGAATATGCGACAATTATCCAAATTATTTAAGATATTATTAATAATACAGACCCACCATTATATGTTCATCAACTTGTCAAGTTGATGCCGCATATGCCGCATATGCCGCATTGGTAATGAGTGAATTTGTTGTTATTTATGAATAGCGCCACCAATTGACGAAAATATGCCAGTGTTATTTACCTCCATAATATTAATAAGTATAACTGATCCACGAAAGGAGTTGAAGACTTTTGATTTGAGCGACTTGCATCGTCTTAGATCGCAGCGATCGCTCATCATTGTTTTGAAGCAGTAGCTGGAGTGAGTCTCTGAGACATGACGTGACTTACTGGGTGCTCTATTTACCATCAAAGTAAGTGAATTATTGTATTAATTTGTGAGTAACGAACACGTATTAAAATAATAACACAGTGACGGATGAAACGAATCTAGAGCTGAGTGTGTATGTATGGTTCTCAGTTGGGTAGAATGTCGTATCCGACCGCCACTTTTTCTCATTCAATATAACCAGTAATGTAATCTTAACTACCCAGTAAGGTGGAGAACATATGGACATAGGCCTATACTTCAAATTATTCCAGGATATTTATTTCATGAAAAATCAGGCATTTTTGGTAGGGTTTTCAGGTGAAAAATTATTCCTAAACCAATATGCTCAATATTTATATCAAATTAAAGGTCTTGATGAAAGAAATACAATGGTTTTTAAATCAAGAAAATCGGACGAGTAGTTTTTGAGGAATCCTGTTTTATTTAATCAAGTATACAGCATTCGATGAAGCGCGACTGTCCATACACTGTGTACATCCCTAATACTAATAGCAACAAAACCGTTGAATCAGCCTACACACACGGTGATACACACGCACAGCGTTCGTGCTCGTTTTCCTCATAAGAGCTTTTGAAAGGGTGTAAAAAATACACTCTCCGCTCAAAACTAAACACAATTACGGCTCAAAACTTTCACATATGATAGAAAAGAGGTGTGAAATTCATTCAGACACCGCTCTTACCTTTCAACTTGAAGATTTCACCTCGAAAAAACGGTGTTTACTTTTTATCTCTTCGTAACTTCGGTTGTAGAGTAGTTATGGAGATCGAGCAAGCATGGGTATGTAAAGGAGCCCTTTGACTCAATAGCGAAACCCGTTTTCATGTCAATCACAATGTACTCGGGCACGGAGACAGCTCCGAAGTGGATGCCCTCAGCAGAGCGGCAAATTTTACGGGCCGAATACGCCCGATCTCGGAACATTTCGCGAAAGGCTGGGCGGGACGAGAGTGGTTCATTCATAAAAACCTAGGCTTTCGCATGTACTTCCATTTGCTATTTTATGTACATTGTTGGATAGCTGAGACTATAAGCTTTCCAATAAGCTATTAGTAGTAAATAATTTTGATTTAAAATTTTGATGTTTTTTGTTGCAGGCGATGCGCTGTGCGTGTGCGTGTCAAGCACATACGAACTGAAAACCCTATTTTTGGTAGACGATGACTTCCCCTGTCATGTCAGTTTCATCTAGTCAACTCCCCCGTTAGTGACCAACACGGTCATTACATGCGCAGTGGCAACTATAATAGGATCCTTCTATTTTCTGAAGGGGAGGATTTTTTTAGAAGGGAAATAAAGTCCGAAAACCATCATAAAAGTGGATTTTAAAGATATTTTTCACTTTCTGTACCCCAAAAATCGATAGAATAATTTTTTAACTGGTTAGTGGTTGCCAAAAAATTCCAAAAAACCCTTAAAAAGTGGCGGTCGGATACGACATTCTTTCCATGGTAAACAATAAATAAGGCCTATGCATGATTGATGATATGATATGACATGACATGTAAAAAATGGGGACTCTGCCCCCCCTCCCAACTACCCCCCAACTGCCCCCCCAACTGCCCCCCATCACCCCCCAATCTGTCAAAGCAACACAGTTTTATCATGACCATTTGATATGAGAACTACATCATACATGCAGGGTTAAGAAAACTTGACCCTTGTGACAACTCGACATGGACAACTCGACCCACGAGACAAATCGACCTTGTGACAACTTGACACACGAGACAACTCGACCCTTGTGACAACTCGACCCACAAAAAACTCGACCCACGAGACATCTCGACCCTTGTGACAACTCGACCTCCTGTGACAACTCGACCTCCTGTGACAACTCGACCTCCTGTGACAACTCGACCTCCTGTGACAACTCGACCCAATTTATCATCGTTTAGAAGTGGATCATTGTTTTCCCTCGAAAAAAGACTGATCACTAGGCTTATTCTAGCACCCAGTGTGGCTCAAATTCTAGCACAAATTCAATAATTTCTCCCGTAATACACGCGCTGGCAAAATTAGTTTTTAGTTGCTTTAAGGCCGGTTCATACTTCACGCGAAAGCGAATGCGAAGTGAAATTCGTGATGTCGACAATGGTTCACGTAAAATTTGCTTCGCATGCACTTTCATGTCAAGTATAAACCCGGGCTTTATGGACGCGTTGCGCATGTAACATATTAGTCGTCAGCATGACGTTACATTTGATCATGAGCGACAGGTGTCATCACGGGATGTCAACGCACAATTGCCCGCTCTTGCCTGTTGTCAAAATATGATTCATAAAAATATACATTGGGAAAAGATTTGAGGCATATTTAACTCTTGGAAAATCTTTTTAAGAATATAGTAAATAATAGTTACAGTAAATATACCTAATTCCCGGGGAAAATATAATGTTAAATAAAAAGAAGAGTACAAATGTATAAAAAATTTTAAATGTTATATTTTATTGAATGCCATTCAAATAATAAAACATAAAAAGGCCTATAAAATCAACGACAATAGGCATATAATTAGGCCCTACACGTGTTCATGCCCATTGCCGGTGCTGGCTTTTCTCCCTCTACCCTGTGGACGAATGAGAGATATAAAGTTATAGATTTAAACTTATTTGAAAAATTATTACAAACGTGTTTTACCGATAACATCCTTGATTTCATTGTAGAAAGGAAAACAAATTCTTTGAAAAGTGAATATAATTGTCATAAGCTTGGTTTAACATTAACAGTAGCGCCTAAATGATGACTGGGACATTATTTACTGTAAAACTATGCTTCTTATATTTTGAAAAATGTGTAATGATCCGATGAAAAAAAGAAAATGTTTGGAAAATGCCGTCAAAATTACAACACGGTTTGGCCTGTGCATTGGACATGTGTCCCTTTTTGGAGAATTTCAACCCTTTTCTATTCAAGTTAATTCATAAGTCGCGGCGCATTCTAACCCAACTTGACTCAGCGTGTTGTCAATTCGACTATATCAATCCTTCCTGCGCGCAGCACGAGCAAAAAAGTTGTCACAAGGGTCGAGTTGTCACATAAAGGGTCGAGTTGTCACATAAAGGGTCGAGTTGTCACAAGACTCGACTTGTCTCGTAGGTCGAGTTGTCACAACGGTCGAGTTGTCTCGTAGGTCGAGTTGTCCCGTGGGTCGAGTTTTTTGTGGGTCGAGTTGTCACAAGGGTCGAGTTGTCTCGTGGGTCGAGTTGTCTTATGACCATACACATCAGTGCTGTGTTATTTACCCAGGTATACATGTATGTAGGCATTAGGGCTATCGGGTATCCGGATATCCGGATACCTGACCGAAACTATCATTACCCGGTTCCGTTTTTCGGTTCCAATTACCCGTAAACGACTTTTTAAAATTCCGACTTAACATTTGAGCGGAGCGAACAGAAATCTGTGACTCTTGAACTTGAAAAATGTAATGTTTACACTTTTACAGACAATTATCTTTAAATTCAAGAGATTTTATCTCCAATATAGCCTTTTCTATACATACATTTTCTATTCACTTTTCTCCAACTGTTTGTGATAAATTGTATCGAATCGTTAAGACTGCAAAGGGCCTGGCAGTGGCTTCTTCAAACAACTTATCAAACCAGCAGCACAGGGGGAATGTTTGCCTAATTATTTTACTTTAATAAAAATGACACAGTAATGAAAAGATCGATTGAAGTATGGTATCCTCTGTATTATAACGGTGGGGTGCCATGGTCGAGCGGTTTAGTGCATCGGATTTGTGTTCTGATGGCTGAGTCGTCAGAGTGTGTGGGTTCGAAGCCTTCCCGCGACCATGGTGCTTGTGTCCTTGAGCAAGACACTTTACCATAATTGCTGTGAGGGCCGAATTGAACCCAGCCACTGGGGATGTACAAGCCAGTGCATGCTTAGTGCCGGTCCCAAGCCCGGATAAATGGGAGGGTTGCGTCAGGAAGGGCATCCGGCGTAAAACCTATGCCAAATCAAATATGCGGATCATGATCCGCTGTGGCGACCCCTAACAGGAGCAGCCAAAAGAGGACAACATCCTCTGTATTATAAAGGTCAATTTTGTTACCGTTTACAGGACATGTATTTGTGCACCACCAGAGGCATGTTTTCAACAAAAATGAAAAAGGGTATCCGGGTATCCGAAGTTTCCTGATTTCGGGTATCCAGTTCCAAAAATATCTGAAAACGCACAACTCTAGTTGGCATAGTATTATTAGTTCAATTTGGGGATTCACTTAAATTTATGATTGATTTTGGGCAAGGACAATCACCTCCAATCTTCAGTTTTGGGTAGGTCCTACTGAAACTGTATTTATAACCCTATAATTTTTGCTTACATTTCAGAACAGAATGAGTCTCCAAACTCTGATAGTTTGAACTTTTTCAGCAGACTTTTTGATCTCTGGTAATGATGGAAGGTGTGCCATTAAATGCCAGCAATAAACAGGGCGGGGACTCGATGACATTGCTGTCCCAGAATGCATCCCACCAACCCTTAGGATCATGCCACCAACCTCACACCACCTCTGCCAATACTTCCTTTTTCTCTGCAAGAGAAGAACATGAACCAGCATTTGCTATTTCTGATTTTGTTAAGCCAACACTGAGGTCGTCGCTGTCTCTACAGGGTGGATCTCGTCTGGAAGGGGCGCGGCGGTTGAGCGGACATGTGCCAGGAACAGGGGCATTCCATCCCGTCCAACCAATCGCTGTTCAGCGTAGCACAGAACAATTCACAAATAATACATTGACCTCTGTAGCAAATGGAAACCATTCATTTAAAAACACTCTGCCGGGTAGCATTGAAGAGATTGCTGAGGATAAAAGATTATCAAAACGTAAGTTGTAATTTTGTATTCTAAGATTAACCCTCCTATAGGTTTAACACTCAAAGACACTCAAAATTTGTATGTCTCTCTTAACCCATTGACTTTGTGCAGTGCACTCCAACACATGCAAACACATGTGGCTGTGATAGGAGGTCAAACCCAAAGACACTCAAAATTTGTATGTAACTCCCAACCCATTGACTTTGTGCAGTGCACTCATACACAGCTCTGTGTGACTCTGTGGTTTGACCTACCAATTGGCAATGCAACCAAAAATACTCAAGTGACTGTCTGTGAGTGCCGTGCTGACTGGGCCAAATTTCAGCCTGGGCATAGGAGGGTTAATCTGAATTAACCCTAAAAACCTCAATCCATCAAAATCCACCCCGGCTTTGTTTGTCGTGGTGAATTTTAGTACTGTACATGTATAGCCAAGTGAATAGAGCATGTAGCCATGTGTACCAAATCCATCAAACTCCACCAAACTCCACCAGAGTTGGATTCAGGACTGTGCCATGCCATGGATGTTTTGCATAATTTGCTACTGTACCAATTCCATTAAAGTCCAACAATTGGGGTACCTTTTTACTGCATGTTGATGGAGTTTGTAGGATTTGGGATGGTTTCTTGCAAAAATGCATAGATCTAGGGAGTTATGGTTACTATGCTTTTCACACAAGTGAGTCACTCATTTTTGTTATAATTTTTTGAGATACAAACTTACATAAACTATAAACACTCCTACTTTTGGTACCTTTTTCGTACAAGTTGATGCACCATTTGAAACCATTCGCTTTTGTGGTTTTGAATGGTGAAATAACTGTGTACAGTATTGATTTCCCCAAATGGTTTTGAATGGTAGGTCAGCTAATACAAAACCTTGTTTGGATACTTCTAAGTGGTGAATCAATGGACCCTCTATGCATTTGAATGGATTTGAATGGTAGTAAAGCTTGCTACCAACACTGTTCAAATGGTATCACAATGTGTGTACAAAACCAATGGGCATTTTTGAAAGTGGAAATTTTGAATGGTTTCAAATGGTCAAACAGTAGGAGGGTTAACCCTAACTCCCTAAGCATTGTTACTGAACAATAAAAATCCTTCAAAATCCTCCAACTGCTTTTGTTGTCTAGGGAGTTAGGGTTAATCTCAAAAAACAAATGATCACAGTTTTACATGAAACTACCCTCATAATTTCAACCCTCTAGTTTTTAAGAAATATATTTTATAACTAATTTATGAATGTTTCATCACAATAGGTGCTCATGTTTTTTTAGAAAACGATTTTAAAAAGTTGTAATTCCAACAACAATTCCTGTTTTACTCTAAAATGAAAGCAGACATAATCATTTCTCATGAGGATTTATACATGTACCTACTCAACTCGGATAAATCGTTAATTAGATAATCTGGAAATATGTTTTACTTTTCCTTTAACCAGTTCGCGTCGGGAATAAAAAAGTTTTTCTGGGCCCTGTGCGGGTTTCTTTTTCCCACACAAACATGTTTTTGTTTGCGTGAATTTTTTTTGGTTATGTCAATGAAACTAAGACGGGACACCCCCATTTAGCTTATTAGCATATAACTTGGTGAGTTTCCCTTGGGAATTATAGCCAGGAGGGCGTCTTTTGTGTTGCGTCTTTAGAAGTCTTCATCGTATTTACATGTCATCCGAGCGTACCGAGTAACAATGGGACAATGGTGCACGGAAATTGGTCTATAGAAATCTTGATTCGCCAGTGGTCTGCCAGGTAATTGGTCTATAGAAATCTTTGTATACCACAGCTTTACAGATTTCAATGGAGACAAAGACAAAGGTGTGGAACAGGTTTACTAGTGCCCCCTCCCCCCCATGTCAAGACTCCCCGAGCGTGTTTACACAGCCCCCGCTATTGTGCCGAACAATTGCTGCGCAATAACACATCAACCAAAGCACGAGCACTACCAAAATGGCATGGTTTTACGTCACCCGAAAGGACAATGGAAGCTTCCACAGCGTGTGGCCACATCTTCCGAGCATGTCACTTTACGCGCGTGGCTCGTTGTCATGTCAACCGAGCATGCATACAAATATTCCCGAGTTTCCTATGGCGTGTTTAGACGCCCCCCCATGTCAAGACTCCCCGAGCGTGTTTACACAGCCCCCGCTATTGTGCCGAACAATTGCTGCGCAATAACACATCAACCAAAGCACGAGCACTACCAAAATGGCATGGTTTTACGTCACCCGAAAGGACAATGGAAGCTTCCACAGCGTGTGGCCACATCTTCCGAGCATGTCACTTTACGCGCGTGGCTCGTTGTCATGTCAACCGAGCATGCATACAAATATTCCCGAGTTTCCTATGGCGTGTTTAGACGCTCTTCGATCCGCGGTGCAAAAAAAAATTGCGTGTATACACGGCCTCCGACGTGAACTGGTTAAAACAAAAATGTATGTGGCAATATTCCAGTAGTCAAATATACTGTAAAGATTAAATAAATAAATTAACAAAGGTTCATCCAATTTATTTCTTTTATATACACACACACACACACACACACACACACACACACACATGTTTTTTACCGTAATTGTGGGGACAATACAGTCGCATTTACACAGAGTTGTGAGGACCAAAAATGCTATGGGGACATGAAAATGTCCCCACAACTATGGTGTCATGGCCGACCCTTTTGTTATAAGTCCCCACAACCCCGCGAAGGCCTACCCACACACACACACACACACACACACACACAAAAACCAGGAAATGTTGAAATCAGTGGCTTAATTATTAATTTTGAAATTGCAATAAAATAATGAATTAAAATGTTTGGACTAAAATGGACTTAACTTTGATAAGTGATGCAACTTGTCTAGACTTGATCTTGGCATGTCAATTCTCATTTGTAATTGAGTAACTGTCATGCAATGATTCAACTTGAGTACAAAGTTTGTATGACTTTGAACCACACTGCAGGATAAAGTGAGGAACAGATAGAGCCCTTGAAAAAGATTCCACTAGGGCTGACATACTGAGACCCCCTTACTAGTTTTTTTGCATAAATACTACAGGTTCTTGTGGTTGGTAAGCAGTTTGCAATATTAGTTAATTCTTTTTTACTTTTACAATCTTATATAAAGCCGAGTTACAGCTCTAGATGATCAAATAGAAATAAGAGTAGTTTGAGTACGAATGTTGTTAGTGTGTCTCTTGAGAACAAAAATGATATATTAATCTTTGAGTACATAAATATTTCAAGAGCAATTCTTGAGTAATATGGTGTGATTAAATGATGTAGAATACAGACATCATGATTTGGATTTGGTTTGTTACGAAGATGATTTTGTGTGAAGTTTTTATTTTATTATTTTTTTTTTACTTCAAATACATATTTTGCAATTATCAATTTCAAAAATACACTTTCAGCTTGTAATAACAAATCACTCCAATTCAAAAGTGTCAATTTTATGGACCATAAATAACCCAAATAACATTCTGAAAAGAAAGACAAGGGCCCCTGTGTATCTTCAGCGGCATTCCAACAAAAAACAACCATCAAAAATCTCCAGAAATCAAATTGAGTAATGGCTTAGAAATAAATAAGCCCTCCAACTTAAAAAGCACTGGTACCCACGGGACCCCAGACTGGTCATCGACCCTTAACAGAAGAAGATTTCATAAATAAATGGAAGATTTCGTTTCGCAAATATGTCCCTATGGCCATTTTGCGGTGCACTTGAGAAGCTTAGTTAGTTCTGCACATGGTGCCCTCTGGCATTTATTTTACACCTTTGATAAATACATGTAATTTGTACACATTTTAGAATTGTACGCTGATTCGTAAGAGTAATTTTTATTTATTATTATTGTTTTCTTCAGATGTACACATACATGTACACGTACAATGTATGTATGTTGTACAAGTACTGGTGCAATGAAGATGGTTTTAGGGACAAAGTGTATCTAACATCTTGGGTCAATCTTGGGTCAAGATGTTAGATACTTTACTTTCCAAGATTAAATTTGCTTTTGGTATTTAGTCAAAACATTGCTTGTTTGCTCCGAGTGGACAGAAATTTACAATAGCAAATATACAGTGTAACTTGTGTTGTGATTACTGTAATTTTACAATCATTTGCAAATTTGTATGCATTTTTATAATGACACATAACATGGCCCAGCTTTCTACACAAGAAGGAATCCAATGTGGGATAGGGGAAAAAAATTAATTCTTGGTCATTTGTTAATCTGGAGATCTTCCTTATAATTCATCTTTTGATAAAATTCATCTTTTGATAAAAGATAGACATGCTTTGTTGAAATACAAACATGTTTCAACTAGAGGTATAGAGTTTGTTAAAAACAAACTCAGGGTGTTTGAGTGTGCCTCATACATGTATGTACGTGATGACGTCATCACCTAAAGTTGTTAAAAGACAAGAGTTACTTCAGGAGATATGAGTTTTCATAATATATAATTAAAATACCACATATTGTGTTATACTGAATACATTAACTTCCGGTTCAGTCAAATTTTTCCTCATAATATGGGTGTCAATTGTGCCAAATTTGGTAAAATGCTGTCTAATGTTTTCTCAAGATAGCAAAAGGTGACTTTTTAAATTTGCCACTTTTTAAAACTTAAACTCCCAGTTTGGACTGGAAGTAAGAGTCAATAAGGTCATGTCTTTGTATTAAATGCCGAGTCCTCCATGTTCTGTATGATTATGAAGGAATCAAGAAATTATCTATTGTAGTTCACAAGATATAAAATATATTGTTTTATTATAATTAATTACGTAATAATTCATTAGATGACCTCACCATGACGTCACAACGTTACCTGGAATTATATGTTGAGGTCTAACTATTTGTTAAGCTTTAAGGTTCTTTGAACTCCGCAACTACTATGTTTTGACTGTACAAATTCATTTACAGATTATTATACAGTCCATTTTCGTAGTTTACATAGCGCCTACATTCGTACAGACAAGGTATAACAATGAAATGTAACATGATGAACATATATTCATGAGCAATCGAATCGCCAATAAGAACAATTATAAATTTATTACGATGGATAATAAAATAATACGATGGAAAAAAAAAAAACGAACAATATCAAGAGGTGTTTGGGCACCAACCCAAACACCTAATTATGGTGAAAACACTTACCAAATTCAAAATTGTATTTTTAATAAAAAAGAAACATGTGTCGAACAATGATTGCCCTGCAACCAACAGAACAGTTTTCCTCAAAAGTATTATTCACTTTTAAGTCTTTGAAGACCAAGAGTTATGAAACAAAACCTGTGGACATTCAGGCAATTACCGACCCGGACAACACAGGCATCTTCTTCTATCCCACCCGGGAATATCTCTCGTTAATGCTTCTAGCTTTAGGCATCCAGAGATTCCGTAAATGAAGATAGTGTTCAGTAAACGAATCACGCCTCTAGGGAGGTTAGTCTTGTGATATGGCCGTGTGCGGAGTAATTTGCACGTTAATCTGCTTCTAGTGTGTAATTTGAAAGTGTGGATTTTACTCTGTGGGTGACATATTAGGTTTTATTAACAGTTTGACGTATTACTCATTCAAATACATTGTTCACAACTGTTCACTGGATTCAAGAAGCCTAATATAGAAGTGTACATGAGTGCGCATACATATATGTGACTGTGTGGTATTTAATGGTATGGAGCTTTCAAGTACATGTACAATGGATTTCATATTCAAAACATTTAGTATTGATCCTCCTACTATTGATGCACTTTTTAGTGGAAAGTTGCTGTAGAGGTCAAAACCAGTCAACTGCCCGTTTTGACTGTTGACCCAAATGTGCACACAGGGGCATTTTAGACTGGTTCAGTCAGTTTGACCACCCTGAACAATACCAGACAATGCTTTCACCAGTCAAAAACAGTTGACTCGTTTTGACCTGTAAATGTACTTATTACATTTAACATTTGACAATGTTTGACTTTTAAGTGCACTAAAAATATACCTTGGGAAGTATATCAACATTTTGACTGATTTTTACCCTTATACATGTAGTAGGAGGGTTTTAATCAAGTGTTCATGTTTTAGATTGTAATAAAACAATATTTGTTAATTTTATTTGAAATTGCAACATTGCAACATTTTTCAACTAAAGTAAATCCGACTTGTTGAAACATACATGTGCATAATATTATGCCATTATCTCTGAACAAATTGATAAGCCAAAGTGTTCGTAGATTATATATAAAAACGTTTATAAAAATACGTATATTCTTTTATATGTTTCATATACGTTGGATTTGTCTGACTTTTCCCCATGGTACATGTACATTGTATATAGCACAATTTGTGATATTGCATGTACATTTACACACACTGTTCATTTAACAAAATCACTTCACCAGTACCCATGGGTATCATTACCAGTGGGACTAGCTCTGTTGATGTGACCATTATCCTACACGCACAAGAATTACATTGACATGTAGTTAGTGTTCTCTCTCTCAAGGGGTGAAAACCTCCATAAATGTTTTCCATTTCATTTCGAGGTGACTGGGTAATTTGACTGTTCCATGACAGGTTAATCATGGATGAAGAATCCATTCATCTTTTTCCAACCTTTACGAAGAGGTAATTGCATGTTTTTGCCGTACATAGTCGTGTTGGACTGTACAAAATATTTTTTGTTTTTTTCTTGGATCCAGAGTGCTGTCATATGTCAAGTAGATTTTATGTAAATTAAATTTTTCTTCTGGTGTTCTTTCAGGAAAACGTAAAGCAAATAATTATGACAGCTCTGTGTGCACAATATGCGGGGTGACTGTTCGTCCAGTAGAACTCCCAGCACATTATGAGATTGAAGTAGAGAGACTGAATAAGTTAACAAGGTCAGTCACCATACCATCAATGGATCAGGTCAAATAAACACAAGTCTATGAGAATCAAAATGAGGCTCAAGTCCAAAATAGACTGGTGCCTTTCAAGCCTTCATCAAGGATGTTTTTTTCATTACCACTCGGGGGAATTAGACAAATATGGTTACAGGTAAAACTTGTAGCTTTGCATGGTGAGGAGGATAGGTAAGACTAAATTGCGGTGACACCATGTGAAATGCTCAATTGAGTAGTAATTAGATAGAGCATTGACGTTTCGATCAGTATGCTCTGATCGTCTCCTGAGGACGATCAGAGCATACTGATCGAAACGTCGAGTTGTAACTCCAGTTCTTTTCAGAACTAATTACTACTCAACTGAGCATTTCGCATGGTGTCACCGCAATTTAGTCTTAACTAAATATGGTTACAGTTTGAGTAGCGTCTGTTACGGTAACTCAGCAGGCTTCAACCACACCCTATCTCCATGTTTATTTCTGTATTGACCATATGATCTCTTTTTATTGTATTTGTAAAAAAAAAAGTAACTTTTGTAAAAAAAAAAAAAATCAGTCAATCAAAAAAGTCTAAAAATTTAGATGAAACTTAGGTTGGTTTCAATATTTCTTGAACTCTTCACATAATAATCGTGTACGTAAAATGTAATATATGCATTTGTAATTGTAATGATTTTTATTTCATTTGTTTGAAGACTTGGAAAGAGTAGCCGAGACACTTCAAGTCATTCAAGGAAGGTTAGCTTTAGAATATTTACAACTTAATTTATTACAAACCAGTGCTATTTGCTTCTTTCCAAGTTGACCCCCCAAAAAAGACCCAAAACTTGCTTTCCTATTCACACCATGTAAACTTAACGGGATGGTACACATTTGGTAAATACCTGATTTTTTTCATAAAATTACTGAATCTAGAATCTAAAAACTTAACCCTCCTATATAGGTTTAACAATCAAAGACACTCAAAATTTGTATGTCACTCCCAACCCATTGACTTTGTGCAGTGCACTCAAATAAATTCAAGGACATGTGGCTATGATAGGAGGTCAAACCAAAACCACTCAGACAGTACATACACAGCTCTGTGTGACTCTGTGGTTTGACCTACCAATTGGCAATGCAACCAAAAATACTCAAGTGACTGTCTGTGGGTGCGGTGCTTACTGGGCCAAATTTCAGCCTGGGCATAGGAGGGTTTTAATTAATTGATGCAAAAAATTTTAAAGATAGAGAAATTATTGCACTTTATATTTTTGGCGAATAATCTTGTACTACAAAAACGAAATAATAAAGAAAACTTTTTGGACAATATAATAAGAATAATCCAAGAGAAAGGCACAGCTTATCTGATTGTTGTAATGCAATAATCCACATCATGTATCCTTAGATCTTGAAGATTTATGAGTTCCCAGCTTTGAAATAACAGAGATATAATAACATTGCTCACAGGTCATCCAGGGTACACCAAGTACTAAGAAGAGACGAGAAAGTGAGGAAGACAGTCTTGATAACGTAGCAAGCAGACATGAGGTAAATATCAACAAAACATAATACTGTTATTTCTCACAAACTGATCATCAGCAAACTTTGCTGCATTATTATAGACAGTTTATATAAAACAAATGAAACTTCCGAATAAATGAGAAAATAAAAATCTGGTATTTGCATTTTTTTTTTATTTAGACAATAAAAATCAATTTGCCCGATAGGCAGCAATCATCAGTTAACTATTGGATTGCCCCAGGCAAATCTGTATTTGGTGCCATGTTTGTAATCTTTTTATATTGTAAATCACTTACAATTTATCCTTCTTTTAAATTTATAGGAACATCACAGAGTGAAGCGCAATAGGCTAGAACGATTAAATGGTAAATGTTGTTTTCATTTCATCCTCTTTCATAGTTTTGACCAATTCGACAGAAAATTTTGGTCCTATCTGTTTGTGTTGTCATCAATCAAATTTAGTCTGTTTACTATATTTTGCTCTATTTTCTTTTATTTGGGGTTAATATCAAGGAGATTAACCAGTTCGCGTCGGGAATAAAAAAGTTTTTCTGGGCCCCTGTGGTGGGTTTATTTTTCCCACACACACGTTAATGGAAGCTTCCACAGCGGGTGGCCGGCACTTCCAAGCATGTCACTGTACACGCGTGGCTCAACCAAGCATGCATACAAATATTCCGGAGTTTGTGGCGTGTTTAGACGCTCTCCGATCCGTGGTGCAAAAAAAAATTGCGTGTATACACGGCCTCCGACGTGAACTGG
Source organism: Zoroaster sp. YZ-2022 (assembly GCA_029582265.1). Classification (NCBI taxonomy): domain Eukaryota; kingdom Metazoa; phylum Echinodermata; class Asteroidea; order Forcipulatida; family Zoroasteridae; genus Zoroaster; species Zoroaster sp. YZ-2022. The sequence goes on along the minus strand of CM055825.1, from coordinate 21,735,840 downwards.
TTAAAGAAGTTCAGAACATAGATGGGACATGAACTTGTGAATTATCTTCTTTTTTTTTAAATTTCAGCTGGGTAGGTCATGTCTTTGTTTTTTTAAATCTACAACATAAATGCAAATGTTCCTTCTAATTTTAATGTTTACATTCATCAAGTCTTATATTAAACTTTCATTAATGTTTAATGTCAGGGTGTTAAATCATCAGTCCCCCCAAACCAAAAGAATTAAAATATTTAATTAAAAAGCAACTTCTTAGAAAACTTTGAAACAGCAGCTCCTTAAAATAAAGATCAACAATTACCCTGTTCCTTCTAATACTTGGCAATACAACAATGTTATTCTTTCCTTCCACTTGGCTGTAGATAAAGATCAACAATTATGTTCCTTCTAATTCTTTCCTTCTACTTGGCTGTAGATAAAGATCAACAATTACCCTGTTCCTTCTACCCCCTCCCATTCTTTCCTTCTCCACTTGGCTGTAGATAAAGATCAACAATTACCCTGTTCCTTCTACCCCCTCCCATTCTTTCCTTCTCCACTTGGCTGTAGATAAAGATCAACAATTACCCTGTTCCTTCAACCCCCTCCCATTCTTTCCTTCTCCACTTGGCTGTAGATAAAGATCAACAATTACCCTGTTCCTTCTACCCCCTCCTATTCTTTCCTTCTCCACTTGGCTGTAGATAAAGATCAACAATTACCCTGTTCCTTCTACCCCTCCCATTCTTTCCTTCTCCACTTGGCTGTAAATAAAGATCAACAATTACCCTGTTCCTTCTACCCCCTCCCATTCTTTCCTTCTCCACTTGGCTGTAAATAAAGATCAACAATTACCCTGTTCCTTCTACCCTCCATCATTCTTTCCTTCTCCACGTGGCTGTAAATAAAGATCAACAATTACCCTGTTCCTTCTACCCCTCCCATTCTTTCCTTCTCCACTTGGCTGTAAATAAAGATCAACAATTACCCTGTTCCTTAGTCCCCCTCCCATTCTTTCCTTCTCCACTTGGCTGTAGATAAAGATCAACAATTACCCTGTTCCTTCTACCCTCCCATTCTTTCCTTCTCCACTTGGCTGTAGATAAAGATCAACAATTACCCTGTTCCTTCTACCCCTCCCATTCTTTCCTTCTCCACTTGGCTGTAGATAAAGATCAACAATTACCCTGTTCCTTCTACCCCTCCCATTCTTTCCTTCTCCACTTGGCTGTAGATAAAGATCAACAATTACCCTGTTCCTTCTACCCCTCCCATTCTTTCCTTCTCCACTTGGCTGTAGATAAAGATCAACAATTACCCTGTTCCTTCTACCCCTCCCATTCTTTCCTTCTCCACTTGGCTGTAGATAAAGATCAACAATTACCCTGTTCCTTCTACCCCCTCCCATTCTTTCCTTCTCCACTTGGCTGTAGATAAAGATCAACAATTACCCTGTTCCTTCTACCCCCTCCCATTCTTTCCTTCTCCACTTGGCTGTAGATAAAGATCAACAATTACCCTGTTCCTTCTACCCCCTCCCATTCTTTCCTTCTCCACTTGGCTGTAGATAAAGATCAACAATTACCCTGTTCCTTCTACCCCCTCCCATTCTTTCCTTTCTCCACTTGGCTGTAGATAAAGATCAACAATTAACCCTGTTCCTTCTACCCCTCCCATTCTTTCCTTCTCCACTTGGCTGTAGATAAAGATCAACAATTACCCTGTTCCTTCTACCCCTCCCATTCTTTCCTTCTCCACTTGGCTGTAGATAAAGATCAACAATTACCCTGTTCCTTCTACCCCTCCCATTCTTTCCTTCTCCACTTGGCTGTAGATAAAGATCAACAATTACCCTGTTCCTTCTACCCCCTCCCATTCTTTCCTTCTCCACTTGGCTGTAGATAAAGATCAACAATTACCCTGTTCCTTCTACCCCCTCCCATTCTTTCCTTCTCCACTTGGCTGTAGATAAAGATCAACAATTACCCTGTTCCTTCTACCCCCTCCCATTCTTTCCTTCTCCACTTGGCTGTAAAATTGTCTTATTTGACCATTTTCATAACACTTGATAACAGCACGTCTGGGCAGATGTCGGAAGGGACTCAAGACGTCGTCAGAAGAGACTCCAAGTAGTGTGGCCCTTTGCCCCATATGCCATGAGGTATTGACTGGGTCAGCTGAAGATAGGAACACCCATGCAGTTGCTTGTCTCAGAAAGGTAGCTCTTCTCAAGTATATTTTGTTAAATTTTTTTTTTTTGTCTGGGATAATTATTTTAATAGATCAGTTTTGCCAGTTAGCAATTATGTCTGCATATTATGTGACGATTACTGCCGCCATGGCAAATTTTGGCATTGTCTAGAAAATTCTACTTAAGAATATCCATTATTGTCTTGTGACAAGGTTACCCCAGGTCAAGAAGACGTAGATGAAGACATTGATGTGGATGGTGAAGAGGGAGAGTTTGAGGAGTACACATGGTGCGGTCAAACTAGAGTCCGAGCAACGACTATGCTTGATTCTAGATTCAGAGGTAGGCATGATTATATCTTCAACCATTAACCCTCCTACTCTAGGTGCACTTTAGTGGGAAGTTGCTATAGTGGTCAAAATCAGTCAATTGACCATTTTTGACTGTTGAATCAACTGTGCACACATGGGCACTGGTGACTTGTTTTGACCATTTGGGTAGCTGCCACACACTGTGCTATGACTGCTGGTGACTGATAAGATCATTATCAGCTTCAGGGGATCACTGACTTGTTTTGACTGAACAAACAATGATAGGGGTGCTGAAGGCTGCCAGTTTTTGACTGATAAATCAATGCAGGGCCACTTAGGCTAGGAGTCAATGACTTGTTTTGACTGATAAATTAATTTATTTTGACCATAGTGCTTATATCAGTCCAAAAATGCTGACTCATTTTGACCACCATCCACATTATATGTACCAATTAAAAACAGTCAACTGATTTTGACCAAAGTGCCTTTACCAGTCGAAAATGGTCAACTCATTTTGACCACCTTCAACATTGCATGATAATGCTTTTACCACTACCAGTCAAAAACAGTCGACTGTTTTTGACTGATGTACTTGCTACACGTTAGGTTTGACAGTATTTGACCTGTAAGTGCTGTAGATATACACTGGCATGAACTTTGAAATTTGGACAGATATTGACCCTTGTAGTAGTAGGAGGGTTCATGAATGGATGTGTAATTGTAGTAGATACACTCTTCTTATTTTGTCGACTATTTCTTGCAACAGAAGCTGGCTTTGAAGTCGGTCAGAAGGAAACTGACTGTGACACAGAACTCAACGTGGACGATGATGACACGGCCGAGTTTGGTCAAGAACAGTTCACTGAGGCTGACATTATTCCCTGCCCATCGGATGATTCAACAGAAGACAAGCAACGACAGGCATTACGGGATGCTGTGGTTGGGTAAGAAATACACCGATGTGAAATTTCTTTACCCTGGTAGATAGATTTTCCAGTAATTTCAGGTTTGATTCCATTCCCAATATTTTTTTAATTTTTTTATTTGTTTACTGCAGAAGGATAAAAGACATGAGGGCACTATATCCAAAAGGCTTTACCAAGCACATTCATGTATTAGCCCCTATGCTTAAATGTTGCACTACATGCCCTTGCTAATGGTATTTATCTTACTTGAGTTCTTTCGGGTGACACCATGTAATGATCTCTTCTTGGAAGAAGTGATGGCTCTGAGAAGAGCTGGTTGGTTTGTTCTCGGCTGTCATCAGGAGAATGAAGAAAGTGTAGAATGCAGGAGCTTTTTAATGTTGTGTTGGAGGATCTTGCTGTAGGTGGGGGCAGCTTTGATTGGTGCTCAGTGAAGTGTGTCGGCTGTCTGTGGGCGATGTTCAGTGGAGTGTGTCAGTTGCTGTGCTGGTGTTCATGGTGGATGATTGGCTCTGTTGAAGTGTTGCTTGCTAGATGCTACTGATGTTGAAACCGATGTCTTGTGGTACTGTGTTTTGCTTGTTGATTTCTATGGCTTCTCTGATGCGGCGGTGGTACCAATTCTTGACTGGAGCGATGAGTGTGGTGTTGTCCCATTGGATGATGTGGTTCTCGTTGTATGCGTGCTTGATGATGGCTGACTATTTCCCCTCTTCTCCCATGGGCCTTGTGTTCCTTGAGTCTTGTTGGAAGGTATTTATCTTCAAAACCATGATAATGGTGAAGGGATTTCTAGGCTTTAAATGATGTTTTGCGACAGCTTAAATGCTGCTGTTGAACACCTTCACAATCTTTCTATATAAATTTATTTTATTCTTTTCTCTGTAGTAATGACGAGAGAACTAGTAATCCAGATTCAGTGCCAGGTAAGATAGAAAGAGTTGTTGTTGTTAACTTAAAATTCTAGAACATTTCATTTTTTTCAACTTCAACTCGATGTGGATGCATAACGTCTAGCAAAGACTGCAACATTAGCCTTTCACTATGAAGCTTTGGGTTCACCACAAACATTGTTGAAAGGCTTCTCTTGTTTGTGCATTCTCAACATTCCGAATTTCTTGGGTACGCCATTGCATATGAGATGAAATCAAATATATTTATTCAAGTTTTTTTTAATTTTGTTCATTTAGATCCATGGCTACCATCAACGAGTGGCCCATCCTTTGATACAAAGCAACCAAACAGGTAAAAAATGAACATTTGATTCCCTTTTTACAGTATCATTTTACATTTCCATTTTTCGGTGGTGGCCACTTTTGGAAAAGAGCATTAACACTTCGGTGACCGATGCACAAAATCTATGGTCCCATGAATGCTGCCCTCTTGTGGTTGGTTACAGCAATAGCTAAACTGCATTTTGATGTGATGTTCAATATAGGGTGCTATTACAAATATCATGGAAAAATGGTTGAAAATCTAAAAACCTTTGAAACAATTATTCTATGTATCTATGGTTTAGAAAGAGAATGTCAAAAAAGGATGGTTAATTTATAATACATTTGAGTGTATGTAAGAGCCTTGTTAGTTTTCTCTCAACAGAACACAGAGCAACATGAGTACGTCAGAGACGATCATTGATTGTCTGAAGACAAGAACAAGAGAATTACAGGATCAACTAGATACCGCAGCTGCATCCAGAATCAAATGCCTTATATGTATGGTGAGTTATTTGAAGCGACACTGTCTGAAAATGACATCACACATGGAGATCAAACACAGCTCGATCAATGGCATGTTCCTTTATTTACAAGTTTTGAAAAAACAAAAACAAATATATACTTGTTTTCCGATGTCTTACACACTAGTTGGCACACTTGGAAACACTTTTTTGGGTGATATGGGGGGGTCAGGTCATGTCATAGTTCATGTTCGTGTTGATGAGCACGGCAGAATTATTTTTAGGTGAAAAATGATATTTCAGTTTGCAGTATTGGGCTAGATTCATATTTCATATTTTTCATATTTTTCATATTTATTTTATTGGTCCTTGAAAAGGACATTTGTTTCATTCCATGCACCAAGATAATCAACAATTATATATACTCACGGAATTTAAAAATGCATCATCCCAATATTTCACATATTTTTCAACAGCAGATTATTGCAGTGAGAAATAAGAACATAGGTTAACAATTTATGAGCGCAAATTTTCACATCATACTGACACAATAAAAGTGCTATGTACAATTATGGCTTCAATTTATCACTGCATATAAGTTATACATATTTATTCAGAAATATAAGTTGATGCGTTTTTAAATTCCGTGAGTGTACATACATACAATACATAAGTTAAAAAAGATTAGATTTTAAAATTTGAATTAAAATAGACACAATATCAAACAAAAATACAACAGCAGAAAAATAAGATAAAGATGTTAACGCCGGTGCTGATTATTGAGAAGACGTATAGAATAGGGGACAAATGAATTTAAATATCTGTTTAGCTTAGTTAAAGGTTTGAGTCCCAAATTGTCTTTGTCCACTCTAAAAACTAATGTTTTATTTTTTGTATTTATCAACAGGACTCATTTAGCGTCCCATTAGTGTCAGTTCAGTGCTGGCATGTACATTGTCAACAATGCTGGCTCAGAACACTGGTAAGTTTCTTTGTTTCACACCTGACCAACTTCTGCTCACTCTTATATTGATGTATGTATGTATTTCGTCCCATTTTGCCTTTGAGAAAGAACCTGCTAGGTTCGAAACGTAAGGCCAGTAACTACTATTTTGCATTTATACTACAGGTCCTTTTAGGTATTAGCAGTTTGCAACAGCTAATTTTCTTTATATTTGTACAAAAAGAACATATCTAACTAATTTATTGAGCAGCATTTCCTGTGATATATATAACAAATTTTCATTTTGTAAATTTCATGTATCTTTCTTTATCTCCCTGTAGGGAGCCAAGAAATTATGCCCACAATGCAACATGATCACGTCGCCAGGGCAACTGAGGCGAATATACCTTTGAGGAGGAGAATTGATTCTTGTAAATCTTATGCTGTCATAAACTGTCCTGACCAAGATGAATTATTTTTTGTCGTTTTTGACAAGTTGGTGTGAATATTCGTTTCACTATAATGAAAAACACAATACTGAATATTTGGGATTGAAGTGAAAATACATATTCTGAGCGCACTTGAGACACAATCTTGACAAATTGTGCAATTCATAAAATCTTGTAGAAAAACTTTACCCCTTATAAAATATGGACATCTAATTAATTATCCATTTATAATCTACACTTCTCTTCTTATATATATATATTTTGTACTTAAACCAACTGTTAAGTATCTGGTTGTGTATATTCTTTACATGTAAATTAAATCATTGTTAAATATTCCATTATCGGACGGTTGGGTTTGCGAGATTTTAGTTCTGTTCATTTAGTCTTCTCTAAGGCCCAAAAAAAAGTCATCTCCGACCTGCGCATTGGCATTTTTAATGTTCTGGTTTTTTTTTGCAATGAAACGATTTCCAATCGCAGCCAAAATTGCTGGATCGATTGGAATTCTGCCGTGCTATGTTTTAAACAACTTTTTCACATAGGGGTATGAACGTTTGCCCGATTTGTGAGGCCTCTCTTAGCCACCATACTTTGTATATGGGAAATCTGGTCCATGCGTATACATGTATTTCCCTGTTGGCAAAAATAAAATTACCCAAACGAAAACAAAACAAAACACAATTTTGAAGCCAACCTGTGACCAGAAACAAGAGACTTATTTTTTGTGCCTAACCAGTGTTTGCTATATTCATTTAATATAGACATGGTTCATTTGTGTATATTTTATTAACCCTAACCTTCCCAAATCCTCCAAATTCCTCTTTGCCAAAGTGAAGGATTTTGAAGGATTGAGGTTATTAGGCATACTTGCCTTTCCATGGTACATGTACATCCATGTTTGTTGTAGTGATTGCAAGGTCAGTGCTTGGGTCAGTGGACACTGTTTATTGCTCCATGCATGCAGAGAGAGAGTCCCTGGCCATGTACATGTATCACAGATTAGAAACACATGTGTCCATACATGTCATGTGCTTGCTTTACTACTGAAGGATTTTGGAGGATTCAGGTTATGTGTAAGCAAATGGGCCTAGGGAGTTAGGGTTAACTGAAAAGAAAATGTTATGGCCAGGTTTGTTTGTAGACAGCGTGTAAGTATTTGAAATAAACATTTGAAATGAAACATGAGTGGTGTTATAAATTCATTGTCATTTAAGCACGCTTATACAATGAAAAATACTGGTTTGCGTTCTCTTGTATATGAAAACATTAGTATTAAGTAATTATTAAGACCTTATGGAATAATAATAATAAGAGCTTTATTTAGTGATGGTAACCATGTCACCTATAGATGATTTTCAATGAGGCATCAATTAGCTATCAGAGACACCGGGGTAAACCCCTACTCTAGCACGACAAGTAGTACACGGAACCTACAGCTTAACGTCCCATCCGACAGACAAAGCAGTTATGGTTAATTGTTTTGCTCAAGGACACAAGCGCCGCGACCAGCATTCTGACACCTCCAGAACTCGAGTCCGATGCACTAGACTGCTTGGCCACAATGATGTCATCATTTTGTCATGTTAGATGTCAAACAATGAAAACACTCCAAGGCTCAGCCTGTATACATGTAGCCCAAAGATCTGACGTCACACTGAGGCTAGAGATAGATGTCAGATACAGAGCTGCCAACTCTTCCGGATTCTGCGGAAGACTTCCGTATTTGACGGTAATTTACTTACTTAAAATATATGCAAGGAGGCCTCTCCTTTTGGTGCCAAAAAGCCTGGACCCCACCCGCAAGGATTGAGTCTTTCTGATTAGAAAATTAAATCTTCCTCATTTTCAAAATCATAATGTTGGCAGCTCTGCAGATACTGGCCTCGCAAATCAAAGTTACTTGTATAGATGGTGTTTTTTTTTTAAAAACAAAACTTCATGACTACACTATAAAATCACAAATTCAAACCTCGGTTTAATACTGGTTACGTTTATTTCTCAAGTAATAAAAATCAACTTTACATGGTTTGAAAATACACCTTTTGTTTACATTTCTACATTATTCACCTATTTACAATCATTCCATACTTAACGCGTATTGGGATAATAAATACACCACTTAATAAAAGCCAGTTATTACTATAATTAATTATGATATAATGCTGACTTATTTAATGCACTTATAACTGCAATAGAAATACTGCCCTTTTGGTGACTATCTCTATCTAGGGGGATCACAACTTTTTTGACAAACATCTGCAATCACAGATATCTAAAATATCCATACACACTGTAACAAGCCTCTGGCTCATTTAATCACAAATAAATCCATCATATAAATCACATCAAATTTTTGAAATATCACCTCAAACTTGTGAGTTCAATATCTAACAATCTCTGAGTTATTAGTGTCCTCTGGAAACATACCTTACAAGACGTTGATTATTAAAGTTATTTACATCTCAAATATCTACAGCATATACACGTAAACAACATAACACTCATATCAGTCATACACTCATAATGAAATTAAAAAATAAAAACAAATTCCCTTGACAGCCCACCAAGAAAGCATTGTGCTCACGCACTGACATTTGCAATAGAAGGGGGGGGGGGGGGGTTTACATGAATCTGGGTGAAGATAACCCAATACTTGCAGAGATTTCATTGATAGAAATGGCATTAATAACATCTGTACTGTGATTATATGACTAGAAAATGCATTCAAGTAAAATATCTTGTGGAAGCTTTTGAAAAAAATACACCAACAAAACAAAAACTGATTGATGTGTTTGTGTGAGTTATGCAAACTGTTTACTTGATCCCTCTTTGGGTTATATTGATCAAGAAGTACTGTATTCAACTAAATTATTTATCAAAACCATTACTTTACTATATACATTACATTGACCTCATTCAAAAATATACAATGGCAAAAAGATTTCTGTTGGATGTAAGACGTTATAAATATATGAACCAGTTAGATATACATGAATTGACTGTTAATTTTTGAACTTTTCTATAGACACATTTCTAATGAGAACATGTTGGCCTGTATCACTTTTTACAGAATTTATTTCAATTTTGTATTGTACTAAAAATGCCATTAAACCATGCAACTAGAACACAAAGAAAACAAGTACGTAAATTTTGCTTCAGAAATATTTTGATTGTGTACATTGTGTAAATCTCCGACTCATTTCCAAAAGACTATGATGTTCAGTGAGGCAATTTTATTTTCTCTTTTGGTTTTGTGTTAAGTGAAAACAGGATTGAACTGGATCAAACTTAGGGCTGTGCCGATTACCCGGTTCCATTTTTCAGTTCCAATTACCCGTAAACGACTTTTTAAAATTCGGTCTTAACATTTGAGCGGTGCAAACAGAAATCTGTGACTTGAACAATGCACTTGTACAGACAATTATCTTTAAATTCAAGAGATTACACTCCAATAAATAAAAGATCTATTTAAGTATGGTATCCTCTGTATTATAAAAGTCAATTTGTTACCATTTACAGCACATGTATTTGTGCACCACCGGAGGCATGTTTTCCACAAAAATGAAAACGGGTATCCAGGTATCCGAAGTTTCCTGATTTCGGGTATCCGGTTCCAAAAATATCCGAAAACGCACAGCCCTAATTAAACTTGTTTGAGCTGGTCTCGTATTACCAAACTACTACAATACAACTTTTTTGAATGCTTGAAATCCTACCTACAGCATTACAGCAAAACTTAATCACTGTATGACCATTGCCTCCGAGTTGGCCGTAATGCCCCTTTGGTTGGCCTTGAAATTTTGATGCAGCCAAAGTGGCTGTGCCCTCTCAGTCCTTTGTGGCCTGATATTGTCCCATACAAATCCACATGACTAAACCAAGGCCAACAGGAAAATAGGCTGGCCTCTTTTATTTACTGACAATCAGCACTAAAATAGTGTACCTACGAACAGGGAATCTGACAAAAACAGACGAAGTAAGAAAGCATAGGTTTAATAGCAAAAAAACTAAAAATAAATAAAAAAAACATTTGTATTGTATCAAATGGAAGACTATTCTAATTTATTCCAATTATGGATAGCTATTAATTACTTGTATTGTGTACTTTTCTTAAATGGTCTTTAATAATAATAATAATAACAATGTAGACTTAAATGGCGCACGTATCCACCAAACTGGTGCTCAAGGCGCATTACATTATTACCCCTGCTCATGAGGCTCATAAATCATTCCTGAAACCATCTCAGCTCCCTGGGGAGTATACAGCTCAATTGCTGCCATTTTAGCGCATATAGGGCTAATCAAACACAACAACCAACTCTGCCCTCACAGGTACCCATTTACCCCTGGGTGGAGAGAAGCAATTATGGTAAAGTGTCTTGCTCAAGGACACAAGTACCCCAGTTGCGGTCGGGATTCGAACCCACGTTCTGACGACTCAGCCAGAACCGTTCGACCATGGCACTCCATAACAGTGTGACTTGCCACCCAGCCAGGTAAAAGTTTATCCACAGAAAGTAGACAAGTGCAGCTTGGCATAAATAAATGAAAACTCAAAAACAGAGTACTGGAGATTTAGAAACACGGACTTAAAGTTAGTCATTAAAAGCACACTATTGTAGATAACAAATGTTAGAAAAAATGTTAGCTATTATATCAATGTCTAACGACGGAAGCTATTTGCACAAATCATATAATGATGGTTAATAGTTTAACTATGAGAGACTGTCTACATTAAATGATAATATCATCATGTTGGAGATAATGTATCCTAGTACAATCCCTTATTCTGGTACAAGACATTCTTGTTCAATAATAAACCAGGAATCAACTTTTCCAAACTGGAGATTACTTTGTGAAAAATTACATGATACAGAAAAGTGTTTTAATCTGAGAAATTCAAACTTAATTTGCACTTGCCTCTGATATTAGTCACTGCACCTGATGTAAATCTGAGGTTACATACACAGGGCTTATTTAAAAGACCTGTATTTGTTATAAGCAATATAAAACAGAAAACTAGCCAAAATGTAAAACTTGTAGCTATGCATGGTGAGGAGGATAAGTAAGACTAATTGCGGTGACACCATGTGAAATTCTCAATTGAGTAGTAATTAGTTCTGAAAAGAACTGGAGGTACAACTCGACGTTTCAATCAGTATGCTCTGATCGTAATCCTCCAGCAGCCTACTCAAGCAGCAGCTTTCCCCAGAGTCCGTCATTCTCCTGAGGACGATCAGAGCACACTGATCAAAACGTTGAGTTGTAACCTCTAGTTACTACTCTATTGAGAATTTCACATGGTGTCACCGCAATTAGTCTTACTTAGCCAAAATGTATTAGCAATTTGTATAAAGGTTTGGCTAATGAGCAAAAAAAAAAAAAAAAACCATTAGGAAATGTTGCTACTGAGCACACTTGGCAATTTGCTCCTTGTTAAGCTGCTGTCTGTATTGTCAATGGACAAATTTCATCTGTCTTCTTACCAGTAGCCAATTTCATAGAGCTGCTTAGCAGATAAAATTGCTTATCGGAAAAATTTGGTCAGCAGATTTATTTGGTTACCAGCCAAACCTTAAACGAAATGTATGCATTTTGGCTGGTAGTCTGTTTTATACTGCTCATTGAAAGATGCCCAGGGTGACCATAGAAACAGGTTTGACTAAACCGGAATACCAGGGGCAGGGATCCAGGATGTTAAAACTGGGGTGAGGAAAATAAAAAAATTGCGCACACTGCAAAAAATGTGGGGTTATGAGGTACACAGCCAAAAAAGGTGTCACACTGTCAAAAGGGTTAAGGACTATGGTCAATTTATATACATGGTGATCAAAAAGGGAGGAACACCTGCAACCCTTTGACCCCACTGGGTCTACCGATGTTATTAAAATCCCAGGGCTTTCATCATTTCTGCTAGGTTCCATTTCCCGTTGCCATCCTTGTCGTAAAGCAGCAGCTGATCTTTGGGGGGTGCACTGGCTCCGAGAAAATCTTTGAGTTCTTCGTATGTTAAAAACGAATCACCATTCGAGTCCCACTTGAAAAAATTCAATTCTAAATCTGGAAAAAAAAATAGAAAAAAAAAGAAAATAAATCACAGCAAAACAGCAATATTAATTTTTTATTTAATTTACTACTTTAATCCTACTTTGATAAGTCATGTAGTTAAACCATATATAAGCATTGTCTTTTAGTTAATGCATCAACACTGCAGCCATGGAATCATTATAATGAACGACCGTAATTGACCAATTGATTTGATTTTTGCCCTTACACCGTACTCGGAGCTTTTCGAGTGTCTGTGAAAGAATACCACAGGCGACTCAGGTGGGATTCGAACCCACGAGCTCCTGCCTACTAGGGCAGATGCCTTAACCTCTCGACCACCGAGCTTGCCCGATGACGATTGGCCGGCTGGAATCCTATATAGCAGTGGGTTTCGCGATATCTATATATTGATGAAATTCTTGGGTCAGGTGATAAACAACTGATTAGATTTTGCCCTGACACCGATGTTATGAGATTAGTCACAACCGACCAATCACAGCACAATGGAGTTAACACAGATCACTTCAAATCGCAATGCACCAACAATCTCAGACATTCAAAAAAATTACTACACATCAGACTTGTATTCGAGTCCTCAAACCTCGAGTCCGAGTCCCCAGTGTCGAGTCCGAGTCTGAGTCCAAGTCAAGAGTCACTTACAAAATTCAAACAAAAAAAGAAAACCTTATACATTATGTCAAAGCAAAGTTAACTGAAAAAATACTCGAGATATATCGGCTAGTATCTCATGTTCCCAAAATTTCCCAACATTATTCGAAAATGGTTTGTAATTTCTCAAATCTTTCATCATAATAATGTTTTAGTTTTTTATACATAAATAAATGTTTTGAACCTGAATGATATATTTCTGTTTTGCTCAGGCAGAGGTTGTTGGGTGGCCTGGGGCGGGTTAGCACGCTTAGAATTGGAAATTGGCATCATCCTAAGAAATTGTTTCCAAAATGAACTCCATAAAATCACAGTTTATACGCTGAAATAGCTCACAAATGCCCACACAGAGCCTCCTGAATGCAAACTTTTCAAAATGTTCATTCCATTTCTCTAGAATTGACACCAAACACCATAAAAATTGAGAGACCAGTGTTTGGGACAGTGTAATAAGTCTGGTACCCATCACTATTGTGCTTTTATTCCCATGATGTTGTACGCTGAAACTTGGGTACATAATTCATTGTAATCGATTTCTGGAAGACGCACTTTGTTTTCATGCAGCCGCTGCTCCTGTAAGCGATTCCAATCACATTACTACAAACAGAGAAAGGACACAACAGGCTATGCTACAATAGAATAGGATGCACGGTATCAATTTTATGAAACTGTTCGCAACTGTTTAAATCAAGTAACAAGACTTAAACACTATGTTGCAAGAACATTCTTTATTTTGTTAATGCTTTAAAATAGTGAATATTGGGCATTTTAACGTCAAGTCCGAGTCATGAACATCGAGTCACGAGTCCGAAAGATTGAGTCCGAGGCCAAGTCATTATACATGGTGACTCAAGTCCCAGTCCGAGTCGCCAAAAAAGTGACTTGAGTCGGACTCGAGTCCAAGTCATGAGTCACACAAGTCTGTTACACATTATTTCCCTATGAGTTGTCTTTAGAGCATGGCCAAGTGACAAACAGTAATAGGTCAATAGTGAATACTTTGTTCACAATGTTGATCATAACGTTATTAGGCCAGGCCCAACTGTAGTGCTGCAATTCACCCCCTCCCCCCAACACACCCCGAAAACATCTCCAATACCCCTTGAATCAAGAGTGCATTGCTATACCTTGTTGGGTTGTTATCCCTTCAATTGTGATTAGCTGGAGATGGTCAGTAGTCGAAGAAGATGTAACACTTGATTCTGTTTTCGCTGGGAACCAAATGTAAAAAAATAAATAAATAAATTAAATAAAAATTAACTCTCAAACCATAATGTTGTGCATGTTATTTTTATGTATACAAACAATGCAGGCCTTACAACAGTTATCCTAAGAAAAATACAATTTTAAATTAATATCAAATGGATTAATCTGCAGAAAATGCCATTTTGGGCAGCTGTATGTGCTTGAGTGGAGATAATGTACATATATCCTAGGATAAGAGACAGGTTTTGGCTTAAACACGTGCTGGATTTCATTGATAAGAGTATGCAGTGTGTATGTACTGTTAATGGATTACCTAGCAATGACTGGTAGTCATGTATGTGTACTCAAATCATGCATAGGGTGCATTTCATTGATAAGAGTATGCACAGTGTGTACGTACTGTTAATGGATTACCTAGCAATGACTGGTAGTCATGTATGTGTACTCAAATCATGCATAGGATGCATTTCATTGATAAGAGTATGCACAGTGTGTACGTACTGTTAATGGATTACCTAGCAATGACTGGTAGTCATATATGTGTACCCAAATCATGCATAGGGTGCAATACACCATCAGTCAAAGGTCAAATCTACCAAAATGAAGAGTGACTGTATGTTAACAGACAGTTCCCCCTCCCCCTCTCCAAAGTTCATGATCCCAGCCATTACAGCCATCCGTGGCAGCCATCCGTGGCAGCCATCCGTGGCAGCCATCCGTGGATGCCATCCGTGGCAGCCATCCGTGGAAGCCATCCCAAGATATAAACTATGTTACAATACCATGGGGATGATTGTTTCCTTACCTGTACTGTCTTCTGCCATAACATTAGCATTAGCCTTAACACCTGGAAATAATGGTTGAGAATAGATTAATGCCCACAAATGTTGCATCCTTATTATAGTGGTTTTTCCAAATATGATTTTTGAATAACAATAAAGTAAACAAAGAATTAGCTGTTGCAAATTGCTTACCAACGTAAAGGACCTGTAGTATAAATGCAAAATAATGGTTATTGGCCTTACGTTTCAAACCTAACAGGTTCTTTCTCAAAGGTAAAATGAGACACATAACCAACAACAAAACAATTTGTTTGTTAAAGCACGTGTATCCTGACATCTAATTACTACTTTCAGAATAAAAATGTCTTCATTTAGAGATATTATACAAAAAGTAGAATAAGACAGAAGTAGTTTTATTAAATGCCCAAATAAAGAAAGACAAGTTTCACCTTCGACATGCTCCAACCAAACCACTGCCCAAGCAGCAGTCTAATTACCAGAGCTGCCAACATATGATTTTGAAAATGAGGAAGATTTAATTTTCTAATCAGAAAGACTCAATCGAAGCGAACGCAGCGAGCGAGCCGAGCGAGCGAGCCCTTGCGGGTGGGGTCCAGGGGTTTTAGGCTTTTTGGCACCAAAAGGAGAGGCCTCCTTGCATATATTTTAAGTAAGTAAATTACCGTCAAATACGGAAGTCTTCCGCAGAATCCGGAAGAGTTGGCAGCTCTGAATTACTAACATCCCTTACCATGTTTACTCTCTAGGTCATGTACCCTGACTTGTATGCTATCTATTTGGTTCTGTATCTTTGTGCTGTCATTGTGTTGTTGCAGCAACCGTCCCCAGATGGCCGAGTTGTCCTGCTGGAGACCACCAATCCCCTCAAGGTTCTTCCCCTTCAACACACCGAGCGCCTCTTGTATCTGGTCTTGTAGAGCTTGGGTCAAGTTGAGAGTCTCAAGGTTTTTATTGAGATCCTTAGGGTTTAGCCAAAAGTAAAAAGATAATTCTTTAGTAAGGACGAATTTGACCTATTGAGACAGAATTGAAAATAACGCAGCAAATGAAACAATGTGTAATGCAATCACTGATGCTGAAACGTGAAACATGCAAAAAACTGAGACACAAAATTGTAATCTTTTTGGTTAGCAATTATGTGGCATAAAATATTGCTTGGTAAATTTCATTTGTTACCAGCTAACATTTCACATAACAAACATTGATTTTAACTAGTTGTCAGCAACAGTTTGCTTTCCACATATCTTTCCTGAACAAGATTTTCTTTTAATTTTAAATATGTCAAGTGTGAGCATATCGTCACAGTTTTCACGAAGTGACGGATTGCTAAAAAAAAAATCTTATTTTTTTGGAAAATGAGTTTAGTCAATATTTGGACTTCAAATACTGTTATCTTTCATTTCACCAAGTTTTAATCCTCAAAACTATCTAGTTTTCTAATTAAAGTAATTAATTTTTTGTTAAATTGAAGTAAACTGTGGTTTTAAGTTTTCACGAAGTGACCGATCGTAGCCGTGTGCATGTATTACTGCATGTATTTTATGCGAACGGCATGTTTTTAAGTTTTCACGAAGTGACACAATTCGATCACGCCACACGTGTGTTCCACGAAGTTGACGTGTGTACCTATACTAATGCACAGGAAACGTCAGTTCGTGAAAACTTGACAACAGCGTGTGCAGTTTTCACGAAGTGACTGTTTGGTTTATAAGTTTATTACTCGTTTATAGTTATTTTCCTCTACAAAACGAATCCAGTTACGTATCATATGAGATTTCAGCTTTCTAACAAAGTAAAAATTAATGATCTTCGAGATTAAAATGACATACATGTAGAAACCGCGGTTTTAAAACCTGACCAACTTCAATCGCTTATATCTCGCAACGCGATTTTACCACGACGTGGACGAGTATGTCACTTCGTGAAAACTGCGACGATATAATGAACTTATATCATTATGTCTCAGTCTTCTGCGAGGAATTGTGTACCTACCTCCTCGAGTTTGTTCTGTAACATCTGTAGCCGGAAGTCCATTTCTTGGCGCCAGTCTGTCTGCCCATCACTTGCTATGTGACTGGTGGTCTGGCCTCCCATCTCTGTCGTCTGATTGTGTAGGCTACCCATCTGCAAATTCATATTGAAATGATATTAAGTGCAGAGAATGATTTCATTCAAAAAATTGTGCATAGCAAAACAATTTGGAAGAAATATTTTTACATGTAATTCCTAATTTTGGCCCTGACAACGTTTGACAGTGAAAATAACATCACAGATGAACAACATCTACTTTTTGACAGGGCATGGTATCTGTGTCCTAGTTTAAGACGAACACAGTGACTGGAAATTGAGAACAAACCAACCAGCTCTTCTCAGAGCCATCACTTCTTCCAAGAAGAGATCATTACATGGTGTCACCCGAAAGAACTCAATTATGGAAATTACTGGCTCATTTATGCAGCAGCAATAGTTATATGATCTTAATGTGGGGTATTTTTTTCAGTCAGTTAATCTAAAACTAGCACTCCGATTCCATGCCCTGTTGATTGTGACAATACTGTCCCTTTAAATTATGCAAACTACAAAGGACATAAATATAATAACTAACCAAGGTGTTGATCTGCGTTTGGAGCTTGGTTACTTTCTCTGCTAAGTTCCCGTCTGATGTATCACTAGTAGAAACTGACTCAAGAGCAATGATCCTTGGCATCAGGTCTTGTTTCCAGAGCTGGATGGAAGCTAATGAGCCATTGAGCTGGCTGATGACCGACAATACACCATCCACGCTCTAATTATCATAACCACAAGACGTATATATGTAGGGTTTCATATTTCAGTGCAATTTTCAGTGCAATTTTGAAAAAACCCATTTGGGCCACTCCAAGCCATTAACTGTTGCCAATGGCCTCCTATAGTACCCTTCTGTGCACTGTCACACCACTGAGATTGCAGGGTAAGGTGGTCTCCTACTGATACATTGCAGGCCATACTAATATGTTCAAACATTTACAGTGGCCTTGGGTGGCACACAGTTGATTGTGTAAGATTACTTGGAAAGGACAGCAGGCTTGTATGTACTAAAGGTTGGTGAAGAACATATTGAAAATTTAGTGGATTGGAGTGGCATCCATGTATAGTAGGTTTAAAAAGAAAATTATTTCTAAAATGTTCTTAAATTAAGTATATTTTTGGAGGAGAGAAACACAGCATCCTCAAAGTGTTTAAACCTGGGAGTTGTTTATACTGACCTCCTTCAGAGATATGACTTCACTGCTGCTTGGATGATTTCCGGTGTCAGGAGTGGGATTGGTGGGACTAGGAGCAGGTCTTGGTGTAGGCATAGATTCGTCTGGTTTCGTAGGTGCAGGAGTTGTTCGGTGCACCTCCCCTTGTAGGTCTGTGAGACTCGACTGTAAAAACCATAAACCCAACTTCTTGTATTACACATTTTAAGTTAGACCATACCCAATGTGAAACCTTTGTAGCCTGTTGGCTCCTAAAGCTGAAACTGTGAGTTCACAATAGCCTTTGTCTTGATTTGTAATGTCGTGGCCGAGCGGTCTAGCGCACCGAACTCAAGTTCTGGTGTTGCCAGCAGCAGGGTGTGGGTTCGAGCCCCGGTCGTGACACTTGTATCCTTGAGCAAGGTACTTAACCATAATTGCTTCGTCCTTCGGATGGGACGTAAAGCCGTAGGTCCCGTGTGTTGTATAATGCACGTAAAGTGGATTGTCGTGGCCGAGCGGTCTAGCGCACTGAACTCAAGTTCTGGTGTTGCCAGCAGCAGAGTGTGGGTTCGAGCCCCAGCCGTGACACTTGTGTCCTTGAGCAAGACACTTAACCATAATTGCTTCTCTCCACCCAGGGGTTAAATGGGTACCTGTGAAGGCAGAGATGGTTTGCTCTCTATGCGCTAGAAATGGCAGCAATTGAGCTGTATACTCCCCAGGGAGCTGAGATGGTTTCAGGAATGATTTGAGCCTTATGAGCCTTATGAGCAGGGATAATAATATAATGCGCCTTGAGCGCCACTTAGTTGGTGGATACGTGCGCTATATAAATCTATACATTATTATTATTATTATTATTATTATTATTTTTGTGTTTGTATAAAAAAAAACATCCAGGAAAGTTCAGTTCAACTGTTCCAAGCATTTCGGAGTTGAACAACATCAAAACAGACAAAACAGTCAATGCCTCTACAACTTCTACACAATATTACTGGTTGCAACTAAAATCTGTTTAGCAATTTTTGTTTTGCTTAATACTTTTTTTCCTACTGAGCAGCTTAGAATCACCTACCTTTAATCCCTCAATGGAACTTGTAAGTGTGTCTATTTGCTCACTGTGTCGAGTCTGTAAGCCTTGTACACCCTGCATTGTACTTCCAATCTGAGCTGTGGTCTGTGTACAGAGTAAATCATATTGTATTCATTAACCCTAACCACCCCATATCCTGCAAAATCCTCTAAGGGACACTTTTTGGGGAAAATTCAGCACTGTTGGAAACTGGTACTTTCACCTCTTCAAATGGGGCAAAATTACTACATGGCAAGAAGTATAGGCCATTAGTGCTGAATATGAAAGATCAATGAAAATGCATGGTGCATTTTGAAGATAAGGGCATGTTTCCAAAAGTGCACTGATGGATTTTGGAGGATTCAGGAAGGTTCTTAGCCAGAATACCTAGGGGGTTAGGGTTAACCCTTACTACTTTCTGGTTTGGTTGCATTTCAGTACCGCATTTCAGACCTGCAAATAATTGTTTGCATAAAACCAGATCTTGTATCAATTCCATTAACGTTTAAAGTAGAATGGGCATTACTGTATGGTGATGGAATTTGATGGATTACGGAAGGTACTGGTGAGTTAAGGTAATGTCATCAGATAATGTCATCAGCTAGGTCCTTAGATAATGTCATCAGCGAGGTCCTTAGCGCTCCATGTCATGTTAAGGACCTTTTTATTACTGGGCTGACAATGTAGAGGAGGATACGGAAGAACAGAGGTTAATGTAGAGACCATTTTGGGCCAAACAAATTCAAATTATGGACCAAACACTGACATTTGAGCAGGATGTGGGTGGGGCCAACAATTGGGGTGGGGATAGACTCAATCAGTACTCACTCGTTGTAAGATTTCTATATTTGAAGCTGCTTTCATTTTGACTTGTAATTGACTAGTTGTTAAATTCAAAGCACCAATCTAGAAGATGGAAAATAATTAGATTAGCGTTCATAAATAAGCAACAAAACAGTCCACTAGAAATCCATGCTGAAAACAACAAGACAAACAAATGAATGGGAAATGCACCCACAAAATGATTAATCGAAACACTGCAACCTGTTCTCAGCATGTTTGTTACAATTAAAAGGGGGGGGGGTGGGTTCCCCACCCTAAAAATACAAGTTTATAGACTATTTCGCAATTACTTACCTTTGTAGCTTTTTATTTACGTACCAAAAATTCATTTTCCAGATAACATCCAAATAATGTCAAAATATTGCAGAAATTTACAACGAATAATGAATAAGATTTGACATAAAGTTAGAATTAAGTTAGTTATTAGAATGACCTAAACAAAATTAATTTCGCATAAATTTCATCAAAATAAGAGATTATATGACAAACTCCATTGACATAAGTTTTGAGGCTTTGCATGGTGGAATATTGATATCGTTTTGGTTTGCGGTAACACCATGTGTTTATCTCAACTAACATGAAGCCGAGGTACAGGTTCTGAAAAGAACCTTATCGCACAACTCGTATCTCAACCTTCGTTAAGTGAGAAAGGTTCAAGGGAGAACCAATTTCGGGCAACTCGTTTTTTCTCTACTGTCGCTAAGTGAGAAATATGGTTCATGGAGAACCATGGGGACTTCACGGGTTATTCTCAACGTTTCGATTAGCCTGCTCTAATCTTTGTCAGGAGAATGAAGAGGTTTGCCGATGCAGCTCCTTAAGTAGTATTTGCTGGGATTATGTGTTGAATGGGAAGTATTCCGATTGGTGCCACTGTTGAGTGATGTGTTGTGATTGGCTGCCACCGTGGCATTGTTCAATGCCTCCATTGACAATGCCACTTCTTCTGCCTGACACTGTTCAGGAGCAAACATGTTATCAGACGTCACATAATCTAAAGATTCAATCATTACCACCCCTATCATATCATTAAAGTTAGACAGGCATTTTTTTATTCACCTGTCTGTTAATGTTGCTGATCTGTGTAGGTAGTTTCTGCAGTTGTTCTATTTTGACAAGAAGTGTGTTCACTGTTGAGGCTTGCTCTGTTGTAATTTCTAATGACGACTCCACTGCAAAAAAAAAAAAAAAAAAAAAAAAAAAAAAAATAATGTAAAATCATTGTTATCCATTGACAAAAGGTACAGCATCGGTAATGTTGGCAAAACTGCTTCGAAAAATATGCTTTGTTTCTGTGAATCAAGATATAAATTTAACAACCAAATTGTGAAAAAATTCAGCTCAATGCAGTCTAAGTCATGAGAAATGTGAATAAGCATTCATATTTTTTTACAGAAAACAGTTGTAGCAAAAAGGAACTGGGAACTTTTTGATGTGTGTATTTTTTGTGTTTGTTTTCTCTGAAATGGAACCTTTCCAGAATCAAATTTTTATTTATTTATATGTTCTTATATACATAACAGCAAAAGAAACGTCCCCCCTAAAAATATTTATTATTTTCATTTTATAATTAATATAATTTGTTTAATGAAGAATATTATGAGTATGGAGTGTAACACGAACACAATGTGGCAAATTTGGTTGACCTGGCAGCCAACCATCCCACAACAATGTATATTTATTATGTTTAATAATATAATTACTTAACAAAATTTAGGGGGGTGACGTTTCTTTTGCTGTTATGTATATTTTATTCAGGATGTACCAAGTTAGCTTTGGGATAATAATTAGGTAATTTTGCAATTAAGGTAAAAACCAATGCTTTACGTTCCCTTTAACCCCAACTCCCTAGGCCCATTTGCTTACACATAACCTGAATCCTTCCTAACTCCCTAGTCCCATTTGCTTACACATAACCTGAATCCTTCCTAACTCCCTAGGCCCATTTGCTTACACATAACCTTAATCCTTCCTAACTCCCTAGGCCCATTTGCTTACACATAACCTGAATCCTTCCTAACTCCCTAGTCCCATTTGCTTACACATAACCTGAATCCTTCCTAACTCCCAAGGCCCATTTGCTTACACATAACCTGAATCCTTCCTAACTCCCTAGGCCCATTTGCTTACACATAACCTGAATCCTTCCTAACTCCCTAGGCCCATTTGCTTACACATAACCCGAATCCTTCCTAACTCCCTAGGCCCACTTGCTTACACATAACCTGAATCCTTCCTAACTCCCTAGTCCCATTTGCTTACACATAACCTGAATCCTTCCTAACTCCCTAGTCCCATTTGCTTACACATAACCTGAATCCTTCCTAACTCCCAAGGCCCATTTGCTTACACATAACCTGAATCCTTCCTAACTCCCTAGGCCCATTTGCTTACACATAACCTGAATCCTTCCTAACTCCCTAGGCCCACTTGCTTACACATAACCTGAATCCTTCCTAACTCCCTAGGCCCATTTGCTTACACATAACCTGAATCCTTCCTAACTCCCTAGTCCCATTTGCTTACACATAACCTGAATCCTTCCTAACTCCCTAGGCCCATTTGCTTACACATAACCTGAATCCTTCCTAACTCCCAAGGCCCATTTGCTTACACATAACCTGAATCCTTCCTAACTCCCTAGGCCCATTTGCTTACACATAACCTGAATCCTTCCTAACTCCCTAGGCCCATTTGCTTACACATAACCTGAATCCTCCAAAATCCTTCAGTAGTAAAGCAAGCACATGACATGTATGCACACATGTGTTTCTAATCTGTGATACATGTACATGGCCAGGGACCCTCCCTGCATGCATGGAGCAATAAACAGTGTCCACTGACCCAAGCACTGACCTTGCAATCACTACAACAAACATGGATGTACATGTACCATGGAAAGGCAAGTATGCCTAATAACCTCAATCCTCCAAAATCCTTCACTTTAGCAAAGAGCATGTAGCATGTAACCTCAATCCTTCAAAATCCTTCACTTTGGCAAAGTGGATTTTGGAGGATTTGGGAAGGTTAGGGTTAATTGTCAAGTTACCAAATAAAAACACAAATTGAAAATACAGACAAGTGTGTCTGATTCAGCATTTTGTGTCATTTTAACTCAATGGCACTTCCCAAAAACATAATAAATTATTAACATTTTAATATTCACATGGTGTTATCCCAACCCTACCATTCTTTTAAATAGGATTACTTTATACAATAATTTAATTTAATAATTTGATAATTTGATAGCTAGTTTCGTCAGATAGCAGCACAGATACAAGTACAATTCTATTACAGGTAGTAAAATGTATACATGTATCAGTAAGACGATGAATCTGGATAAAGTAAAGGTTAGATTTAAAGGGAAGATACGACATTGGTATTTGAAAATTTACATTCAATTTCCACACTCTAGTTTTCAAGAAATATATCATAAAACTAACCTGTGACATTTTCATCATAATTGGTTCTCACATTTTTGTTAAAACAAAAAACTTCAACAACAAAAAATGTTTGTTTTAAATTTGACATAACAATCCTTTTTTTCTGAAAACTCTATTGACGGAATAGTTGACTCAGTGTGATTGATACATACTAACTTGATGCCAAGTAAGCTTTTAGATATTAACTTGTTAATTTAATAATCTGGTTATTACCAACATTAAATCTTCCCTTTAGTTTAAACAATATAGCTGATCATAAGCTCAAATTGTTTATGCAGAATTACTAAGTTATCATAAACTGACAATATACACTACAGCAAAGAATACATAAAACCTATATGGGTGATATCAAAGAATTCCACCTTTGATTTAAATGTACAATTGAACATAATATATATTCACTAAGTAATGCACCAATTTCATCATTCTAGCAAGCAGATATACAAACATATTTTGACTTCAAATTTCATTACTTGGCTTCATTACTTATTACTACTTATGTATACTCACGGAATTTAAAAACGCATCATCCCAATATTTCACATATTTTTCAACAGCAGATTATTGCAGTGAGAAATAAGAACATAGGTTAACAATTTATGAGCGCAAATTTTCACATCATACTGACACAATAAAAGTGCTATGTACAATTATGGCTTCAATTTATCACTGCATATAAGTTATACACATTTATTGAGAAATATAAGTTGATGCGTTTTTAAATTCCGTGAGTGTACATGTATACACTTAGCAATGTGAAACTGCAGTTTATCTTTTAAAAAAACCCAATAAATATCAGCATTAATAGGAATTTACAGCATTACTAATGTTAGCTTTTATGAGTATGCTTACTTTCTTTGAATCGTGATACAACCTAAAAGTACAAGTTTCCACTCAATGCACCGTCCAAGACATGAGAAACGTGGGAAAACGCCTTTCCATTTACAGAAAACATTGAACAAAAAATTAGTCTGGCAACTTGATGAATATGTAAATATTTTTCTGTCTTCTATGAAATGATAGTATTTCAGACAATTATATACATGTACTACTCAAAACAATTTAGGGAACACCGGATTTTTAGCATCAAATAGGTTTGAAATGTTCCATGAACCGGGATTTTCATTTGCAACCCCCTCTCTCTTTCAGTAGTCATGTCATGAAATGTGTAATCACTACATGCATCCTTCATCATCCGTTTCATTGTGCAGTTGTTTCTCATCAATTCTGTGAAACATTGTGTTTATCTGAAATAAATGATCTTGCTTTAACTGAGATTATTCCGGTGTTCCCTAAATTGTTTTGAGTAGTATAATATTCACAATGACCGGTACCTGAACCAACTTCACATGAAGGTAACTTTGTAATCAAATTATTACCACTGTTATGCCTTTCCATTAACCCTAACCCCCTAGGTATTCTGGCTAGGAACCTTCCTGAATCCTCCAAAATCCATTAGTGCACTTTTGGAAACATGCCCTTATCTTATATAAGATTTGAGGTTTTGTGCTTTGCATGGTGGATTATCAATATCGTTTCGGTTTGCGGTAATACCATGTGTTTATCTCAATTATCGTGAAGCTGAGGTACAGGTTCTGAAAAGTACCTTATCGCACAACTCGTATCTCAACCTTTATCTTCAAAATAAACCATATTTCATATTCAGCACTTATGGCCTGTACTTCTTGCCAGGTAGTAATTTTGCAACATCTGAAGAGGTGAAAGTACCAGTTTCCAACAGTGCTGGATTTTGGAGGATATGGGGTGGATAGGGTTAAAAACCATTTGCTCTAGATAATCTGGTATGAAAATTGATTATCACCTTTAGCGATTCGCAACCTGAGTTCATCCAAGTCTTGTTTGAGGTCTAGATGCATCCATATAAGTCCACCAGTAACTACGATACATGCCATCATGACAACAAATATACAAAGCTGAATGCACGTAGCACAAAATCGCCATCTGTGGGGCCTGAAAAAAAGAAAGTCTTGTTCAAGATTTTTATCTTCATCAACTAACCCTCCTACTATTGATGCACTTTAGTGGGAAGTTACTATAGAGGTCAAAATCAGTCAACTGCCTGTTTTGACTGTTGTCCCAAATGTGCACACAGGGGTATTTTTGACTGGTTTTTGCTGTCATTTTGACCACCCTGAACAATACCAGACAATACTTTTACCAGTCACAAACAGTTGACTCATTTTGACCTGTAAATGTACTTACTACACAGAAAGTTTGACAGTGTTTGACTTTTAAGTGCACTAGATATACCTTGGGAAGTATATCAAAATTTTTACTGATTTTGACCCTTGTAGTAATAGGAGGGTTAACCCAGGTACAAGACTACACATAATGGTAATACAGACAAATTAATAAAATGCTTATATTTTTGGAATTTGCTCACAACACAGCAACTTTGTCAAAGTAACCTTCTTTTGAGAAAACTTTCAAGCTTGTAAAAAATAAAATCCAATCATGTCAACTCTATAAAGAAATTCAACTGAAAAACAAAAAGATAAATCATTGTTTCAACATGTTAATGTAAATGTTGTTCTAAATGAAATCTATCAGAAATCAAAGTACATGTATTTCTTTAAAACATGCTAAAAACACACACACAAAATACAAATATACCATCCTTACTTTCTTATCATCAGTTTCCTCGATGGTGAAAAGAAATCATCATTTTCAGTGGAATTGGAATCCCAGCTAGCCTCATTTCTAAGAAGTTCATGTCCCTCCTTTATACTACTGCTAGAGCCCTTGCTCATTTTCTTGCCATTCATATTGTTCAGAAGAAGAGCGTCTAGTTCCTTCCTCTTTTTCATCTTCTTAATACCATTTGTCCTGCCCGGCACCAAGCCGGGGTTATGATTCTGCAACTCCAGTTTGGCAAAATTGTTCTGGAGCCGTTCTAAGCCGATCGCAGTCTTTCCTTCAGCCGTTATTATGGTCACATTGGAACATAATGAACCTATTAACAAAAAATAATTACAAATAGATGTATAGACCTTATGCGTATGATGTCACAAACAGAAATGCGCCCTCGTTCAGCGGCAAAAGAAGGTCACTCATTGGTTCACGTATGAGCACACAGAGCACATGAACCAATAAATGACATTCTTTTGCCTCTGAATGAGGTCGCCTTTCAGTTTGAGACATCATACACATAAGATCTATTTTACATGATGTAAACTTAATTATAAATTAGAATAATTTAATAAACTGTTATTATTTCTTTGGTAAATGGCCTTTAAACATTTTTTTATGGCACTCTAACGACTAAAACTCATTCTAACATTAACGTTAATCATATTCATGACATAACGTTAGGCTAGCATAGATAGATAGTAACCTTTAAATGAAATCCGTGACCTTTATCAAATCACGCGAGGGAGAAGTTATTCCTAGTTTATTTGACATTTCTTGCTAACTACAGTATTGGCAGTGTCAATTCATGGAGGTAGCCTAGAAGTAATCATGATAATTCTAGTGCTGGTGAGTAGTGGATAGGCATATCACCCCTCCCCCCCCCCCCAACTTGATCGATAAGACGATATTGATTATTTTCCCTTCACCTTTTTAAAAACATTTTTAACAATCTATTTCACTCAATATCATAACACTTATAGTTATAACCATGGCACTAGTACATGCGGCCAAATTAATAAACAAAAGTTGATCAAGAAAATCAGTAAACATTACCTTCATTTTTACGAGAATTCTATAACAAGACGGGTGTATTTTGTGATCTTTCAATACACTGTCGAGAGTCACGGATATACACACAGCTACAGATCTAGATGCAGTGCGCTACGTATCTAAAGTACATGTACTGTACATGTACATGTTGTGTGTGGCGCAAACATGTACACGGAACAAAATCATTATTTCGCCCCCATAGTGGAAAACAATTGGCATTAGATATTCCTATAGTCGCGTTGGTGCGAATTGGTTTACCCAAATGAGTGTGGGGCGATTAACATTTGGGGCGAGACATCAACATGATCTGATTGATATTGACCGCTATCCCGGTATAGCGCCCTCTGCCAACAGAGATGACTTATTTTAACTTTGGAGAACATTAATTTTTTCGGGTTTTAAATTTGTCAAAAGAATATTCTTATTTCTTCAGTATTTAACCTCCAAAAATTAACCCAAACAATAGCAATTTCCAAATTATATTTTAATTTAAATCAAAATAATTCTTATACAAACTGTATCACTTTTCATAAATTTTTAAAAAGAAATTATCAAGTTTTTTTGCAGCACATTTGTACTCTTTTTGCCTCCCGAAAACGTAATGTTTTTTTCTGCACAAGTCTATGCGAATCAGAATGAGGCTCTTGTTCAAAATAGTCTGGTGCCTAAATGTAATGCAGATATGTGTACAGACAACAATAAGGAAACTAAACAAAATGGATGTAGAAGATGGAAGGCCAAGAGTGGGAGACCAGAGACATCCAGAATTGCCAAAGTGGGAAACAGAAAAAGAGAGGTACTTCCAAGTGAAAAGAGGGTGAATACTACTCCCATGTGGTAAAAAAAGGGTTCCCCTAAGACCCTTAGATCCTCCAATGGGAGATATTGAGCTAATTATACACCAAAAATTAACAGTCAAGACACTGCTACAAAATTGTCAGTCCAGCATTCACTTCATATTTTATTTCACAAAATCCATATACTGTGACCCAACCTGCAAAATAAAAGTAATGACACCAAACCCAAGAACAATAACAAATCTATAAAACATACTCGGTGTAATGTACTGTGACGTTAATTTTAAGAAATTTTAAGTAAGATAAATTGCGGTGACACCATGAGAAATTCTCTAGTAATTAGTTCTGAAAAGAACTGGAGGTTACAACTCAATGAAATTTTCCTTACAACTCAAGAAATTTTCCTTAAAATATATTCTGCTAAAGATGTTTAAAAATGTAGAAAACAACAAACCATTTAGAGTTTTCCAAGTCTAACAATTTCCAATTTTTTTCCATGGACACTTCACACTGGTGGAATAAGCACTGCCCTCTACTGACCAGTAGATATTAATAAGATATTATAAATCAGAAGCGAGAACCATTGATAGGTGATTCTGGCCTATTGATAACAATTATATATTTTCTGCAGTCCATTCGGAAACATACCTACAGGTGTCTACACTCTTTGGACTAGCTGCGACTTTCATAAAATAAATGATTTTTCAACAGACATTTTGTGCAATGAAATGTCCAAAAAATATTATGAATTAGTTTTCTCTGAATATTATGGATCAATTCAGATGAAAGGCCACTTCATAATAAATGTTTGAATTAAAATTTCTTGAGGAATACTTACAAAATTTCACTTTCCTCTGAACAGTTTTGATGTCTTCTTTCAGCTGAAACACGAAGTATAAAAGTGTCCCACATGCACAGCCAAACAGAACAATGATGAAAAACAACACCAATGACTTCCCACTGCAGGAGCAGGTGTCCTTTGACCTCCGACCTCTGACCCTCCTGTAAATGGATGGGTGGAGAAGCGATAAAAACAATGTAAATGTCGGTGGCTAAATCTTGAAACTAAATCTTTTATTGAACATGATTTTGTAGATTGATCAACTGCAGGTGGTACAAAACTCAATGCAGAACCATTTATATGTGGTTCCCAGAGCAAAGCTAGCCAGCCCAGAGTAGAACAAAAACAGTTTAAAAGGCTCCCGTCTAATTTGAACATGGGCCTCACTTTGATTCTCATTGACTTGTGTATTAAAACTAGTCCGATGCCTCTTTCATTCACAGTCTCCTATTTTTAGAATAATTATGTAATTGTTGTTGTTCACAATGACAATTACATAATTATTCTAAAAATAGGAGACTGTGAACGGAAGAAGCATTCGGACTATATTAAAACCAAGATGGCTACATGATAAAAGTCTCTCTCTTTCTGAAATGAACAACTTTGAAGTAAAATATTGACAGCTTAAGCAGTATATGAACTTGCTATCCATAGTAAGAATTTGAATGAAGAGAACAATTTGCCTGTTTCTAGATGTCTTCGTTGCTGGAATCCGAGTGAGTGGATATAAATCCTCCTCATCCGAGTCCATCTCCTCCATGTTTTCAAGGAGCATTTTCTTCGCTTCTTTCTCCAATCCAGACATCTTGGCTTGGGCTAGGTGTGTAGCCAGATGGAGCTAACTGATTCTTGAGAATATATTGAATGGATATAAATGTACAACTACAAAATGTTATGTCAAAATATGGAATTGGGTATTTTAGAAAGTGAAAGTGGGAGAGATGAAGCTATAAGCACAGTGACATACTAATAATAGGCTGAAAATACACCCATCCTTTAAAGTTGACTATTTGTAGAAACGCATGCCAGTCAACTCGCCCCCTGGCAAACTCGCCCCTTACAATCTCGCCCCTTACAAACTCGCCCCCTGCTTGTACAAACTCGCCCCCTAACAAACTCGCCCCCCAACAAACTCGCCCCCTGTAATTTTTTGACGCATCTCACGCACGCTATTGAGACTGGTTTAATATTATTAATTATAAAGGCAGGATGTACGGGGACATAAATATTTTAATGGATTATTAGGCACTACTGAGACTGATTTAGTAAGAGAGAAAATCAAACATAGGGCCTAACAAAAATAATTCAACAGTTACAACTAAATTAGAATACATATATAATTATAAAACTAGCTAAACAAAACAGTTATGATTTATACGATGTATACTATATTATGTATTATGTATATACTATGAAAAATTTACAAAGTTATTTGTTTGATTTAATTACATTTTAATTATCTGTATTTTGTATTTTGTATGTAATTAATTATTTATTTTTATTATACTTATTTATTTTACTCAGTATTTTGTTTAGCTAGTTTCCTATTTAATCTATTTAATTGTAACTGTAAATGAATTATTTCTTGTAATATTTATTTTCGTTAAATAAAACGTCAACTGAAATGATGTTAGGTAAAACTTGTAGCTTTGCATGGTGAAGAGGATAAGTAAGACTGTGGTGACACCATGTGATTTAATTCTCAATTGAGATAGTAATTAGTTCTGAAAAGAACTGCCTTTATTATAATAATGTTTAATTACTCTCTTATATGAACGTTAAACCAGTCTCAATCAACAGCGTGAACTGCGTTAAAAATTTACTGGGGGCGAGTTTGTAGAGGGGCAAGTTTGCCGGGGGGGCGAGTTTGCTGAGGGACGACTTTGTCGGGGGGCGACTTTGTGAGGGGCGAGTTTGCCAGGGGGCGAGTTTGTATCGACAGGGGGCGAGTTTGTAAGGGGGCGAGTTTGTAAGGGGCGAGTTTGCCAGGGGGCGAGTTGACTGGCATCCGTAGAAACAATGACCAATACTGATATTATGACAGCGACAATAACATCATTGTTAACAGAGGAGACTTAATAGTAGGCAGAGGCAGTCAGACTAACTTAGTCTAACACATTAGTTAGTAGTATCAAGTATCATAGAAGAACTCAGTATCACCAACTAATCAATTTTGCAAACATGGTTTGGGGAAATTAAGAGCAATTAATTTATGCACATAACTGGGAGGCCTGTAATGTTAGACTGTGCCTGTGGGACCGTCTGTGTGGTGGTGGTTAACGTTAATTACTTTACCAATATTACTAGTCTGAATGCCTCTTCCGTTCATAGTCTCCTATTTTTTAGAATAACTATGTAGTTTGTCGCTGTGAACAGCGACAAATTACATAATTAGGAAGAAATGTCATATCCGACCGCCACTTTTTAAGGGTTTTTTGGAAACTTTTTTACAACCACTAACCAGTTAAAAAATTATTCCATTGCATTTTGGGGTTACAGAAAGTGAAAACTATCTTTAAAATCCACTTTTATGACGGTTTTTGGACTTGATTTCCCTTCTAAAAAAATCCTCCCCTTCAGAAAATAGAAGGATCCTATTATAGTTGCCACTGCGCATGTACAATGACCGTGTCGGTCACTTATTGGGGGAGTTGAAAAGATCAGACTGACATGACTGAGGAAGTCATCGTATACCAAAAATGCCTGATTTTTCATGAAATAAATATCCTGGAATGATTTGAAGTATATGTCCATCATCATCCATATGTTCTCCACCCTTAAGTAGGCAGATTCACGCAAACCGCCGATGGTGGCGCTATTTTTCATATCCTTTTTTTCTGTCGAAGTTGTGACCCGCCGAACTTTCATGGTAAAATTCTAATATAAAGGGTAGTCTACGGATGTAGTCACTTCTAGTGTCGATAAATGGATACTACACATCGTGGTTATCTTAATTGATTAGTCCATGCCAACTGTAACGTTGGCACAAAAACAGTGCAACTTGCGCAAAATAGACTTTGTTAGTACTACAAGGATACATTGCAGGCAAATTCGGTCACAACTTTTCAAATGAAACTGGATCTTAAAAATTACCAAATATTTAAATCAACAAAAATTCGTAACTTTGCATAGGGTTAACCTATCATGACCATTGACCCCTCATTTTCTTTCTAATTTTTTGTTCTATCCAGTGATATGACATTTAAAAGCATTGAAGCAACTTCAAATTTTCATGAAACTGCCTACCTTGGCTTAAGTAGGCCTACTAGTACTAGGTAGGTAAGATTATATTATTGGTTATATTTAATGAGAAAAGATGGCGGTCGGATACGACATTCTACTCCATAACAAAGGCATAAGTATTATAAAAATAGTATATTAGTAGACTAACACAGTTATGAACGTTGAACGGAAGCGGCATTCGGACTAACGTTACACTACATAGTACATGTACTACTACTAGTACTAGTAGTAGTATCTATCAGTATCAGTGAGATTTTGTGTCGTCTGCTACTAACTAGGCCTAGACCCTAAGTTAGTAACGTTAGTACTAGCCTACTACTAGTAGGCCTACTGTAATGTTCGATTTTGTGCACAAGTGGGGGCGGATCTGTCATGTATGTACCATCTATATCTAGGCCTACTTAAATTTAAAATCAGTTTAAAAACGTACTAGGCCTACCTGAATGTACTGTACTTTGTCACATCGCGTTTTTCGGTCAAAACTGCAACCAGTTAAGTTAAATAGCGCCCCCTCTTGACATATATAACAATAGTCTGGTACCCAAAAGGAATTAGTAACGTTAACACTAGGGTAATTTCGTCCTTCAACAAAAGGCTTCAGACTACTGGAACATGATTCCATGGTTCCCTTCCAAATCAGATTGAAACACACATACATCGGGTACCAATCGGATTATTTTGTAGGTTCTTCCGTAAGGCATTTGCTTCCTGTCAGAGGCAAGTGTTTTATCGTGAGTTTTTCTCGTCAAATATAAGTTGACAGTGCTGTAAGAGAAGAGGATAAAATGCAGGAGATGTCTGGAGGGTGCTCCTCAAGCTTTTGAGCTGCTTCGATGTATTTGATGAGTGGTATGTTTCAAAGTATTTTACGGTTGTGAGGGTAGTTTGACCGCTGTCCTTATTTCAAATATTTGGCCAACAAGGTTGACTGCCTTTTGATTTCAGTTTTAATTAGTCGTCTCATGCCTGACATACATGACATATCAATTCATCCATCATATTTGTATTACAAGAATTATTGATTTGCTAAGATGGTTATATTGATCAGTTACATCTTGCAGGATTTCAAAAGATAGAAAATAGAAGACTTGCGTTGTTACTGTTAGCAATGTTGGCCAACCCAAGCATGCCAAGGTTGGAATTAAATTAGTTTTGTTGCAATATTACTATAGTAATAGTATAACGTTAGTTCCTACCACTGTCACAGCAAGTTATTCAATTGCCAGATTGCATTGGCAGTGCAATTTGATGTAGCTAGGATGATCCTATCGTTATGTAGGTATGTGAAGATACGCATCGATCGCGGCCGATATTTTCTGCCCGATTTCTGTTCCGCATCGCGTCATGCACGCTGGGGAAATCCCCATAAATTCGCATTCTGATTGGCTGTAGACGATGATGACGTAGTGGAAAATCCCCTCTTACATCCGCCATGTTTGATTTTTTTATTTTTGGAATGTTTTGACCTTCGCTGGAAAAGTTTAAGAAATCACTGTTTTGACGGCACAAATACCACTCTAAGGCCCAATCCTACATTATTGAAAGGTTAGTCTACATTATTGTTGTTATTTCATCTTTAAAATCCCAAAGTTTCATTGTATTTTATGGGTCCCAAAAAAAATTGACTTACCCGGAGTCTGACGCGGCCGGGTCGACGCGACCCGGTCGCAGCTGATTAACGAAGGAATCACAAGCGTTTTTGTTCAAACCACAATCGTTGTTATTCAAAAAAGTCGCGTTTTCGGTCACAAAATTCTAATCAAGTACCTGTCAGAGAAATGACGCTAATAATGAGCTCCAAATGCGTGTAATTTCCTTATCAATTAAGATATCTCAATAACTTTGGTACCACTGTGTAGGATTTTTCAAACTCTTTCCAGTGGTACTAATTGCATTGGTATTGGTTCACTTTGAATATTTTCTTCACATACCTACGTTATGTTTTCACATAAGCGCTAGGATAAAGAATGTACAAAAAACCGTAGCTATGCATGTTTTACTTTTACGTGCATGTTTTACGAAGAAATAAACACATTGCACTGTAATACCTTAAATCTATGAATCTACTATGAATCTATACTGTAAATTGTTATTATGTGTATGCCTTTGATCATAAAAAATATTGTAACTTACTGTGTTTTTGACCAATTCTTGCCTTGTTTTGATCTTCTCTGCGGTTCGATTCTGTCTGCACGATGTGATCACATGTCATACACCTACTGTTCCATCCGTTTTCATGGTCATAGGTGCAATTACTGGAGCCGAGCAGAGCCGTATATTGGCATTATTGGGCCGGCTCTGGAGCGGAGCGGCAAACAGCGTAAAACATGCATCTACATTTTTTTGTACATTCTTTATCCTAGCGCTTATGTGAAAACATAATGATAGGATCATCCTAGCTAAATTTGATGGTGTCCAAATCGTCTGGAGTGCGCATGAAGATCGTGCACTGGGTTGCAGATGGCAACAAGTGTTCAAAATAAACAATTTTGCCCTGTCAAAAACATTACTGTGACGGGGTTTATTAACCCTCCTATAGGTTAACACTCAAAGACACTCAAAATTTGTATGTCTCTCTTAACCCATTGACTTTGTGCAGTGCACTCAAATACATGCAAGCACATGTGGCTGTGATAGGAGGTCAAACCCAAAGACACTCAAAATTTGTATGTAACTCCCAACCCATTGACTTTGTGCAGTGCACTCAAATAAATGCAAGGACATGTGGCTAGGATAGGTCAAATCAAAACCACTCGACAGTACATACACAGCTCTGTGTGACTCTGTGGTTTGACCATGGAGGAAGGAATTCCTTCCTCCATGGTTTGACCTACCAATTGGCAATGCAACCAAAAATACTCAAGTGACTGTCTGTGGGTGCCGTGCTGACTGGGCCAAATTTCAGCATGGGCATAGGAGGGTTAATGAAACATTCCTGAACATGACAAAGATGAGACGAGTTTCATGAAATCAGCCCAAAGCAGTGAGGGTATCATGAATTTGGGGTAGAATGTCGTATCCGACCGCCACTTTTTCTCATTCAATATAACCAATAATGTAATCGTACCTACCCTAGAACATTATATGGATGATGATGGACATATACTTCAAATTATTCCAGAATATTTATTTCATGAAAAATCAGGCATTTTTGGTATATGCTGACTTCTTCAGTTATGTCAGTCTGATCTTGTCAACTCCCTCATTAGCCCTAACCCCCTAGGCTCATTTTCTAGAAACCTTCCAAAATTCTCCAAAATCAACCGGTGTTCTATTTTGTGTGGTGCCCACTGCCTAAATCCTCCAAAATCAACCGGTGTTCTATTTTGTGTGGTGCCCACTGCCTAAATCCTCCAAAATCAACCGGTGTTCTATTTTGTGTGGTTCCCACTGCCTAAATCCTCCAAAATC
This sequence comes from Zoroaster sp. YZ-2022, assembly GCA_029582265.1. Classification (NCBI taxonomy): domain Eukaryota; kingdom Metazoa; phylum Echinodermata; class Asteroidea; order Forcipulatida; family Zoroasteridae; genus Zoroaster; species Zoroaster sp. YZ-2022. Next base: position 21,700,064 of record CM055825.1, on the reverse strand, counting down.
AACCGGTGTTCTATTTTGTGTGGTGCCCATAAGCCTGCAAGTTTGCGGTTTTAAAATTATCCGTGTAACCGTATGTTTTGCGGTTACGGTTAACCGTAACCGACGTTCAAAGAAAAACAAAGAAAAAAAAAAGTCTCGGGAAGTTTGTTCATAATCTTATTTGTTACCACGTGAACGGCAGATATTGTTCAAACATCGCTAATTTAAAGATCGTAATCGCAAACAAAAATGATATACACGTATCAAGAACAGGTGAAGAACATTCCCCTGCCCCTATACAACGCCGACAAACGATGCCAAAATTCACTCTTGAAGACTGAAGCACGTACGCACGTAACAGGACGTATGGGAAGTATTGTGCACGGAGATTACCTAGCCCCTGCCCCATTGGCTCTCAGCCAACATCGCTGACAGCCCGCTTCAAAAGAACCAATCATGATGCCCAGACGAGAACGTGAAGTATTGTGTATGGAGATTACCCAGCCCCAGCCCCATTGGCTCAGCCAACATCGCTGACAGCCCGCTACCAAAAGAACCAATCATGATGCACAGGTGTAGCTGAAAGATATCCATTGTTTATCCGTCCGCCCAAACCCCATTGGCCAAAGTGGTTTAGCCTATGCCCAAGTCGCTATGAATTTCTTTGACACGGAACTCACGGAAGATCGAATGAATTAAAATTACGGAATTGCAAAGCAGGAATGAAATTTCACAAATACCGGCCACGACGACCGTGGTCTAGTACTGTCTAGTACCTGTCTATAGAATGCACATGTCCAGCGCACAGTATTTATGCACACCTGGACTGTTTATATCTAGGTCAGCGGTCAATGCCGGTTCCGCCCACCCTTTGATGTTTGAAGACAAATTAAGCGGTAACAAAATGCCACTCGCTACAGTTTCTTCTAAGAAATGCAACTACAAAGACGCCTATTCAAGGAGAAAGGGCAATTACAAACACGCGGAATTCTAGACAAAGCAAGCGTCTGGTACTTTGTCACCGCGTTCTCGGTCTAATCTTCAAAAGATCGGGATTTGTTTTTGCTCGCCCGCAACTTGATTGATGTCTTCTTCGCGTACTACGCTCCAAAAATGGAAGGGTCGATTTAAAAAAAATAGATTAAGGTTAACCGAACCGGAAAAACGTAACCGTGTAACCGTTTGAACGGTCGGTTAACCGTGTAACCGTGTAACCGTTGCAGGCTTAGGTGCCCACTGCCTAAATCCTCCAAAATCAACCGGTGTTCTACATGTATTTTGTGTGGTGCCCACTGCCTAAATCCTCCAAAATCAACCGGTGTTCTATTTTGTGTGGTGCCCACTGCCTAAATCCTCCAAAATCAACCGGTGTTCTATTTTGTGTGGTGCCCACTGCCTAAATCCTCCAAAATCAACCGGTGTTCTATTTTGTGTGGTGCCCACTGCCTAAATCCTCCAAAATCAACCGTGTTCTACATGTATTTTGTGTGGTGCCCACTGCCAAACCTCCAAAATCAACCAACGCTACATTGGGCCATCCTGCCAAACCTCCAAAATCAACCAAGAAAATTTCCTAACCTGCCAAAACCTCCAAAATCAACCAAAATTTTTTTTTCTGACCTGCCAAACTCCTCCAAAATCAACCAAGACAAATTTTCTGACCTGCCAAACCTCCAAAATCAACCAACGTTACATTGGGCCATCCTGCCAAACTCCTCCAAATCAACCAAAGAAAAATTTCCTAACCTGCCAAAATCCTCCAAAATCAACCCAAAAATTTTTTCTGACCTGCCAAACTCCTCCAAAATCAACCAAGACAAATTTTCTGACCTGCCAAACTCCTCCAAAATCAACCAACGTTACATTGGGCCATCCTGCCAAACTCCTCCAAAATCAACCAAGAAAAATTTCCTAACCTGCCAAAATCCTCCAAAATCAACCAACAAAATTTTCTGACCTGCCAAACTCCTCCAAAATCAACCAACGTTACATTGGGCCATCCTGCCAAACTCCTCCAAAATCAACCAAGAAAAATTTCCTAACCTGCCAAAATCCTCCAAAATCAACCCCAATTTTTTTTCTAACCTGCCAAAATCAACCAGAATCAACCAAATCCTCCGGTTGATTTTGGTTGAATTTGGAAGGTTAGGGTTAGTGACCAACACAGTCATTGTATACTACTCAAAACAATTTAGGGAACACCGGATTTTTAACATCAAATAGGTTTGAAATGTTCCATGAACCCGGATTTTCATTTGCAACCCCCTCTCTCTTTCAGTAGTCATGTCATGAAATGTGTAATCACTACATGCATCCTTTATCATCTTGTTTCATTGTGCAGTTGTTTCTCATCAATTCTGTGAAACATTGTGTTTATCTGAAATAAATGATCTTGCTTTAACTGAGATTATTCTGGTGTTCCCTAAATTGTTTTGAGTAGTATACATGCGCAGTGGCAACTACATGTATAATAGGATCTTTCTATTTTCTGAAGGGGAGGATGTTTTTAGAAAACCATCATAAAAGTGGTTTTAAAGATAGTTTTCGCTTTCTGTACCCCGAAAAATCGATAGAATAATTTTTTAACTGGTTAGTGGCTGCAAAAAAAATTCCCCCCAAAAAACCTTTAAAGTAGCGGTTGGATACGACATTCTTTCCTGAATTTGTACAATGCATTCAAAATAAAGCTGATATTATTCAGATTTTTCATGTAAGTAAGAAACTGCGTGGAGATGTAAATCTACGTTCAGCTTCAAAAACAGGTAAAAAACAGTGTTGTCTTGTGGTTATCAGGCTTCTTCTCTTCTACTTTAGGGATTTTTCAGTACACATTCAATGAGTAGAAAATAACAACACATGTTTTTAGTGATATCAAATTCAGTAATCTTTTTGTTTTTTTCTTGTTCAAGGGTATCGGGAATGAAACATGTGGAAACAGGACTGGTGACCAACCAATGTGATATTCTACATTTTCATTTGTAGCTGCCCTCTAAGATAAATTATTAACTTTCAAATATTAGAAAATTGTTTAGTACAAATTCGTGTAAGCAATCATGGTTTTGGAGACATCTAGTGTGATTGCTGGCATGTTTACTACCAGTTTCATGCGAAACTTTGAACATTTTTATTAGCTTTTCTAATTCACAACATTTTGAACTGAAAAAAAAAAACGTTGAGAAAATGGCACAGAGCGTGAAGTATATCGCTATGTACGGCTTTGAGAAGAAATCTCCCCAGGACATTGAAATGAAGATAGGCGATATCATGCACGTCATGAACCCAACCCAGCTGCCTTATTTCCAGGGGACGAGAGAGGAGCCCACTGGTTGGCTGGAAGGACTCAATGAGAGAACTGATGAAAGGGGAAGTTTCCCAGGTACTTTTGTGAAGTACATCGATAGCAGTCACCAGGAGGTCAGAAGGCGTTTACCTAGTAATTACATGCAGGTTGATAATTTGACACCGCACACTTTCTCTCAGACTAGTAAGTCAAAATTTGTATTTTTTAAGCTTGGTATGTAGTTAAAGCTGATTCGTACTTTACGTGATTCGATTTGTGATGTCGTAAGCTGAATGATTTGAGTTGAATACAAATCATTTGTCACAAATAGATGATGTCATCAATCCATTCGTCTTCCATTCACATCACGTTAAATATGAACTGCCCTTTATGTAATTTTGTAAGCTTGAGTTTGTCAGGTACTGTTTTCTGTATCAAATAATCCAGGGATCGACCTTCAAACTTGTCCACTGGCCAAATGCCAGGCCTAGAAATCCGACGCGAATCCGCGAATCGATTCGCGCCCAACATTAACACCGCGAATCTAAGTAGATTCGCGTAACACCAGTGTTCTAGCCAGGCATGCCCGATACGCTATAAAAAAATACCGATACGCTGTAAATCGGCCGAATTTATTCCATGGTGAAAAAAAAAAAAATAAAATAAAAATTCCTTTGTTCAGTTCGAGAACTAATTGTGAACAACAATAATTTGTTGCCACTGAGGGATTTATTTCATCTTGTACAAGGAAGCTTTATTGATACATTTTAATTGGCCGGCAACTTTGTTTCTTTTCAAGAGAATGTTTTTGATGCGCCGCATTTGTAACTTATGCGGCCTGCCGCGATCTATTTATAAGCATTCAACGTTAAACGACACTGGTTCCGCTACCACACTGCTTAGGCAAAAACCAGATGAGCGGGGTACCCGCGTGCCAGGCAGAGTGGGACCCACGCGTGTTTAGTTTATAATAGCTTGTAAACCAGCCAAGAACCAGGTCCCAGAGGTTATTGTCTCTTGGTCCAGGAGTGTAAAACCACAACCTGTCAGTCATTGTCAAGTGAACAATAGCCCCAACTCTTGCCTTGGCTCTAATCCCAAATTGATACATTCAACATTCCAAAGTCGGCAGACAGTTCTTTGATGTGAACTTGTGACCCAGAAATTGTGTCTTTTTGGTTGCCTGTTGTCTTGTTTCTTTTTCTTTTAAAATACTTTTAACAGACTGGAGCCAGGATAATTCTAAGGCATCTTTACAGCTGGCCTATGTTTTTTAAAAACTTCGCTGAGCTTTTTTATTTTATTTTATTTACGCAATAACTGTGGACTTGGAATATAGAGCACTTACCTGCTGTCCAATAAAATACTTGATGAAACAACTACACATATGAAGACGTCATGGTCATTGACAATGATTCAGATTTTTCCACACCTCATGAGGCAGAGCTCAGTCAGCAAGAGGAGTAATTTGGACCATGAAAACATTACACTTAACTTTTCTTCAGCTGAAGATTAGACTAAGAGTTCCTTGTTAAATACTCAATGTAAGGTCACGATGTCACACACTGAGTGATGTAATTGTTTAGTTAAGAGTTACACTAGTGAATGACATTCATAATCTTCATTGTCATAAAAGTTGTTACTGAATGTTTATTTGAAGGGAAAAAAGTGGAAACAATAACACTGGAGTAATACAAAGTTGTTTGTTATGTCCATTTATAAATGCTTTATTTTCCAACATTACGTTTTGCAAATTCACTTGTACAATTTGCAAAGAAGAAAAAAAAAGATTCTCGCAAATACTCCTGCTAGAATCCATTCCCCGAAAATTGGGAGAATCCAGGATTCTCGCGAAATTCTTCCGCGAGAATCTGAATGGATTCTCGCTCAGTGTCACGAACTTCTAGGCCTGAATGCCAGTGAAAAATACTGTTTTTTTAGGTAACACTTACATCATGGAGTGTCGTGGCCGAGCGGTCTAGCGCACCGAACTCAAGTTCTGGTGTTGCCAGCAGCAGGGTGTGGGTTCGAGCCCCGGTCGTGACACTTGTGTCCTTGAGCAAGGTACTTAATCATAATTGCTTCGTCCTTCGTCCTTCGGATGGGACGTAAAGCCGTAGGTCCCGTGTGTTGTGTAATGCACGTAAAAAAGAATGCGCCTTGAGCACCACTTAGTTGGTGGATACGTGCGCTATATAAGTCCACACATTATTATTATTATTAATGTTCATTTAACTGCCACACAATGAATGACTTGGAAAACACTTGGAAGATACATCACAGTGAAAAGGCTGTTTTTCTTGTTGTAATGAAAGCTTACTTGTTTTATGGGAAACCTTGAAATAGTCAAACAGTGAAAACTGTCTTTTCTGTAGCTACATGTACATACTGTGCATCAATTTTGATGCAACAAAAACTGAAGCAGGATTTGAACCTATTACCACTGGATTGCTGCACTCTTCCAACTGAGCGACCATGGTGCTTAGTGTCCTTGAGCAAGACACTTTACCATAATTGCTTCTCTCCACCCAGGGGTAAATGGGTAACATGTGAGGGCAGAGTTGGTTGTTGTGTTTGATTAGCCCTATATGCGCTGTAATGGCAGCAATTGAGCTGTATACTCCCCAGGGAGCTGAGATGGTTTCAGGAATGATTTATGAGCCTGATGAGCAGGGGTAATAATATAATGCGCCTTGAGCACCAGTTTGGTGGATACATGCGCTATATAAGTCCACATTATTATTATTATTATTATTATTATTATTATTATTATTATTATTATTATTATTATTATTATTATTATTATTATTATTATTATTATTATTATTATTATTACTATTATTACTATTATTACTATTATTACTATTATTATTATTATTATTATTATTATTATTATTATTATTATTATTATTATTATTATTATTATTATTACTATTATTATTATTATTATTATTATTATTATTATTATTATTATTATTATTATTATTATTATTACTATTATTACTATTATTACTATTATTATTATTATTATTATTATTATTATTATTATTATTATTATTACTATTATTACTATTATTACTATTATTATTACTATTACTATTATTATTATTATTACTAGTATTATTATTATTATTATTATTATTATTATTATTATTATTATTATTAAGGGAGCCATGGGTGGGTGTTTTATGTATATTGTGCATTCACCATTCCACTTGCATTCCATGTACATCAGCAGATAATGATTTTGTTCAAAAACTTTGCATAACACAAATTTGAAGCAGAAATGTTTGTGTGTGCACATACAATTTTGTAAATCTTCAAATTGTTTAGCAAATTAAAACAAAAAAGTGAAACATTTTGCTATGCAATACAAGCGAGATAGTTCTCTGACCTGGCTTGGCTCAAGGTTCTTAACCTAAACCTATTCTTGCCTGAGGCTTTATTAAACAACATTCTTGCTAATTCTTTTTTTTTCAAATTGGAGGAGCGCACAGCATAAAATGGGAGTGTTGCATACATTAACAATTATTACAAATTTACATGCATGGTGTTTAAACAATTGGGGGGAGGGTCTCTTCCTATCTGAAAAGAAGCTACCCACACCTCCTTCCTCCTCTGTAGTACAGTGAAATGAGAATACATACATGTAGTCATAAAATGGCGTTCGATGATAATAGTTTACTGTGTTGACAGTTGTAGCTTCAAAGGACAGGTACATTGGATACTGAACATTGAGGTAGTGTCAAGTATGTACCAGAACTTGACTAAGTTCAGTTTGATCCATGTATTGAATGGACTTGAAAGTGAAACCAAAGATGGCATATGGACATGTTGGTTTATGGTAATTTGTTATGAATATGTGTAAAACCCATTAGAGGTACAAGCATTTTCTGATACGTTTTGTAAAGAAAATTTTACCAAATATGTATTCACTTTCTAATATTGGCAACAGCATGCGATTCCTCAAGTGCGTTTTCAGGGAAAACTTTATTTCTAGTTTGAAAGGAGATGTACACTCACTACATAGCCAGAGGGGTTTCTGGGCACCTTTTGGACACCCTGTTTCAATTTTGGACACCCTATTTTCATCTGTCATTTACATGTATTGAAAGTGAACAATTTGGACACCCTGTTTTGAAATTTCCAACAAATTTGGACAGCCTATTTCTAAATCCTGGCTAATACCTTGACTCACTACATTGTGCGCTTTTTTCCACAGCATTAATTATACAATCTAAACCAATATTCCAGGCTATTGGAGAGATACAATATTCCAGGCTATCGGAGAGATACAATTAATAATTGTTGCCTGGCGTGATGGGGTCCATGGCGTTTTGTACACCCTCGGGGGCTGATGGCACCCGAGGCGAAGCCTAGGGTGCCATCAGCCCCCGAGGGTGTACAAAACCCATGGACCCCCATCACGCCAGGCAACAATTATTTTGTTATACCATGGTATTAGATTACGTTACCGAAGAAATCTTCCAGTAAACTGTCTAAGACTGTAACTGGAAGTGTCTGGAAGTTGCTGTCATCTCGTCCCGTTTCGTTGCAGTATTCGCGAACTATTCGTACTGCATGGTCGAAGCGAACAAATTCACACACAGCAGACAAGTTGTTTAGCTGGTCCCTACAGTGCATCAAATTGAAATATAGCGTGTTCTGCGGAGTACCAGCAATATAACAACCTTGGTCGCTGTTTTCACTTCTTGCAATCAAAAGTAGCACTTGTGAAAGATATATGGGGATGATACTCCCGGGGACGATCAGGGTGATGTACCACTTTTGAGAGGTTAACATCACTTTTTGAGTGACGTCACGAGGGTAACATCACTTTTTGAGTGATGTCACGAGGGTAACATGAAGATTTGTGATTTGTCATGTGACAGGCTTTCGACCAATGAAATTACACAATCTAAGACCATGATATAACAATAGTATTTGATGAAGGGATACCATCATCACTTAAACATTTGCGGTGTGGAACAATGAATTGAGACTGCTTCTCAACCAAACGAGTTCCCTTAATGATGATGTTCTATACAATCTGGGTTCGAATTTGTCAGTGGTCTGCTGGCCAAATGGCAGATAAAACAGCGGTGGACTGGTCCAGCGGGCTAGTAAAAATTACAAATACTTCAATGGGGTGACACGCGGAGACCAGAAATGGGAGACTTTTTGGGGGGGGGGGGGGAGTTGCATGGAAGTGGCTACAAATAATGTATTGTTTTTTTTTCTATCTGTGTTCTTTTACTGGGACCGTACTCAAGTTCCCTCAGCCTTATGTTCCCTCAGCCCTATGTTCCCTCAGCCCTATGTTCCCTCATCCCAAAATAGACCCTATGTTCCCTCAGCCCTATGTTCCCTCATCCCAAAATAGACCATAGGGTCTATTTTGGGATGAGGAACATAGGGTTGAGGGAACATAGGGTTGAGGGAACATAGGGCCTAATTTGGATTTAAAAAAATGTTAGGCATTGAGGGAACATAGGGCTGAGGGAACATAGGGCTGAGGGAACATAGGCATGACCCCCTTTTACTCTTCATTCAGGGCATATAGGCAGTAAACGATTTCCCCTGTATCGCATTGCAAAATGCGACGTAATTTGGACAATCTGCGATAGAATTTCAAACAATACATCACAGATTTTGCGATACAAATTGCCACAAATAAACATTTTTGAAATCATAATCACAAACCTTTCCCGAAATAACATTTACATGTACATTTCTGACCCAAAAATATCAATGTGTCCAGATCACGCCGGGGGTACGTCCGTGCGACATACGTGGTCAACGATGACTTCACGAGGCGATGGTGTTGATGCAATGGTGCATCAGTACATGCAACTTTATTTCCCAGCAATCCGTAAGGATTTTATGCACAATGCCTAAAATTCTATGTGCATGCAATATTTTTCTGCTGATGATTAATTACGGGCGAAATGGAAAACACGCAACAACCGCCCAGTTTTTTTTTAGCTTCGCACATGTTTATTTTTTCTTCTCCTGAGTTTGGGGGTTGGAACATTGAGCAATTGAGCCACCCCCTATACCATGTTCAGTTCACACGTGCGCTTTCATACGATTACTACGGCTGTATTCAAAGGAACTCTAGAAACATTACTAACTTCGTTTTTTAATAAAAGTTTTTGAACATTTAACAAAATGAGCATTAATTTATATATGTAGTGGTGAGATTTAGAATCATTTCGGCACACAATATGATTGCACTTTCAACCACGGTGAGCCACTCATTTTCCTGACGAATTTTTAATAATCAAAATCAAGCTTGATCATACCGCAAAATAACGTTACACTCGGCGAAATTCACTTTGAAAAGTACCCGAATACATCGCAGTCGGTAATTTGTTTTTGTGATAATGCCTCTGTTTTAGCGATCGACATAATAATGTAAACAGAAAAGAAAATGGACGGAGGGCTAACTGCAATTTGGCGAAAATAATTAAGAAAATGGCCTAGAAGAAAGATACATGTGAATTTTTTACCACCTTTTGTGATATTTCCTCTGTTTTACCGATGGATATAATAATGTAAACAAAAAAGAAAATAGACGGTGGATTAACTTTCATGAATGGCTGCAATTTGGCGAAAATAATGAAGAAATTGTCCTAGAAGAAAGAAACATGTAAATTTTTTACCACCTGTGGCTCAATTTCCGGTAAAATTTGAACATTCGTATTATGAACCAAACGACGGCAAAGCCTTGAAAAACGACACTTTTACCTATGCACACTACATATTGTAATTTTAAGCATTTTAAATTTGCTACACAAAATTCACAGATTGCTATACAAAAAATGATTTTGCTATGCAAATTCATTTTTTGCATCGCAGTTTTGCTATGCAAAATTTTTGAACAAAATCGTTCCCTGATAGGAACCTCATAGTGATACATGTTAAGAATTGTAAAGTTTTCTAATCACGAGTAAAAAAAATTTGATTAGGAAAAGTCGTGTTACAATAGTGTTCTCTTGAACATTACAGGAAAATAAAAACACCCAATTTGTTGTTTAGTTTGTTTGAGACATTGCATTTCTCAGTACTTTATGCCTCAGTATACAGTGGATTCAATCCGGAGTTGGCATGACAACCAAAGCCTTATTAACATAATATCTACTGGTCTTCCCTTACCTGTTGATTCGTGTATCGTCATAAGAAGGAAACGGGAATGTTTGTCTGATATTTTTCCTTCTGTGGAACAGTTCAACACATAATAATCAGTGTTAGGTTTTGGCAAATTGTGTATGGAATATCACTGAGTTTATACATTCAGTAGATTGGTCATTTTTGTTCCATATTGGGGGCGGATCCAGGGAAGCAAAAAAGGGGGTACACATGTACAGATACCCAAATTGTCACAACAAAAATGACACCAATCCAAATGTGTCCAATTGCAGCCAAAATTGCTGGATCAATTCAAATTCTGCCGTGCTGTGTTTTAAACAACTTTGTAATATGAACGTTTACCCAATTTGTGCGGCCTCTCTTAGCAACCGTACTTTGTGTATGGGAAATTTGGTCTGGTGTCCCTTCAGGGTCATGGCCGAGCGGTCTAGCTTACCGGACTCAAGTTCTGGTGTTAGCAGCAGAATGTGGGTTCGAATCCCGGCCGTGACACTTGTGTCCTTGAGCAAGACACTTAACCATAATTGCTTCTCTCCACCCAGGGGTTAAATGGGTACCTGTGAGGGCAGAGTTGGTTGATTAGCCCTATATGCGCTGTAATGGCAGCAATTGAGCTGTATACTCCCCAGGGAGCTGAGATGGTTTCAGGAATGATTTATGAGCCTTGTGAGCAGGGGTAATAATATAATGCGCCTTGAGCACCACTCGGTGGATACGTGCGCTATATAAGTCCACACATTATTATTATTATTATTATTAACCGTACTTTGTGTATGGGAAATTTGGTCTGGTGTCCCTTAAAAAAAAAAAAAGAGATTACCATAAAAAGCCTCACTACACCCATTTTGAAGCCAACCTTTGACCAGAGACTTTTTTGGCTTTAGGTATTATGTGCACAAAGTCATTCTTAAAAGTATTTCCTCGTTTGTAAAATCAGTCGACACAGAAACTCTATGTACGTACATATACATGTAACATACATGTAACATACGTGTATAATGTACAATCATACATGATTTATGTGACATGATACGACATAAAACACAATAAAGGGGGCCACTTTCCTACCGTCACGTTAGCAGTTTTTCTAATGGTTGTAATTTTTTTTTTAAATATCTGAAACCACCCAAAAAGAATTTCAACATTTGAATAGACATGCATGCTTATCCTAAAGATAATTTGAGTTGATTATTATTATTATTTTTTTAATTACCCTAAAATTTCCATCAACAAATGGACGGAAAAGTAAGGTAACTTTTTCCGTCCAATTTTTATGGAAATTTGAGGGAAAAAAAATAAATTAAAAAATAGAGAAATAAAATAAATCAACTGAAATTAGTTCTAGTATAAGCCTGCATGTCCATTCACATGTTGAAACACTTTTTGGTCGGTTTCAGGTACTTAAAAATAAATAACAACCATTGGAAAAACTGCTAACGTGACGGATCAAAGTGGCCCCCTTTGTGTTTTATGTCATACATACATGCTGTGCTGCACGGATAAGTTGCCAAGTGCTGTAGCACAACTTTCCTTCTTGGTAATGTTCACACGGAACCATTATGAATAATAGCTTTTCATGCATGGCCATCCTGTACCTTTTTTCATCTTTAGAATAGACATTCACACATTTCTTATCACCTTTTGTGCCCTTCAGCATATCCCATATTCCTAAGGAAGTCAATGGGCAATTCACTTCCTGATAATTTACTGCATGCCAAAATCAATAAACACACTAATGCATGTAAATTATTGGTGAGCATTAGAAATTGCATGTAAAGACAGGTGGATTTTGGGTGGCTAGAAGAGGGAGGGGCACATGATAAAGGGGGGGCCGGGCGAAACAAAGTGAAACAATCGGCATTTTTATTAACCCTGCTACACATGGAGACCACTCCCAACCACTAAATGTCCAATATGTTGTACACATCGTTTGTGCATATAAGCCACACTAACCCTTTTGAGTAATCTTGTACATGTATGTAAAACTTTTAGGCCACTGGAGACCACTGTTAATCTCCAATTATATGCATACGAAAACACTTGTATACTACTGTAGACCACCTTGTTCAGTGGTGTCCTATATGTCTGTGTACAGTACTTCTGTTGGATGCCGAGTTTTAAGCAGTTATTTTGTAAACACAGACTCTCAAGAGTAAGCCACCACTAGCGACTGAGACTGGAACATAAATACATGTAGTATGCCCTGCAATACATCAATCACAAACCACTAAAACCAACAGACATATATATGAGATATTATGTTACTATGCAGTATAGCCATTAGGAGCCACTGCCTTCCATAGCAATGGCTTGGAGTGGTCTCAAATGATTTGTTAATAAATTTGCACTGAATTAAACTCAGTGAAGGTTGTTAAAAATCATGTTCATGTACATGTATTTTATTCACGTCTGTTAAGCTCACACAAGCTTTTACAATAAATATTTCTTTAAATTGTGGTTTCTGTGATCAGTTCATTCTGGCATATTATTACTAATAAATCAAGCTACTGACAGTTATTTTATGAAATATTTCATCTCAAAATATTCGTTTTCCCTTTTAAAAAGAAATAAGTATTGCTCAAATAAAAACGAAAATTTCCAGTAAAAAAAAAAAATAAAATTAGAGCTTGAGTGTTTGGTACAACAAACACACGGTGTTCGTGTCAACTTCCAATTCAATCAAATTATCATCGATGATGTCAATCGTATTTAGCAAAGGTGTATCATCTTTTTATCATAACAATACCAATTTCATATTCAAACGACCTATCAATTTTGTGTTAGAATGTGTTGAATTTAAACTTCCTGTTTAGACCGGAAGTAAAGGTCAGATCAGGTGATTTGAAGGTCATATATATGACACAATAAAATCTCCACATGATCATGAAAAAATAACGTTAGTACCTGATTTGGGTCAATATCTGAGATTGGAAAATAATCCCTTTTTAAAAATGCCGCGAGGGGGGCGCTATGAACTTTGATGACGTCATTAAACATATTTCTATTTAAAGATAAGATGTCACTAATCATTTTATTCACAGAAGTCATATTCAAATTTCCTCTGGTTTTTGTTTAGATTTAGTAATTTCGTCCATGGAAGGCATGCCCAAATAATGTTGGCTGCAGACCCTATAAAAGTGCTTCAGAATATTTATTTCAGTTAAACTTACGGTTTCGACCGGAAGGAGAGGTCAGATCGGGATCATGTTTGTATACGAAATGTCACATAATTCAAGATCTGTAAGATGATGCAAAGATTGTATAAATATCTTTTGTGGTTCATGAGATATGATTTTTTGAAATATTAAAATTTGATTAATGTATTTCGATATCTGATGATGTTCACCATGACGTCACAACTTTACCTGAAACTATATGTCATAACTTTATTTACAACTACATGTTATGGTCTAAGTATGTGTCAAGTTTGAAGGCTCTGTGAACTTTGGAACTATGTTTTTTGTTCGATAAGTCTCATCGAGAAGAAGGAAAAAAACCACAAACAATTTCAAAGAGGTGTTCACGCTGTTGCACGAACACCTAATTATAATTTAATGAAAATGCTTAATATACTGAACAGCAAAAGAAACGCAAGTCCGAGGACAGCAAAAGAAACGCAAGTCCGAGGTCTTGTCAAGTTTTCAAACAGAAGACAAACCATTTTGATTCTAATCACTCATTTAATGAAAAATGCTTTCAATTTGTGAGCTGAAAGTGACTGTTGAATGTGAAAATCTTGCAATGCAATTTCAATAGTCACTTTCAGCTCACAAATTGAAAGCATTTTTCATTAAATGAGTGATTAGAATCAAAATGGTTTGTCTTCTGTTTGAAAACTTGACAAGACCTCGGACTTGCATTTCTTTTGCTGTCCTCGGACTTGCGTTTCTTTTGCTGTTCAGTATATCTATATAGTGCATTGATGTAAGAAAAAGTCACAATGTTATTTACATAACAAAAAGAAGATTTGGATAGAATACTTTCTTGTACTGATCAGAATCTAGTGACTGAGCTACATTGTACATGTACCTCTTAAACCTCCTACTCTAGCTACACTTTAGTAGCAAGTACATGTAGCTATAGAGGTCAAAATCAGTCAACTGCTTTGATTGTTGACCCAAATGTGCACACTAGTGCTGGGCGAGTAGTGCGATTACTTGAGTACTCGCGAGTAGTAATTACTAATCGTACTCGTACTCGCGCATTTTAACTACTCGAGTAATCGGCCCGCCGAGATTACCGCAAAAGTACTCGCGAGTAGTAACACATTCACGTGTACCTCCTGATTTACGATTAGTAAGTTGTCAGCCGACACGCGTACATGAATTGTACAATCACCACAGTGTACAATACAATGCATACAATGTATACTCTATTGTACAATACATACACCGCGGCAGCATGTGGTATACGCTGTGGTATACTACTCGAGTAAATCGTCCCGCCACGAGTAGTAACACAATTACGAGTAGTAACACATTTACGAGTAGTAACACATTTACGAGTAGTAACTCATTTACGAGTAGTTACTGATTCACTATTACTACTCGAGTAAATCGTCCCGCCGCGAGTAGTAACACATTTACGAGTAGTAGCACATTTATGAATAGTAACACATTTACGAGTAGTAACACATTTACGAGTAGAAACACAATCACGAGTAGTAACACATTTACGAGTAGTAACACATTTACGAGTAGTAACACTGATTAGTTAACTAAGTAGTTACTGATTCACAATTAGTAAGTTGTCAGCCACACGAATGTACAATGCATGCAACATACATGTATACTGTACAGTAATATACATACATGTAGGCTTACACTACGGCGCGGCAGCATGTGGTTTACCAGGGCGCGAAAAGCCTTTTCTAGAAATGTCCATATATGGACATATGCATGACGATTGCTTAAAATGCGCCCACGGTGATTGGCCGATCCACACTCAGTATCCATGATTGACAGCCCACTTCATCCACAAGGAATAATACTCTTCTAACCAACAATGTGCAATGTAGGTTCCATGGTGGTTTTAATCAAAAAAGTATTAACTACGAGTGTAATTTCAAGTAATTAATTAATAATGAAAGTAGCATTTAATAATTCTAAAGATACTGTTTTAACCAGTTCGCATCGGAGGCCGTGTATACACGCAATTTATTTTTGCACCGTGGATCGGAGAGCGTCTAAACACGCCAAAGGAAACTCCGGAATATTGGTATGCATGCTCGGTTGAGCCACCCGTGTACGGTGACATGCTCGGAAGACGTGGCCACCCGCTGTGGAAGCTTCCATTCACGGTGTGTGTGGGAAAAATAAACCCGCACAGGGGCCCAGAAAAACTTTTTTATTCCCGACGCGAACTGGTTAAAACGGAGTTATTTAAATTGATTTTGTGTTTTCCCCTTAGCCATTGATGGTTGGCGGTGCCAAGTAGCTACATGTAACCACTGAGATTCTTACGATGGCCCTTGAACATGTTGAATGGGGCATTGGGTGTAATGTCCTAATGTGGGTGTATGAAGCGATGCCCTAGTTATTCATAGTAAGGGGCCCAATACATGGAGGGCCCGGCAAAATGAATAATTTACTGTGATCAAGAAATAAGCACATGGGCTGTGTGAACGCACTGTCATTATTCATATTACAGGGCGTGCGATGAACAGTAATACAAAGTATTGATGGCTGCATAATCGCCACGTGGGCTCTGGGAGAACTACCTTTGTTTCATAGTGGTGTGCTATGAAATATTATTTCTCATGTTTCGTCTACATTGATGTCATTCAAAGTCACACTAAAACTAATAATTAAAATGGGTTGTGATCGTTAACTTATTTGTACTATAGACTTTGTACTATTTTCATGAACCTGTTTGCAATTACCCGAAGGAAAATGAAAGAGTCTATAAATTATGTAGGTCACGGCGCGACATGTTTACGTGTTGCATGATATCACGGAACAATCAACAATTGAAGCCAAATACCAACTTACATGTAGACTTCAAATCGATATTTATTTAGTCGTTTTTATGTATTAACCCTCCTATAGGTTTAACACTCAAAGACACTCAAAATTTGTATGTCTCTCTTAACCCATTGACTTTGTGCAGTGCACTCAAATACATGCAAACACATGTGGCTGTGTGATAGGAGGTCAAACCCAAAGACACTCAAAATTTGTATGTAACTCCCAACCCATTGACTTTGTGCAATGCACTCATACACAGCTGTGTGTGACTCTGGTTTGACCTACCAATTGGAAATGCACCCAAAAATACTCAAGTGACTGTCTGTGAGTGCCGTGCTGACTGGGCCAAATTTCAGCCTGGGCATAGGAGGGTTAAACATGAAATAATATCAGATTTTTTCAGAATAATTTTCGTAAAACATGATTAAAAAGTATTTTTGTGATGGTAATTTTGAAATCTGTGAATAACCAATAACCTAGGCTATGACTAATGCATAACACTATGGTTTATAACAGCTGAAGAACAATGTAAAAAAATGTGGTCAATTTCTCGCGATTAGTTGAGTACTCGCGAGTAATTGCTGTGCGATTACTCACGTAGTGAATTTCACTAATCGCCCAGCTCTAGTGCACACAGGGGCATTTTTGACTGGTCTTTACTGTCATTTTGACCACCCTGAACAATACCAGACAATGCTTTTATCAGTCAAAAACGGTCAATGCATTTTAACCTGTAAATGTACTTACTACACGTGAGGTTTGACAGTGTTTGACTTGTAATGTAAGTGCACCTTGGCAAGTATATCAACATTTTGACTGATTTTGACCCTTGTAGTAGTAGGAGGGTGTTAAACCTCTTTCAATTAAATTTATCATATAAAATGTACATGAAGGACACGTTTTATCCGAAGATGTAGTTGAATCATTTCACAATCATCCATATTCATCTTCAGTCTCCTCGTCAAGTAAGAGCTCGGCAGAGTAAATACTTAAAGTAAGCTTAAAACTAAGAGTTCCCATTTCAATTCAGAATAAAGAGTTCTGCAGAGTAATGGCTGTTTTTCCCAATGAAGGATTTTGCTTGTATCACAAAGCAAAATTTCAAGTTTTGCTATTTAAAATTAGCATTACATACACACATGTGTGGCAGTCGGGGGAAAAACCGTCGAAGTCGCCATGCACATTTTGTAATTATGGACCGATTTACGTAAAAATTGACCATAACTCCTTTATGTGAAAAATTTTAGTTTGAAAGAAATGAAAAACACTTTTACACTATTTTTACTACATGTATGTCAATTTCACCTCAATTCAAGGGATTTATGTTTACTGCATAGCCAACTTTAAAGCCTAATTTCTCCGTTTGTGGGTTTTAGAACCGTCTTTGAAAGGTCATAACTTTAGTTGTGGTTTGAATATTGAACTCATTAAAACTTTTATGAGATCAGTAAATTAAAATGTATTACTTGATTAAATGCTCAACAAGAATTGTAAAAATTTGACCATGTGTTGGGTTTTCCTGGACCCCCACACAAATATGTCACATAAATATGTCATAATTTGCATTGTTTTGTTTTATTTGTGAAAATAATTTGGTCCTTGAGCTTTTGCAAAATACCAAATTCCTTTTTCTTTTGAAAAATATATCAATGATTTTATTGTTTTTACACCCCATCACTGTAATTTACATTTTATTTTACATTTTATATAGAATTTAAAGCCAATAACATTGAAGTACATTTCATATAGAGGGTCTATGAATTATTGAGTTAATAGTACATTACCCTGTCCCAAAATAACAGTGCAATTATTTAGATGTCATTCTGTTTTTTTTTAATAACCTTCAAGAGTTTCAAATGAAAATTTATGATCGGGTTTTGGACTTTTGAATGTTATATTTCGCCATTGAACTTATATACATGTATTGTACATATGCCTCATTGATTAGCTGCATCAGTGATTGATTATGCCATCATGTGAAATGCGTGTTTTTTGCAGCTAGGGAATATATTTTACTCTTTAATTGTTTCTGGAAATTGGATTTACATGAAGCACTGACCAGACTCCAATTAGCAGATTATGTAGCTGCCATGTGTGTGTTGTAGCCTGGAATTAATTGCATGTATATACATGTATGTAGGCGTACAACTTTCCAGTAGATTAACTTCACTTGATATAATTTATTGGTTAAATGTAAAATAGTTGTGTAAAGGGAAAGTTCAACATCAATTGGTATTTTCCACCAAAAAGAGAACAATTTTTAACTTAAAGTAACTTTTGTCCAAAGTTTTATTTCTTTAAGAATTTATTAAATAGGATTCCCCATTGAATTACTTGTGTATTATTACTCTAGGTGCACTTTAGTGGGAAGTTGCTATATAGTGGTCAAAATCAGTCAATTGACCGTTTTTGACTGTTGAATCAACTGTGCACACATGGGCACTGGTGACTTGTTTTGACCATTTGGGTAGCTGCCACACACTGTGCTATGACTGCTGGTGACTGATAAGATCATTATCAGCTTCAGGGGATCACTGACTTGTTTTGACTGAACAAACAATGATAGGGGTGCTGAAGGCTGCCAGTTTTTGACTGATAAATCAATGCAGGGCCACTTAGGCTAGGAGTCAATGACTTGTTTTTCAAGACTGATAAATTAAATTATTTTGGCCATAGTGCTTACCATATCAGTCCAAAACGCTGACTCATTTTGACCACCATCCACATTACATGTACCAATTAAAAACAGTCACCTCATTTTGACCAAAGTGCCTTTACCAGTCGAAAATGGTCAACTCATTTTGACCACCTTCAACCTTGCATGATAAATGCTTTTACCACTACCAGTCAAAAACAGTCGACTGTTTTTGACTGATTGGTGTACTTGCTACACATTAGGTTTGACAGTGTTTGACCTGTTAAGTGCTGTAGATATACACTGACATGAACTTTGAAATTTGGACTGATTTTGACCCTTGTAGTAGTAGCAGGGTTAATACAGAACTGAACAAAAGTCACGACAAAGTGAACATGAACTCACAATTTTATTGTTAACCCTCCTACTTCTGGTACCTTTTTCATACAAGTTGATCCACCATTTGAAACCATTCGCTTTTGTGGTTTTGAATGGTGAAATAACTGTACAGTATTGATTCCCCCAAATGGTTTTGAATGGTAGGTCAGCTAATACAAAACCTTGTTTGGATCTTTCCAAATGGTAGTACAGCTAATACAAAACCTTGTTTGGATCTTTCCAAATGGTAGTACAGCTAATACAAAACCTTGTTTGGATACTTCTAAGTGGTGAATCAATGGACCCTCTATGCATTTGAATGGATTTGAATGGTAGTAAAGCTTGCTACCAACACTGTTCAAATGGTATCACCATGTGTGTACAAAACCAATGGGCATTTTGGTAAGTGGAAATTTTGAATGGTTTCAAATGGTCAAACAGTAGGAGGGTTAAATAACACAATGTAATAAGCCGAAACTTTCACAGGGTGGTTGTTTAATGTATACCATGATGTAAATAGAGTAAGCATACTTCTAAAAGATATTTTTCCTTTTCCTGGAATGTTTCATTTTCCTAGAATATTTGGTCATACATATGAGGGTGCTATGTACCTATCGGGTGATGGTATGGTGATAGTGCAAAGTAAGGATACAAGACAAAGGAAACAAGTGAACAACCGAGTTGATATGTCGTGTCAAATTTTGGTATTGTGTAGTTTTATTTTAATATTACCAGCCAGAAATGGGCTAGAAAAAATCTTCAACAAAATCTTCATCAATATTGAACAATTAACAATTTCTGCCCACTCTTGTGTATATATACATGTTTATTTCGTCCATTTTGCCTTTGAGAAAGAACCTGCTAGGTTCGAAACGTAAGGCCAGTAACTACTACAGGTCCTTTAGGTTGGTACAGGTAAGCAGTTTACAACAGCTAATTCTTTATTAAAACCCTCCTATAGGTTTAACAATCAAAGACACTCAAAATTTGTATGTAACTCCCAACCCATTGACTTTGTGCAGTGCACTCAAATAAATGCAAGGACATGTGGCTGTGGTAGGTCAAACCAAAACCACTCAACTGTACATGTATATGAGTCTGCTGCTAAAGTACATACACAGCTCAGTGTGACTCTGCATATAACTTATGTAGGACCATGGAGGAAGGAATTCTGTTTTCCTTCCTCCATGGTAGGACATACACAAGTGTGTTTGACTTTGCCACTAACTCCAGCACTCTTAGAGAAAAATACACATGTGTGAACAATTGGCAATGCAACCAAAAATACTCAAGTGACTGTCTGTGGGTGCAGTGCTTACTGGGCCAAATTTCAGCCTGGGCATAGGAGGGTTAATTAAAATTTTAAATTAATATGGTAATATCTTGGATAGCCCATCAAAGTATTGTTGTTGTATTATATTCTTGAACTAACTTGGTTTTCTTTGTAATTTTTTTTTTCAGATTCAGTAAGCGGCCATAGACTCACAGAGAAAGGATTAGTTACACCTGTGCTATGCAGGCACTGTAAGTAAAGGCAATTTGGGAATAGTAATTCTGTTAAATTGGGCCCTCGAGATTAAGCTCAGAAGTGTGATATCACATTGCCGTGGAGTGTCGTGGCCGAGCGGTCTAGCTTACCGGACTCAAGTTTTGGTGTTAGCAGCAGAATGTGGGTTCGAATCCGGCCGTGACACTTGTGTCCTTGAGCAAGACACTTAACCATAATTGCTTCTCTCCACCCAGGGGTTAAATGGGTACCTGTGAGGGCAGAATTGGTTTATTAGCCCTATATGCGCTGTAATGGCAGCAATTGAGCTGTATACTCCCCAGGGAGCTGAGATGGTTTCAGGAATGATTTATGAGCCTTATGAGCAGGGGTAATAATATAATGCGCCTTGAGCACCACTCAGTTGGTGGATACGTGCGCTATATAAGTCCACACATTATTATTATTATTATTAGCTGTTCCGACAGGTCGGAAGAGCTATTGTTTCTGTCAAGATTTTTATTATTATTATTATTATTATTATTATTATTATTATGAAAAGCAACTTGCTAGTTCGAAAATGGTTGTTTCGTTTAAAGCTGTGCCGGGTACGTGGATACCCAATCGAAACTCATTACCCGGTTCCATATTTCAGTTCCAGCTACTCGTAAATGACTTTTGAAAAGTTTGACTGACCATTTAAGCCACACAAATGGAAGTCTCCAATTTTTTTGTGAACAAAATGTGTGTGGGGAATGGGGATGATACGAGTCATTTTAATATAGAGGCCGGAAATTATTACGGTCCATATTGGTTATTTAAATACATTTGGGAGTATTTGTGTGTTTTTACAAAATTGTTTACGGGTACCCGAGTATCCGAAGATTTCCAATTTTGGCTATCCAGTTTCCGAAATAACCGAAAATGCACAGCCTTAGTTTCATTATTGTTGTGATGCAACAGTTATAAAATGGCTCAGTGTTTTGTTAACATGATGTCATTAAGTTCAGTGCTCTATTTTAATGATTCTAATTTGGATTTTTAATTAGGTGTTCGGGTATGCGCCCGAAACACCTATTGTTATTGTTCGGTTTTTTTTTTTTTTTTTTTTTTTTTTTTCTTCTCCTTCTTCTTCTTCTTCTTCTTCTTTTCCGGATCGATTGTCTACAAAAAACACATACTTGCAAACTTCATATGAACTTGAAACTTGGCACATACTTAGAACATAACACGTAGATGAAACATAATTTGTGACGTCATTATTAGGTCATCAGATATCGAATTTCGATCAATCATACTTTATTAGTTAAAACGTTTTGATTACGTTGCAAATGAAAGACTACACGGCTTTTTCAACGCTAAAAGTGCGCCCTCTGTTGGTGAATGTAAATCAGCTCTGGTCGTGCTCATTATGTATGCACGTAATTTGGTGAATGTAAATCAGCTCTGGTCGTGCTAATTATGTATGCACGTAAAAATCATATCTCAACAGCCACAACAGGTAAATTGACAGTTTTTGCACCATTGTACAGATTGTTAATTGTCAAAATTATTTACACAAAGGTGACCCCAATTTGACCTTACTTCCTGTCCAAACCGGAAGTCAAAGTTTAATGTTTAAAAAAATCATATCTCCACAACCACAAGAGGTAAATTGAAATTGTTTGTATCATTGTATAGATTGTTAATTGTCAAAAAATATTTACACAAAGGTGACCCCAATTTGACCTTACTTCCTGTCCAAACCGGAAGTCAAAGTTTAATGTTTAAAAAATCATATCTCCACAACCACAAGAGGTAAATTGACATTTTTGTATCATTGTATAGATTGTTAATTGTCAAAAATATTTACACAAAGGTGACCCTAATTTGACCTTACTTCCTGTCCAAACCGGAAGTCAAAGTTTAATGTTTAACAAAATCATATCTCCACAACCACAAGAGGTAAATTGACATTTTTGTATCATTGTATAGATTGTTAATTGTCGAAAATATTTACACAAAGGTGATCCCAATTTGACCTTACTTCCTGTCCAAACCGGAAGTCAAAGTTTAATATTTAAAAAAATCATATCTCAACAACTACAAGAGGTAAATTCACAAATTTTGTCCCATTGCACGGAGCGTTAAGTGACAATAAATATTTACAAAAAGGTGACCCCAATTTGACCTTACTTCCTGTCCAAACCGGAAGTCAAAATTTAACATTAAAATAAAATCATATCTCAACAACCACAAGAGGTAAATGGAAATTTTTTGCACTATTGTATAGATTGTTAATTGTCGAAAAATATTTACAAAAACATGACCCCAATTTGACCTTACTTCCTGTCCAAACCGGAAGTCAAAGTTTAACATTTAAAAAAATCATATCTCAACAACCACAAGAGGTAAATTCACAATTTTTGTACCATTGTACAGATCGTTAATTGTCAAACAATATTTACAAAAAGGTGACCCCAATTTGACCTTACTTCCTGTCCAAACCGGAAGTCAAAGTTTAATATTTAAAAAAAATAATATCTCAACAACCACAAGAGGTAAATTCACAATTTGTGTACCATTATACAGATTGTTAATTGTCGAAAAATATTTACACAAAGGTGACCCCAATTTGACCTTACTTCCTGTCCAAACCGGAAGTCACAGTTTAATATTTAAAAAAAATCATATCTCAACAACCACAAGAGGTAAATTCACAATTTTTGTACCACTATACAGATTGTTAATTGTCGAAAAATATTTACACAAAGGTGACCCCAATTTGACATTACTTCCTGTCCAAACCGGAAGTCAAAGTTTAATATTAAAAAACGAATTGATGACGTAACCATTTTTTTAATTTTAATTTTTATTTATTTATTAATTTTTATTTTTTTGGGTGGGGGAGGGACATCACTCAATACTTATTTGATTTTGTTCTTCATTGACAGGTGATGACTATATATGGGGTTCTGGTAAGGTGGCATTGCAGTGTGAGGACTGTAATATCATGTATCATAAGAATTGTGGACAGTATGCTAACAACTACGAATGTGACAAGAATCAAATTGGGTACATACAGACTAACAGAGACATGGTATGTTCTATAATTGTATCCCCTGATGCCCTTTCCTAGCACTGCCCATTGAGGGCACACTTTCAAGTTTTTTTTATATCAAAGCCAACGATGCAAATGCAAACTTTAAAGAAATGCCAGGTTCTTATTCTAATTATTTTTTAAAAAGTAAAATTTTAAACAAATTTGTACCCATTCATAATTTTGACAAATCCGTACAATTCATCTTGATATGCAAAATGTATTGTAATGTCTAGCTCATTTAGTTAGCATTTAATCTATAATTTTGCAAAATCTTTACCAAAACTGTATTATTTAGTGAAATGATTTGATTTCTTGCAGTCAGTTGCAAAATGGACAGTTGAGAATGTCTTAAATTGGATGGCAGTCACTCATCTGTATCGCTATGCCGACGTCTTCAAGAAACATCAGATAGATGGACAGTATTTAATGGCCTTAGATCTAGACAAATTGGATGTAAGATTTTTATCCACAAATTATTTTATTTTACTATTGGTAAAATATCTTTAAATGCATTTGATTTAAGGGAAGTTTAAGCTTATTTCATTGTGTTGTTAAATGAGAAAATGTTTAATTTAATTCATTCTAACATGGGATTTTGTCTCATGAAGTGAAAAATTCATTTGGGAAATAATTTCCCTTTTTTATGATAACACTTCATTTTTAATTACCAGTGATACATGTATACTGAACAGCAAAAGAAACGTTGTGATTTTAAATCGTTGACATAACTCAACCACAAGAGTTTTACATGTATCGTTTTCGGGAAATATGCAGTCTAACATCATTCTGAATCATGACTGTGCCTGAAAATCCTATAGGCGGATGGAATGCGACTTGAATGGTTTTCAAAGTGTACGTTACAAAATATATCTGTTGATATCTTGTATTCATACGACGTTTCTTTTGCTGTTCAGTATATGACATAAAACACAATAAAGGGGGCCACTTTGCATCCGTCACGTTAGCAGTTTTTCCAATGGTTGTTATTTATTTTTAAGTACCTGAAACTGACCAAAAAGTGTTTCAACATGTGAATAGACATGCAGGCTTATACTAGAACTAATTTGAGTTGATTTATTTTATTTAAAAATTTATTTATTTTTATTTTTTTATTTTTTTTTACCCTCAAATTTCCATAAAAATTGGACGGAAAAAGTTACCTCACTTTTCCGTCCATTTGTTGATGGAAATTTTAGGGTAATTTAAAAAATAATAGTAATAGTCAACTCAAATTATCTTTAGGATAAGCATGCATGTCTATTCAAATGTTGAAATTCTTTTTGGGTGGTTTCAGATATTTAAAAAAAATTACAACCATTAGAAAAACTGCTAACGTGACGGTAGGAAAGTGGCCCCCTTTATTGTGTTTTATGTCATATGTTCCCTTTAACATGTTTACGACCTCTTCAATATTTCAAATACTCAAATAAATGTATTTGCTGAAATTTTAAAGGGACAATATCATCACAATCAAACATGATCAGGTCGTATTACCTTTCTGCTGCATAAATGAGCCAGTAATTTTCAGTCATTGTGTCCTGTACATGTATCTTAAAGACCATACAAAATGGTAAATATGTTCAACCCTATTTTAAAAAGTGACTAATTCTAAGTAGGAATAACCAAAAATCATTATTTTTCTTTAACCAGTTCGCGTCGGAAATAAAACAGTTTTTCTGGGCCCCTGTGCGGGTTTCTTTTTCCCACACAAATGCGTTTTTTGTTTGCGTGAATTTTTTTGGGTTATGTCAATGAAACTAAGACGGGACACCCCCATTTAGCTTATTAGCATATAATTTGGCGAGTTTCCCTTGGGAATTATAGCCAGGAGGGCGTCTTTTGTGTTGCGTCTTTAGAAGTCCACCGAGCCCTCTAAAGAATTCTTCATCGTATTTACATGTCATCCGAGTGGTACCGAGCATACCGAGTAACAATGGGACAATGGTGCACAGAAATTGGTCTATAGAAATCTTGATTCACCAGCGGTCTGCCAGGTAATTGGTCTATAGAAATCAAAGGAGACAAAGACAAAGGTGTGGAACAGGTTTACGAGTGCCCGCCCCCCCCCCCATGTCAAGACTCCCTGAGCGTGTTTACACGGCCCCCGCTATTGTGCCGAACAATTGCTGCGCAATAAATAACACGTCAACCGAAGCACGAGCACTGCCAAAATGGCGTGGTTTTACGTCACCTGAAAGGACAACAGAAGCTTCCACAGCGTGTGGCCACGTCTTCCGAGCATGTCACTTTACGCACGTGGCTCGTTGTCACATCAACCGAGCATGCATACAAATATTCCCGAGTTTCCTATGGCGTGTTTAGACGCTCTCCGATCCACGGTGCAAAAAAAATTGCATGTATACACGGCCTCCGACGCGAACTGGTTAACCCTTCAAAAAAACCTATGAAAATGTATCGTCAGGGACACTTTCACTGAGCCTATTTGGATGGTGTACATGTACATTTACGGCAGGACAAACGCCACAACGGTTTACTGCGGTATGTTTTGTACACAAAGCATATTACATCGTGTACAGCTGCAAAAATAAGTTCCCAACTATGACTTCCGAAAGTGTTTTTGAAGAAGTTTCCAAAAGTAGTACTGACCAATTGTGATGTTCATCATCATCATTTGATGGAGATTATACTGATGCTGAAGTTGGCGAAATAAGGGGCATTGAATCGTAAAAATTTGAGTCCGAAATGGACGAAATTGAGGCAAAAATGGCGAAGCCGAAGGTCCGGACTCCTACATGTACATGTACAAGCCATGGACAGCGTGGCGGCAGCCAGACTGTTGTTAAGACGGCTGCTTCCAGCTACCGCCGTAAAAGTACGTCATAAAAACAGCCTAAATGTTTGCTGCCACCACAGGTCACAACTAAAACAGATACAATTAAACAATTAAAATCGATTAAAACAGTTACATCGCGGATTTCAACCGCTGGAATTTTTGGGTTGCAAATTATGATTTTTTTCCACAATTTCTGATTTGTTTAAATATTTTTTGGAATAGCATATAAATAATTAAATACATACTGAACACTTTAAATAAATAAATCAAGGCACTTTGTATGGTCTTAATTCCATGCCCTGTTGTAAGTCTGTTTTGATCGTGAAGATATTGGCTCTTTAAGGAGTGGCTTCCTTTTATTACAAAATTTGTTAGGAATTTTGTTGTTGATATTTGTACTTACAGGGTATAGGAATTAAGGATGACTTTAATCAACAATGCATCCTTTACACTCGGGATGAGCTTATAAAAGGAGATTCTAGACAAAGAGGATCCCGACCTGAACCAACCAAAGAAGGTTTGTAAAGAAATCTTGTTGACAATCCATTGACTCGAAAAAACTTTTATCATGCACTGACCATCTTGATTTTTCCCATTTAGCTTTAATACTACACCAATACTACAGACTGAAGGATCTTCTATATCCAAAGTCCATAACCCACCCCAGACTGAGGGATTTCCTATATCCTAAGTCAACCACCCTCCTTCCCCCTGTGCTTGTTAACAACTGATTCAATTCAGTGAGCACACACTCCTCTCCCCCAACCCCTAGGATCCTAGTCTCAACAGTTCCCGCCTGCGCGCCTCAACGAACTAATCCTCCAGCATCCATTCATGGGATGATCCTCCAGCAGTCTACTTAAGCAGCAGCATTTTCCAGAGTCCGGCATTCTCCTGAGGACGATCAGAGCATACTGATCGAAACGTCGAGTTGTACCTCCAGTTCTTTTCAGAACTAATTACTACTCAATTGAGATTCCACATGGTGTCACCGCAATTAGTCTTACTCATTTAGCTTTGTTCATGAGCCTCATTTTATTGGTCTCTGTCATGCAATCGGTTATATCTTGGCTTTATTTTTATCATTTTTTAATTTTTATTTTATTTATTTATTAATTATTTTTTTGGGGGGTGTGGGAGGGGCGATACTTATACAGCTGTTATTCTTGGTCAATTTCATGAAAAGTTTTAGTTGAAAATCTGCAAACAACTCAATGACTTAGTAGTCCCCACCTTGGATTGGCCATTGGCTTTGTGTGGGGCGATTTGCATTAAAAAAAACCTGCTATTATATTTGTATACAGTGTTGTACCCAGCCTACACACACAAGCTTCAAGATAGGACATTCTCAACACTACAGTGGTGTGACGTGTGTGGGAAATTCATGTATGGCATGACACACCAGGGGAAAATGTGCACAAGTAAGTCGACAGCTTTGTGAGTTTTAGGGGTTTTTTTTGGGGGGGGGGGGTGATGGCAGAGGGTTATGGTTTTGCAATTAGTTTGAGTAAAGATCAGGGTTTGATGAAGGTTTTTAAATTTAATGTTAGATTTTGTTTTGTTAGGTTTTGGGGCTTAGTTTTTGGACCAGGGTTGGTTTGGAGTTTTGACTTTAGTTTGGGTTGAGCTGGGGTTGACATTTTGTTGTTGGTTTGGGTTGAGATTTTGTGGTTGTGTGATTGCATTGCGAGATAGGGTAAAGTGGTTGGGGATAGTCTGGGTGGAGGTTTCATGTGGGGTTGCAGTTATGGTGTCATTAACGGTGGTGTCAAGAGTTAGTTTGGGTTGGGTTGGGTTGGGAGTGGATCCAATCTGGTTTGAAATCTTCTCATGTTTACATGCATTATGTAATTCTCGTTTCCGTTCTTAGCATGTTGTTTGATATGTCATAAATCCTGCGCTGCTGTTGGACTCTCAAAATGTGATGCAAGCTACTACAAATCAAGACAGGATGTATTTGCAAACGGTAACTACTAGCAGGACTGTGATTTCTCGGGATTTTTTACAAATTTCCTTTTGCCTAAAAATTTTCTTGAAAGAAGAAGAGAAGTAGCCACCAAGGAAAGAAAGAAGTAGCCTGTACTGTGTCCAAACTTCTAGTGTTGTGTTTGTGGCGATGTGGAGAGTCTGTAAATCCTCCAAAATTAAACATCCAGGAGGTTCAGTGGGCTTTGTCCTGTAGACCAAAGGGAGACCCAGGCCTGCTACCCGTATTTCAGGATTTTTTACTTTTGTCAAGTCACACCCCCGCACTAGATAAAACAAACTTTATGATTATATTCATTGCAACAAAATCATATCGGTTCTGTTTGCGGTAACACCATGTGGGTTAAACCCAACTATCGCTAAGTGAGGTTGTGTTTCTTGTAACAACCACGTAGGTCTTCTCTACATTTCACAGTTTTGCTAAGTTTAAGGAACAGACCACTTTCAAAACCCTTGATGGGTTTGACGGCCATCTTTGTCTGACTCCCTGTTCATAAATCCAATTATTGCACCAATTCTAAATACATAAAAGGGTCCAGCCTATTTTCTTACAAGTCTCGCTTTGATTTTTATGGATTTGTGTAAAAACAAAATCAAATTTCTATTTCGGTCCCTTTATGTTGAATAAACTAGATACAGCAGTGATATATGTTGAGTTGCCTAGGCAATGTTTTCACTTACAACAAGGCTGATACTGTGTGACATCACACCAAATCAAAGATCACAAGGGTTATGGTCCATGTTTACTCATGTTACATTATTGAGGTATTAGGCTCAATCTTGATAATGATAATGATAATGATAATGATAATGATGTGGACTTACATGGTGCACGTATCCACCAAACTGGTGCTCAAGGCGCATTACATGATTACCCCTGCTCATCAGGCGTATAAATCATTCCTGAAACCATCTCAGCTCCCTGGGGAGTATACAGCTCAATTGCTGCCTTTTCGGCGCATATGGGCTATTCAAACACAACAACCAACTCTGCCCTCACAGGTATCCATTTACCCCTGGGTGGAGAGAAGCAATTATGGTAAAGTGTCTTGCTCAAGGACACAGGCACCCAGGTCGCGGCTGGGATTCGAACCCGCATTCTGACGACTCGGCCATCAGAACACAAATCCGATGCACTAAACCGCTCGACCATGGCACTCCACATATGCCATAATTTCCTTATTTATACATATCACTTGTTTTATTTTTACAGAAGTTGCATTATACCCAGACCGTACTTGGCACAAACAATTATTTAATTAGTTTTTTATATGTATCCTATATAAGAGAAAAATGCTGGTTACGTAAAATCTTTTGAACATGCATAAAATTTTGCATTTTGTCTTATATGTACATGTACATGTACATACATATAACACATTTCTGAAACTATTATTTTGTGCTGAGTAACGTCTGGGCATAATGCAACTACTGTGAAAAAACTGATGAGTGAAATATATATTATGGTATTAAGAGTGGGTCCTAAACCTTAAAATTGTAACGTGAGCAACTGCGGAATTGCCCATACACTCTCTAGAGTCCTACTGATTCACTTGTTTAAAGTACAAACTCTTTCTTTTTTTAGTAGGGAATGTTTTTGGCATGGATTTATGTGAGCAGTTCACATTGCCGCAACCTGCTCCACTGCTAGTTATCAAATGCATCGAAGCAATTGAACATCATGGTTAGTAATCAGTCTGATGTCTCGTTCTCTGTCTGTCATTCACTTGTTTGTAGGTTGGTAGCTTGTTTGTCCCTTCATCTGTTATTGTATGTCTGTCTGTCTGTCTGTCTGTCTGTGGGGTATTTGGGCAGTTAGTGTGGATATCAACCTTTGTGTGTGCCAGTGTCTTAACCCTCCTACTACTACAAGGGTCAAAATCATTTGACCGTTTTTGACTGGTAAAAGTATTGTCTGGTATTGTTGAAAATGACACTAAAAACCAGTCAAAAATGTTCCTGTGTGCACATTTGGGTCAACAGTCAAAAACGGGCAGTTGACTGATTTTGACCTCTATAGCAACTTCCCACTAAAGTGCAGCTAGAGTAGGAGGGTTAATCATCGTAAACTTATATTACTTAGGTCTGGAAACGCAGGGCCTTTATCGTCTTCCGTGCTTGATGACTGAAATCAATGAACTTAAGAATAAGTTCTCAGTCAATCCGGAGCGAGTTGACCTCTCTGGTGTGAGTAATGTCCACTGCATCACCGGCTTGTTGAAGCATTATCTGCGAGTGCTCCCAGATCCTGTCATAGAGTTTAAGATGTATAGCAACTTTATTTCTGCCAATGGTGAGTTGCTTTTATATAACATTCCGTCAGAGTTTTAATGCTCATACTCGAGTCAGTTTGTCTGTTCTCGTACTCATAAAAATAAACTTGTCTACAAGTACAGAGTTCAAGTACTCGTACTCCAACTTATACTCGAATGCATTTTTCTGTTTATTAAACACATACTCATTAAAAAGTACTTGACTAGAATCTAGAATTGTAATATTTATACTCATATTCATACTCATATTCATACTCATATTCATA
Organism: Zoroaster sp. YZ-2022; assembly: GCA_029582265.1. Classification (NCBI taxonomy): domain Eukaryota; kingdom Metazoa; phylum Echinodermata; class Asteroidea; order Forcipulatida; family Zoroasteridae; genus Zoroaster; species Zoroaster sp. YZ-2022. The sequence goes on along the minus strand of CM055825.1, from coordinate 21,668,787 downwards.
CTCATATTCATACTCATATTCATACTCATATTCATACTCATATTCATACTCATATTCATACTCATATTCATACTCATATTCATACTCATATTCATACTCGTATTCATACCATTCACACCGTATTCACATCAGACGCATCGTGATTAGTGCACCGCACTGCACTGCACTCGTGCATCGCATCATATTCATACTCATATCCATCTCACACCATTACTGCATCCAGTATCTCGCACTGCATCGCATTCGCACTGCACTGCACTGCACTGCACTCATATTCATGCTCATATTCATACTCATATTCATACTCATATTCATACTCATATTCACACTCATATTCATACTCATATTCATACTCATATTCATACTCATATTCATACCATATTCATACTCATCACCGTGCACTGCATATCAGACACTGCACTGACGTGCGCACTGCACTGCACTGCACGTGCACTGCATATTCATACTCATATTCATACTCATATTCACACCATTCCTGCATCAGACTGCTGTGACCGCATCGCACGTGCTCTGCAGCACCGCACCGCACCGCACCGCACCGCACTGCATCAGCACTGCACTCGTGCACTGCACTGCACTGACTCATACTCATACTCATGTACCTACTCATGTACCTACTCATGTAATAATAATAATAATAATAATGTATGGACTTATATAGCGCACGTATCCACCAACAGTGGTGCTCAAGGCGCATTATATTATTACCCCTGCTCATAAGGCTCTCATAAGGCTCATAAATCATTCCTGAAACCATCTCAGCTCACTGGGGAGTATACAGCTCAATTGCTGCCATTACAACGCATATAGGGCTAATCAACCAACTCTGCCCTCACAGGTACCCATTTAACCCCTGGGTGGAGATAAGCAATTATGGTTAAGTGTCTTGCTCAAGGACACAAGTGTCATGGCCGGGATTCGAACCCACATTCTGCTGCTAACACCCGAACTTGAGTCCGATAAGCTAGACCGCTCGGCCACGACACTCCACATACTCATGTACATACTCATACATACTCCTATTCATACTCATGTACATACTCATATACATACTCATATACATACTCATATACGTACTCATTCTCGTACTCATTCTCGTACTCATGTACATACTGATGTACATACTCATACACGTACTCGTACTCGTACCATCCAATAAAGTCTTTGTAGTATTTTACGCTTTTCTCCAACTGTTTGTGATTCATCGTTAAGACTGCAAAGGGCCCTGGCAGTGGCTTCTGCAAACAACTTATCAAACCAGCAACACAAAATGGAATGTTTGCCTATTGTTCGCAGTTATTGGATTAGTGGGGCAATTGCATGCCGATCATGATACAGGGACTTGACGTAAACGGCTGTTCGATTTCGGAGATAAGGCAGTGGATGACGTGTTGCATTACGCGAATGACACATGCGCCAGACGGTGCCACGTGAGAAAACACGCACAGGCAGCGGGCGCAGGTTCGGGTAATGTAACGGCGCGGAAATGGCAGAAAAGAATGGGAACGATGCCGTCCGAGGATTTCTAAGGGTGGTCAAGACATTCTCGGGATTTTTCCACGCCGTTTACGACAAACACAAGAGAGCCGGCCTGAGAATAATGCTCTAAGATTACTTTAGTACGGCCAAAATCATGTCCTAAAATGTCATAATCCAAAGCCAACATGACGTACGGGATATCCTTATTTAGAAGGCAGGAGCGCGGCAAGGCGCAAGCACATGCATTGTTTTCCCCCAACGGGTTCCGCCCACATCGCCTTTGACCAATGACATAATTCAACACATGTTTTATGAACAACCAACCAGCACATCGTACAATTGTAACTCGGGTTATCAAAGACAGACGCTTTTGTAGCGGCGATCAGTTTTATTTCACAAGTAAATTTCAGTAAATACAATACAGGTACATATTTCACCAAGAGTTTTACTTTAATAAAAATGACACATTAAAGAAAAGATCGATTGAAGTATGGTATCCTCTGTATTATAAAGGTCAATTTTGTTACCATTTACAGTACATGTATTTGTACACCACCGGAGGCATGTTTTCAACAAAAATGAAAACGGGTATCCGGATATCTAAAGTTTCTTGATTTCGGCTATCCGTTTCCAAAAATATCCGAAAATGCACAGCTCTATATATATTCTATTACAATTCTGTGCTTTCTACATGAATTTATGTTGCATAAGCTTCCTCTTACCACCGAGTGACAAATCACCATTTGGGACTGAACCACACCCCTAAGACATCTTGTACACACAACACATGGGCATATGCTACCAATATGTATATCATATTAATAGTCCATGGGCCAGAGGCCAAAATTTCACTTATTGGTACCACCTGAGGTGGCAAAATCTAATAATGCTTTTTTGAAAGGTCTATGTCTAAGGATGATAAATTGATGTGATAGCAACCCCAGGGTGGTAGCTTAGTGGTAGTAAATGCCCACTTTTTAAGCTTAGTCAGAATGAGCTTATTACATAAATCCTTAGCACTTGGGGTAGGATACGGTTCAACAATTCGCAATTACACCATTACGCTTTGTTGTATAATGATGAACTTTGGTCAAATGATTGTTTAGCTATAGGTTTTTAAAATGACGTCACGTAAAATTATATTTTACCTCTAGAGGGCGCTGTTTGTAGACGTATTTTATGTAATCATACATTACACAAGTTTTTCAGATGGCTAAAAATTGTTTTAAACACTAATCTTTTATTTGTGTCCCCTGTGAAACAAACCAAACCTAACTAATAGTTCAAAAATATTGATTTAGATCTGTTTAAACTATTTAGATAGTACAATTTTGAAAAATTGCCATTTTAGCACCTTTCTGAGTAACATAAACTGCAGTATTCATATTAGCGCCTATATCACAATATGCTTTCAAAGATATAGATATAATTTGCGAATCAATGAACCATACTTCACGTAATGATGAACTTCACATGATGACACGATTTATTGTCATGGCAACTGTCTACAGAGGGCGCTAAACTTTGATGAGTATTACACATGTACTTAGATGTTAATAAGTCATTTCATTCGCCATGTGTCAATGTGTATGTATTTATGACACTAAATAAAAGCAAATTTTATGACCACACAATGTCCTGTTCATATCAATAGTTACAAAATAACCTGCCCTTCAGTGCTGCATATTGTCAGCTGCATGGTAAGGCAAATTGAAAATGAAAAGTGAAAGCTACAGTCGAGGGTTACTAAAATAGATTGAAAGTTGGCAACAGCCAAAGCATTTAGCTGTATAGTTAAATTGATTTTGTTTCTGTATATCGGCTGCCCGTCCACTCACGTTACTCGTCATCTTCGTCATAGTCATCAGAATCATCTAGTTCACCTTCAGCATCCAATTCCTCCTCCACTTCCTTCTGGTTTGTGCACGTCTGAGTTTACACATATCTGTGCACTTCAGTCTATTGGCAAGACATGTGCATTCTGGTAGCTTGCAAGAGCGCCACTTGCAGGACATCAGTTCCAACACAGTGTTTGGTACTGGGGACCCGCGCATCCATTCAATGACAAGATTACCGCCATCAGCTGTGGTCCACCCATGGCCCTCTGGATTTGGAATGGTGGGTTTGCACTGAAGACATCTCCTCCACACTGCAGTTTGGTAATGCTGCGTAGCACGTGCATCAGTAGACAGTCTTCACATGGTGGCAATTGACTGGATTCAATCTCTCCCCGTTTGACACGAAAAAGTTCATCGCGTAGTTGGTTGACCTGAGTAGTGCGGCTGGCAGGAGCATACAATTGGCAAGTAAACCTCTGCATCTCACCAAAGAGTTCCTGTGATACTTCCCAGGAGCGTCCAAGCTCAACAAACGCCTCTTGGTAAGTCTGATCTTTTCTTAATAGCTTCAATGCATTTAACTTTCCAAGGCCTGCAAGAGCACTTACAGTATCGCAACCTGTCATTGCATGAAGCCCAACCAGGGCTTTACAAAAACTGCTTCCAATTGATGATGCCAGTTTGGAAATGTCGATGAATCTTGTTCGGTTCAGTGTTCCACATTTCTGGTAAATAGGGCAAGATATGTCCTTTCTGAAGCAAAGACACAGTATGAGGACATCTGTATCTTCAGCAGAGATTACAATGGGCTTGTAGCCATGCTCTGATGCATGTAACGCATGGAGAAGCATACGGGTGTCAGCTTCCTCTTGGGATGACTGCAGTTCTTTTACTTCCTCCCAATCATTCAGGGTAATATTGTAGCAGGACTCTCCACATGTGACAAAAAGCAACTTGTCTATAAGCTTGTGTCTGTGCTTGATGAGGCTGGTCTTATTGAAAGAGCTGGAGAGATATTTCCGCCATTGCTGGATTTTGTGGCCTGGTGCAATGTTCTTGAATTGAATGCCATAGTCGGACCCTCGATTACATCGCTCAGCATCTTTGATGGATTTATCCAAATACACATCAAATACAATATCGATTCTGTGACTCTTTGCTCCCTCGTGCAGCACTACAGATAGACCAGATTCCGACAACTCTGCAAAAGTCTTGCCTGTCCCTTTCATTTTCTGGACAAGGCTCATCCCATCGATGATGTATGCTGATGGTTTGATGATGATTTCTGCCGGCGCCACATTCTTTTCCAGCCCTCTGGCAAGTGCAGCTTTGTTTGTCTTGCGAAGAGACCCATCACCATTGGAGAGTGCCCATGGCAGAGGTCCCAATGGGTGCGCTAAAACTTCACTCATGTTAATCTGTCTGCTTTGGGCAACAATGATCATTTGACCAAACAATTTTCTGTCTGCCTTCAGGACAATGTTACTAGCTTGTGATTTGCAGCTGACCTTTCTGTTCAAGTGAGTGAAAGTTTTCAAGCTCTGCTTTTTCATCGTGTCATAGAATTTGGCAGTTGGCGGATATTTCTCCAGGCGATCTTCCTTGAAATTCTTGTAAGCTTGTTCACCTACCGAGTGAGCCTTTAGAAGATCATTGGCAATGTCTGATGTAGCCAGGCTACTAGTGGACAAGCTGACAAAGTCATTTTGATCCTGGCTCAGTGGATTTATCGAACTGGTTTCCATTAGATCAACCAGAGATTGTATGTCAGACTCATCTCTGAGGATTCTAGGTAGTTGCAGATCTGGGTGATTCAGCTGGGAGCCACCTAGACCTCTCATGTCTCTAAGCTGTCTGAGATACTTGCTCCTGTACTCTACTGTCAGATAGTACTTGCTGATAGCTCCTGCTTTTAGGCTGAACCCCTTGGTTCCACCGGAAGTTTGGGTGTCTTTGTTTACTGTCTCTTCGATGGTTTGGTCCACTGGAATCCTTCCGAATGGATTTGTTGGTCCGATCTGTACTGAGAAACCACCGTCTATGAAGTGGGCATGCACCTCTGGTTCATCAATGTGCAGTCGAGACATTTGTGCGTAGTAGTAGGGGAGATATCGGGCATAGTTGAGTCTGTCATAGGCAAAGCACTGAAATAATGCATATTTTAAGTTGTCAAGCCAGAGTACCGTAACATACCCCCCCCCCCCCCCCCACAGAAACAAAATTTATAGTAACAACCAACATGCACTACTGGCATAAAGATTCATTGTTCATCAACTGCCTGTTTGTATTTTTTTGTCATACATCACCTGCAATAACAGCGTAATTAAAATTAGCCCAACCCATTATGCTAAGGGATGTACATAAAATGCTATTATAATGTAACTTAATGGCAAAACACAAAACTAAGAAAAACAGAGACTAAGCTACTCATTTTGAAATGCTATCACGTATTTAGGTCAATCCTACAAAGCATTTGGCACTATTAATGTTTTGCCACCTCAGGTGGTACCGATATCTGGTCTGGCCCATGGACTATAACCCTAACTCCCTAGGCCCACTTGCTTACACATAACCTGAATCCTCCAAAATCCTTATTTTTTGGTGTTTGTTTTCTCTGAAATGGAACCTTTCCAGAATAAAATTTTTATTTATTTATATGTTCTTATATTTTATTCAGTATGTACTAAGTTAGCTTTGGGATAATAATTAGGTACATTGTAATTTTGCAATTAGGTAAAAACCAATGCTTTACGTTTCCTTTAACCCTAACTCCCTAGGCCCATTTGCTTAGACATAACCTGAATCCTTCCTAACTCCCTAGGCCCATTTGCTTACACATAACCTGAATCCTTCCTAACTCCCTAGGCCCACTTGCTTACACATAACCTGAATCCTTCCTAACTCCCTAGGCCCATTTGCTTACACATAACCTGAATCCTTCCTAACTCCCTAGGCCCATTTGCTTACACATAACCTGAATCCTTCCTAACTCCCTAGGCCCACTTGCTTACACATAACCTGAATTCTTCCTAACTCCCTAGGCCCATTTGCTTACACATAACCTGAATCCTTCCTAACTCCCTAGGCCCATTTGCTTACACATAACCTGAATTCTTCCTAACTCCCTAGGCCCATTTGCTTACACATAACCTGAATCCTTCCTAACTCCCTAGGCCCATTTGCTTACACATAACCTGAATCCTTCCCAACTCCCTAGGCCCATTTGCTTACACATAACCTGAATCCTTCCTAACTCCCTAGGCCCATTTGCTTACACATAACCTGAATTCTTCCTAACTCCCTAGGCCCATTTGCTTACACATAACCTGAATCCTTCCTAACTCCCTAGGCCCACTTGCTTACACATAACCTGAATTCTTCCTAACTCCCTAGGCCCATTTGCTTACACATAACCTGAATCCTTCCTAACTCCCTAGTCCCATTTTCTTACACATAACCTGAATCCTCCAAAATCCTTCAGTAGTAAAGCAAGCACATGACATGTACATGTATGCACACATGTGTTTCTAATCTGTGATACATGTACATGGCCAGGGACCCTCCCTGCATGCATGGAGCAATAAACAGTGTTCATTGACCCAAACACTGACCTTGCAATCACTACAACAAACATGGATGTACATGTACCATGGAAAGGCAAGGATGCCTAATAACCTTAATCCTTCAAAATCCTTCACTTTAGCAAAGAGTATGTAGCATGTAACCTTAATCCTTCAAAATCCTTCACTTTAGCAAAAAAGATTTTGGAGGATTTGGGAAGGTTAGAGTTAAATGCATGTACATGAAGATGACTTATTGTAATTTTTTTGTCTATGAACATATTACCAAACATATTAAGTTTAGTGTATGTGACATTGCGTGTTGACAAATATACATGCACAACAAGAATAAAAATAAGCACTTACCTGAGGTTTTACTGATGTTAGAGAGGTCACATGATGCATAATCATTTTCTCAGAAATGAAGGTTTTTATTTAGCTGAAATGACCTTGAACTAATACCCAAAATGATTTGTTTATCTACAGCGGAACGCAATGAGAACACTAGACTGGAAAGGCTCATTGACTGCATATCTAAAATGCAGAGCCATCATCGAAGTTTATTATCGTACATCATGGCTCATTTATGTCGCATCTGTCAGCTGTCAGCGGCCAATAATATCTTCCCCAAACACCTAGCATCTGTCTTCTGTCACTCGCTGCTTCGACCGCCGCACGATAAAATCATGTAAGTCCAATGTAAGGATTATATTATCATAGATTGAAGTACAGTTTAACACCTCCATAACAAACATGGAGCACACACAAAATATTCACTTATAGTGGTCATTTGTTACAGTAATACATGGCAGTAATTGGGAGTCAAGGGTCATGTCGGTATAACCAAATGTTCGTGATTGTGGTGTTCATTAAAGTGTTGTTAACCATTTCGCACCGGGAATAAAAAAGTTTTTCCGAACCCTGTGGCGGGTTTATTTTTACCGCACAAACACGACCAATGGTGCTCACCAGAGCGTGACCGGGGAGACCGCGTCTTCCACCGTATGCTTATGGCTCGTTGCCACGTTGACCGGGAATCTATACAAATATTCCTGAGAATCCTGTGGCGTGTTTAGATGCTCTCCGATCCGCTGTCAAAAAAAAAATTGCGTGTATACACGGCCTCCGACGCGAACTGGTTAAGTGCCTTTAATAATAATAATAATAATGTGGACTTATATAGCGCACGTATCCACCAAACTGGTGCTCAAGGCGCATTATATTATTACCCCTGCTCATCAGGCGCATAAATCATTCCTGAAACCATCTCAGCGGAGTGTCGTGGCCGAGTGGTCTAGCTTACCGGACTCAAGTTCTGGTGTTAGCAGCAGAATGTGGGTTCGAATCCCGGCCGTGACACTTGTGTCCTTGAGCAAGACACTTAACCATAATTGCTTCTCTCCACCCAGGGGTTAAATGGGTACCTGTGAGGGCAGAGTTGGTTGATTAGCCCTATATGCGCTGTAATGGCAGCAATTGAGCTGTATACTCCCCAGGGAGCTGAGATGGTTTCAGGAATGATTTATGAGCCTTATGAGCAGGGGTAATAATATAATGCGCCTTGAGCACCACTCAGTTGGTGGATACGTGCGCTATATAAGTCCACACATTATTATTATTATTAGCTCCCTGGGGAGTATACAGCTCAATTGCTGCCATTACAGCGCACATAGGGCTAATCAAACAAAACAACCAACTCTGCCCTCACAGGTATCCATTTACCCCTGGGTGGAGAGAAGCAATTATGGTAAAGTGTCTTGCTCAAGGACACAAGCACCCCTGTCGCGGTTGGGATTTGAACCCACATTCTGACGACTCGGCCATCAGAACACAAATCCGATGCACTAAACCGCTCGACCATGGCACTCCTTTGACCAATGTGTGAATGAATACAACCAGCTTAATTAATCCGTGGAATGTAATTGGCTATAAATGGAACTATACATATTCACAACTTTAGATATCTGTAATGCATAAAATTCTTAGACTATCAACAATGTACACATCATCTGCAGTAGTTCATGAATATTAATGATCATCAGCTTATGAATATTAATGATCAGCAGCTCATGAATATTAATGATCAGCATCTCATGAATATTTAATCTTTCCCCAAGGCATGTGATCCATAACATGGAAGCTCATAAGCGGCTTCTTGTAACGTTAATTGAGCACAGTGAGTACTGGGGTGTGGAGCAACGACCGGCTATTGATGATGCGCCAGGTAAGGCCAATGTAATTAAATGCTCGGAAATTATCCGACTTGGACTAGAAAAACTTTATTTTTGTGGTGAGGAATTTGTTATGTCAACTAAATTAAATAATTTTTAGTGACATATTCATTGTTACATTTACAGTTGTCTTCCCTTTCTGTCTTGTTTCCTGTTAATGCAGAGGTCCCACCTGTTCCACCACGGCCACGCGCCAGTAGCGATTATGTCAACTCCGTGGCTGAACCAAGGACAATCGAAGAGGCTGAGTGGTATTGGGGAGATATATCAAGGTATTTTTCTTCTGAATATTATTAATTCCTACTGTGTTCTAAAATCATCAGAGGCCACATGCAAATTGCTTTATTAATCAATTGTCTTGCAATTGTTTAATATCAAACACTTAACTTTTATTAATAACTTAATTTTTATTAATAACTTTATTAATAACTTTTTATTTGGGTTTTTATCCTCCTGACCTTGACCTCCTTGTCTCCACTTTCCCTCTTAATTCTTTCACTCGTCGCTCCCTATCCCACCACCCAACCTGTAGAGAGGACGTCAATGAAAAGATGAAAGATATGCCTGATGGGACATTCCTTGTCAGAGATGCCTCTAACAAACATGAAACCGGTGACTTCACTTTGACTCTCAGGTAAGTTTTGACAAAAATACACTTTCTTCCAACATCTGCTTTTTGTTGGAATGCATCCTTAACCATATATTAAAAGTCTACCGGCCCATTGATCTCAGATAAAAAAATAGTAAAGAATCCGGCTATCGATGATGAAGTTTTGTTTTAATTAAAAAATTACCAATAGTTTGTAAAGGGATTTTACCGACATTCATTGACCTTGATTTGTATATTTTTTTTACAGGAAAGGAGGCAGTAATAAACTGATCAAGATCTGCCACACCAATGGTCGCTACGGATTCTCAGAGCCACTACGATTCACGTCTGTAGTGGAGCTTATTAAACACTACCGTCATGTTCCACTCTCACAGTACAACGCCAAACTAGATATAAAGCTGACAAATCCTGTGTCCAAGAAAGACACAGTGAGTGACCTAACAACCCCCATTCCTAGTATTAAATTAATCAGAATAGATTGTAGTTGAACCAAATACATCACTGTAAAACATAATCAAAATTGTTAAATTTGATGAAATTGAAGAGTTTTTGATTTATTTGGTTTATTGCTATAGAAATAAATGAAGTTAAAATATTCAACTTTATATAACCTCTTTGTTGAAGTGTGGAATTAATGATGTCACAAATTTCCAAACTGGAATCCCCCTAAGACAACTAAATGCTATATTTGAATGAATGATTCTAAAATTACAATAGAGCTTCTAAATCTTATCAAATAAACCGCCCCAAAATTTGGAATAAGCTTCCTGCATATATCAGAGATGCCAGTTCATTCCACACCTTCAAGACACTCCTTAAAGCTCACCTGTTTCAGGAGACTTACTAATGATCTTCAGTCTGTGCCTCAGCGCCTTGGAGCAAACTTTTTGATTTTGGCACTATATAAATGACTTTTGATTGATTGATTGATTGATTGATTGATTGATTGATTGATTGATTGATTGAATAATTGAATAGAAACTGACTTGGTAAAGTTGTTCCACTGATGCAAATGGCATTCTGTTTCTGTTTTTTCTCAGTTTTCTCAAGTTAATTAATCTACTGATACTTGTTAACGTTGTATTTGTAGATGATGGATGAACCAGACAGCAGCATTGACATAGTCATCAACAAGCTGAAAGACAAAAACAAAGAATATCTAGAAAAGACGCGTCATTATGACGAGTTATATGAAGACTACAGTAAATCACTACAGGTGAGACACACATTATGTACATCGGTCATCTTCGTTTTTCTTATACACTAGGGTATGAGAATCAAAGTGAGGCTAATGTCTAAAATAGACTGGTGCTTTTCAGATTGTGAATTTTTATGGGGATTTTACAATGGGTAGTCAGTGAACAAGACATGAAAGTGTGATGAAGGCAGAAGGTTGTCAAACTTCTGGCTTAGCAAAACCCTTTGAAAGACCAAATAAGGCTTACATCTTCTGATTGCTGTTGTGAGCTCTAACAACTCAGTAATAATAATAATGGACACTTATATTGCGCCGTTATCCACTAAGTTTGACGCTCATGGCATTATATAAACATTATTACCCCTGTCATCGGGCCAGTTATCTCATTCCTCGAACCATCTCAACTCCCTGCTTAATCAAGCACGATTACCATCTCTGCCTTCAAAGGTCCCCATTTATACTCCTAGGTGAAGAGAAGCAATTATAGTTGAGTGTCTTGTAACTTGAGTAATAAATGGTAACTGATCAACTGCTGTCTTGGAGGGCAACTACAACATTCATCAAGAGTATAATTATTATTCATTAAAGTGATTCATAACCTCAGAATACACAAAATAGATGTCAAATATGTTGCTGCAGCACTCTTATCTCCATATGTAGTACACAAATTGATAAAATCTTGACACGTATCAATCACTCTCCCTTATACAAACAGACAATTCAGCTAAAACGACAAGCTCTCGAGGCCTTCAATGAAACTGTCACCGTCTTCACAGAACAGCAAGAACTTCATGAACGCTACCACAAGGATTGCCTCCCTCAGGAAAGGGAACAGCTCATGGAAAACTACGCCTTGCTTCAGCAGCGCCTGCGGGACATAGTAGCGAGCCGTAAAGGTCTTGAGGAAGAACTGAAAATGGAGGTGGATGCAAACAGGGAGCGAGACCGAACCATGAACAGCATCAAGCCACAGATCTTAGACTTGCGGAAGTTGAGAGACCAATACGTTATGTAAGTCACTTATTTTATTCTGATTTTCTTCTAACTCTCTACAGGGCTGTTTTTTGGTGATCATGACCCAAAACCCCGTTTCTGACATCAAATTGACGACCAGAAAGAAGTTCACAGAGCTACGTGAAAAATGCATACGTAACTGGCAAGAGTTTCTGATGTGACAACCCATTAAATTTTTTTTCTCAAAATATATGTTGTTATTTTAGTTTTGGCAAAATGAAACTTACTTGTGATTAATAAACTTATATGATGTGATTGTATAGACAACTGTTTAATTTTTACAATCGGCCATTTTGAAACCAAGTGTATCCAAGGAAAAACTTGGTTCAAGGTTGATCGGAAAAGTATTTTTTTTACCACCTTGTATGTAAACTTATAATACATTGTGTGTCCCCTCCCTCTGTCGTCCTACCCTAGTGTCACCCCTTATGAATCCCATCATAATTTATACATAATTGTTTGTGTTTGAAGCACATCTGCTATGTGTCAGTCAGTATCAGTCGGATTAAATAATACACCTACTGAATTTAGTTACCATAGTAACCTGGCCATATGGTGTCCACTAGACCATGTGACTTGTTTACACTTTGTGTGATCTTTAGAGTACCGGGGTGATTTCTGATGGGTACGATTTGAGATGTAATATTAGTGCCTTATCCTACGATAGCTGCACTTTTGTGGCAAGTTGCTATAGTGGTCAAAATCAGTCAACTGACTGTTTTTGACTGTTGAAACCAACTGTGTACACAGGGGGATTTTTGACTGGTTTTGACTGTTATTTTGACCACCCTCAACAATACAAGATAATGCAGTCAAAAACGGTTGACTCATTGTGACATGTAAATGTACATGTACAATGTACACTCACTGGCCATAAGTATTGCAACATTGAAATTCACACCAAAGTTCAGTTTGGAGAACTGTGTTACAACAATTTATTTTATTTTATTTACACTACTTAAGACTTCTTGAAAGTGCCTGTGTTTTGATGTCAATGTTCTTTTTTACTGTTCTTGCTCGGAAACAAAGTCCTTGAATACTTTGTCGGGTAACCACGTGACCTGATAATTGCGGCCATCTGTCTAGGCAATGTCTCGTACAAATTCATGTTGCAATACTTTTGGCCAGTGAGTGTACATGTACTTACTACATGTAAGGTTTGGCAGTGCATGGCTTTTAAGTGCATCAGCTATATATTGGCAAGTATATCAACATTTTGACTGATTTTGACCCATGCAGTCACATAGAAGGGTTTTAGTAAATTAAATTATGAATTTTTTCTGCTGATATCTCAAAATATCAGATTTTTATCGTTTCTTGTAATAAACCATGTTTCTTGTTATAAACATGTGATGTCATTGGTCACATCTTCTATAGAGGAAAATGAGTCAGCTGAAGAACTCCTCAAAGGAGTGATTCATATTTCTTGTGAAATTAATTTTAAAGAAAAATCAAAGCACCTACGTATTGTTTCTTGGAATCGGTGACATAAAGCATTGGGGGGGGATCACTGTTGGCTTCTGGGAGTTTAACAGGAAAAATCCAATTTAGGACCTAAATATATTGAACAGGATACATGTAACAACCATTGGAGGTTTGTGGAAAGAGGAAAGAATGAGTTTATCTGTTGTCAAAGGTTAATTTATAAAGGTTATTTAATTTTGGGTCAAATACACCAACATACACATATATATTTTTTGCAAATAGAGCTGAGAAGGTGCTTGAATAATTCAGGCAGATTTGATACATTTAACCCTCCTACTATTGATGCACTTTAGTGGAAAGTTGCTGGAGAGGTCAAAACCAGTCAACTGCCTGTTTTTGACTGTTGACCCAAAATGTGCACACAGGGGCATTTTTGACTGGTTTTTACTGTCATTTTGACCAGTCAAAAACAGTCAACTCATTTTGACCTGTAAATGTACTTACTACATGTAAGGTTTGACAGTGTTTGACTTTTAAGTGCACTAGATATACCTTGGGAAGTATGTCAACATTTTGACTGATTTTGACCCTTGTAGTAGTAGGAGGGTAAATGTACTTACTACACGTAAGGTTTGACAGTGTTTGACTTTTAAGTGCACTAGATATACCTTGGCAAGTATATCAACATTTTGACTGATTTTGACCTTGTAGTAGTAGGAGGGTTAATGTACTTACTACACGTAAGGTTTGACAGTGTTTGACTTTTAAGTGCACTAGATATACCTTGGCAAGTATGTCAACATTTTGACTGATTTTGACCCTTGTAGTAGTAGGAGGGTTAATGTACTTACTACACGTAAGGTTTGACAGTGTTTGACTTTTAAGTGCACTAGATATACCTTGGCAAGTATGTCAACATTTTGACTGATTTTGACCCTTGTAGTAGTAGGAGGGTTAATGTACTTACTACACGTAAGGTTTGACAGTGTTTGACTTTTAAGTGCACTAGATATACCTTGGGAAGTATTTCAACATTTTGACTGATTTTGACCCTTGTAGTAGGAGGAGGGTTTTAATATAAGTTTGTGTCTTTAAATGTCTATAACTGACACCACTATAGCATTAGGTTATACATGTACAACAAACACGATCTACGACTGAGATTGTTTTAATATCGCATTGAAGCTATATATCATTATAACACCTCATACATAGATTCTGTCTTGTGATTGGTTGAGAGCGTGTCACATGATGTTCACTATTTTTACTGTAATGCCAAGCTAACAAGGAAAGACTAGCCCATGGCAACCAAGACACTGGGTACATTTTCACCAGTAGAGGGCTACGATATGCACAGAGCGGATAACAAACGACCATTTCGGCGTACATGTTTTTGTCTACCTCATGACACAATACATTCTATTATAACAGAACACATTATATTTACATGTAGAACGCTTATAGTTAAGGTACATTGTTATTTGATATTGCTAATGACATAAAACACAATAAAGGGGGCCACTTTGATTCCGTCACGTTAGCAGTTTTTCCAATGGTTGTTATTTATTTTTAAGTACGTGAAACCGACCAAAAAGTGTTTCAACATGTGAATGGACATGCAGGCTTATACTAGAACTAATTTGAGTTGATTTATTTTATTATTTTATTTTTTTATTGATTTTTTTACCCTCAAATTTCCATAAAAATTGGACGGAAAAAGTTACCTCACTTTTCCGTCCATTTGTTGATGGAAATTTTAGGGTAATTAAAAAAATAATAGTAATAATCAACTCAAATTATCTTTAGGATAAGCATGCATGTCTATTCAAATGTTGAAATTCTTTTTGGGTGGTTTCAGATATTTAAAAAAAAATTACAACCATTAGAAAAACTGCTAACGTGACGGTAGGAAAGTGGCGCCCTTTATTGTGTTTTATGTCTAATGTACTTGTATTTCAACCCTCTAGATTTCAAGAACTTTATCATAAAACTAACCTGTGAAAGTTTCATCACAAAACAAAACATGTAATAGTCTTGGCATTTTCCATTTTATTTGTGAAACGTGTACACGTTTTGACACAGTACACGTGTAAACGAATATTGTTATCACTAGTAAATAGCATGATGCAGACGGATTGTATGCATTTAGTATGGAAAATAATCCAAAATACGGCAGGACAGATTTAGAAAAATACAAATTAAACATTCTAAGCTTGGCAACAAAACATCCTCTGAAATTTCTGGTTGTATTAAAATTAAAAACAAATTATCAGTTGAACTTCCTGGGAATCGTGATATAGTAATAGCGGGCCCACTAGTCACACTTTGAGAGAAAATGACCAGACAAATATTGTGGAAATGGCAGGTTCCATTTTTTTAAATGTAGGATTCGTTTACACATTAGGCCAAAAAAAAAAAATTGTTGAGTTGCCCTCCAGTGAAAATATTTGAAGGGGTCGGTCGGTCGGGATTTATTTATTTATTATTATTTTTTTTTCTCCTTGACTGTCATTTTAAGATTGAAATGCATTGGAACTGAAACCACATACCATGTTTTTCATTTGTATACCTCAGCAAGGAATTTTGCTTCAGAATAAAAGTATCCCAAGCATTTTTGTTGTACTTTTCGCTGTGATTGACACACCAAATTCATCCACATTGCGTGCAATGCTCAACATGCAACATGTGAGTGGCCATTCGATTTGAAAACGTGTAGATCGAGTCGCAATCGTTGACACACGTACAGTGCGGGAGCCAGTGCACAACGATGTGAGGGCCATTTAATTTGAAAACGTGTAGATTGAGTCGCAATCGTTGACATACAAAACAGTCTTGAAGCCAGTGGAAAACATGTGAGGGGCCATTCGATTGGAAGCGTGTAGATTTGAGTCGCAATCGTTGGCACACAGTGTGTGCGAAGGCAGTGCACCATGTGAGGGCGGGGCCATTCGATTTGAAAACATGTAGATTGAGTCTTGGGTACCGGTAAATTTACCGGTAAAAAAAGTGGAAAATTTCACAAATCAAACGTATTATGTTTTATACAAAGAAAATTGGTAAGTTTCATTAATAAATAGGCCTATGAATGACGGGGGGGAAAAAAAAAAAAAAAAAAAAAAACCCGACCCGAGATTTCAGCACTTTTGGGTCGGTCGGTGGAGGGCAACTCAACATCTTTTTTTTTTTGGCCTTATGTGAATTGAAAAACATTCAGTGTTCAATGTTTTTAATATTTTGATGTTTTACAAAAAGTTTGTAAATTTGTAAATTATTTGTAAATTTTGTAATTTCTCAGGATGATTGGTTTGTGTGTACCAACACCAAGTCATTTTTTAGATAATGATTGGTTAACCCTCCTACTTTTGATGCCTTTTTCAGACAAGTTGATGCACCATTTGAAACCATTCGTTTTGTGAAACACACCAAGGTGTAGTGTATCCACCATTCAAAACCATTTGAATGATTTATAAGCCACTGTGTAGTACATTCACCATTTGAAACCATTCGGCTATGGAAACACACCAAGGTGTAGTGTATCCACCATTCAAAAACCATTTGAATGGATTTGAATGGTAGTAAAGCTTTGCTACCAACACTTTTCAAATGGTATCACCATGTGTGTACAAAACCAATGGCCATTTTGGTAAGTGGAAATTTTGAATAGTTTCAAATGGTCAAACAGTAGGAGGGTTTTATTTGATAATTGGGTAATTACTGATGTTATACATTCCCTATGTGCTATTACTTTTGTCCCCTTGTTAGGTGTTCGGGTATGTACCCGAAACACCTATTGTTTTTGTTCTGTTTTTTTTTTTTTTTTAGGTGTTCGGGTATGTACCCGAAACACCTATTGTTTTTGTACGTTTTTTTTGTTTTTTGTTTACTTCTTCTTCTTCTTCTTCTCCCCGACGTCTGTCCACAAAAAAACACATACTTGCAAACTTCACATGAACTTGAAACTTGGCATGTACTTAGAACTTAACAAGTAGATGAAACTCGAGTTGTGAGTGACCCCAATTTGACCTTACTTCCTGTCCAAACCGGAAGTCAAAGTTTAATATTTAAAAAAAATCATATCTCAACAACCACAACAGGTAAATTGACATTTTTTGCACCATTGTATAGATTGTTGATTGTCGAAAAATATTTACAAAAACATGACCCCAATTTGACCTTACTTCCTGTCCAAACCGGAAGTCAAAGTTTAATATTTAAAAAAATCATATCTCAACAACCACAAGAGGTAAATTCAGAGTTTTTGCACCATTGTACAGATTGTTAATTGTCAAAAATATTTTTAAAAACATGACCTCAATTTGACCTTTACTTCCTGTCCAAACCGGATGTCAAAGTTTAATATTAAAAACTATCATATCTCAACAACCACAAGAGGTAAATTCACAATTTTTGTACCATTGTACAGATCGTGAATTGTCAAAAAATATTTACAAAAAGGTGACCCCAATTTGACCTTACATCCTTTCCAAACCGGAAGTCAAAGTTTAATATTTAAAAAAAATCATATATCAACAACCACAAGTAGTAAATTGACATTTTTGCACCATTGTATAGATTGTTAATTGTCAAAAGATATTTACACAAAGGTGACCCCAATTTGACCTTAATTCCTGTCCAAACCGGAAGTCAAAGTTTAATATTTAAAAAATCATATCTCAACAACCAAAACAGGTAAATTCACAAATTTTGTACCATTGTACAGATCGCTAATTGTCAAAATATATTTACAAAAAGATGACCCCAATTTGACGTTACTTCCTGTCCAAACCGGAAGTCAAAATTTTAATATTTAAAAAGATCATATCTCAGCAACCACAAGAGGTAAATTAAAAAAAATTTGCACCATTGTACAGATCGTTAATTGTCACAAAATATTTAAACAAAGTTGACCCCAATTTGACCTTACATCCTCCCGAACACCTAGAGTTTGTGTCGAGACAAACTCTGAATCTCTAGTTTATAATTTCTTTTTTCCTAAACTACATCCTTATTTAGTATTTTTAGAATGGGTTTTGAAGGAATTATATGCACGATATCTCTGTAAGGTACTGATTCCTAGGCAGATAGCCAAAAAGAACACCCCCATTAATCCACAAAGGAACAGAAACCTTCAGGTTGTGAGTCATTGCATCTGTGTTGGACTATCAAGAATTACCTCCAATTCTGTGTCATGTATTTCTCTCGATGACAATCTATTTAACAATTGGGCAGTCACTTACGTTATCCACAGTGGTTTGGTTGTTAGTAGTGATTACACTTCAAGGCAGCATTTAGTTGAGTCAACCAGTTGGAGTAGTTGTGCCTGTTCTTTGACGGAATCGTTAAGTGTATTAAGTACATGTTTTCTGCAGGGTATGGTATAGTTGAACTGTGCATTCATTGTTTATTTTTTTAATTTTTAATTTAATATTTGAATTATTATTTTTTTTTTTAATAACATGAATTAGAGCCTTATTGGAGTGTTTAAAGATGCCGTTCCTTTGATTATTTCACAATTTTGTTTGTAATTGATTCCCTTCTATTTTCTTTGTAAAAGGAAAATAATTAATTCCAAATGAGAAATTTAACAAAATATTTGAATGAAGCATTGTTATGGTGTAATAATTAATTTGACCGGCCGTGAATATTATCACACTGGTTATCCATACAATTATTCACTTAATTACTTTGTATCCATGACGGGTCAGTTAACCTGTGAAGCAACTTACATGTATTTGGAAGGAATTTACTTTTTTCTACAAGGTAAAAACAAAAACAACAAAACAAAACATCAGGAAATAATTCATATGGATTGTGCATCTTTACCACTTTTGGCCAAATAGAAATGTATGAATTTTGGTACATGTATTTGGCCAAAAAACGTCTCTGTTGTCTGGTCATAGGCTAGCTTCAAAATTGGTGTGGTGACAGCAATTTTGGCTGCAGTTGGACATTGTGTAAACCAGAAACTGGAGACTTTTACTTTTTGCCTCGTTGTTGATTTATTCTCAAGTCTATTTCTCTCCTTGTCTTGATGTTTAGGTGGCTGGGAACTCAAGGTGTGAAGCAAGACAAGATTAATGCATGGCTTAGCATGGAAAACCTAGACAAGTAAGTATCTAGACATTATGACTAATAACCAAGCCTAGAAGTCAATGGGAATGCGTACATTAACAGTATACATGGTAAAATCACTAACGGTTTTATAAAATATCTCTTCAAACCTATGAAAAAGGTAATCTCTGGACTGTTAACAAAGAAAATACTGTCATTTATAT
This sequence comes from Zoroaster sp. YZ-2022, assembly GCA_029582265.1. Lineage (NCBI taxonomy): Eukaryota > Metazoa > Echinodermata > Asteroidea > Forcipulatida > Zoroasteridae > Zoroaster > Zoroaster sp. YZ-2022. The sequence goes on along the minus strand of CM055825.1, from coordinate 21,649,136 downwards.
CCATCAGGTTTGGAATAAAAGAAACCTGGCTTTAATGACTGCAACACACAAGTGAGCAAAACTCATCGATACGTTCATCCTGTTACAAAACTAAACCGGAACTGCACTTCAAAATTCACAGTTATTTTTAAATAATTTTGTTTAATGCACCACATGTAATTTCTACACATGGACAAATTAAATAACTTTTCTTCAAGAAATTAAATAACTTCTTCAATAAAATTGCTTCATGATAAAATAGATTTTTATTTATTTCATTCATGTTCAACTAATCTTGGGTTGGCATGTCAACTTACATGTATATTGCACTCAATGTTCAAGTAATTTCTGCACTACAAAAAATTTTGTTCATTGCACTCGGTTTTTAACTAATTACCACCAAAGGAAACATTTTAAGAGTATTTGTATAAATTTGTGGTTAAGATTGAGGCCTGTAATATTCTGCATTAAATTTTTATAATATAACTAATCTTCTTGTAATATATGCCAAATGTAATTCTTTAATTGTAACCATATTGAATACTGTAAGCATGGCAAAGTACCAAATGCATTAATTGTACATATAGAAACATACATGATTTCTGCCTGCCAAGAAATTGAACATGTCAACAGAGGGCACTACATATGGAAATAGCTGTTTCATATAAAATGTATGACTTCTTCTTGTTTCTGTAGCGAGTGTACAACAGACTCGGACTCCTTACCCCATCACAATGAGACTCTATGGCTGTCACCGACAGTCACAAGAAGTGAGGCAGAGGGTTTACTGTGGGGCAAGGCTAAGGGGACATTCCTCATCCGACAAAGCAGCCAAGGAATTGACTGGGCTTGCTCTATTGTGTAAGTATCCAGTGATGCTATCACTCTGTTTGTAACCCTCCTGTGGTAACCCTCCTATGGTAACCCTCCTATGGTAACCCTCTTACTAATTGTATATTTGCTTGTCTGTTTTCCAGTGCCAAAGACCATGGCGAGGTACGTCACTGCAAGATCAACCACACACAGACCGGCTACGGTTTCGCTGAGCCCTACAACCTATATAGCTCCCTCAAGGAGCTGGTGCTAGCCTACCAGCAAAACCCATTAACACAACACAACGAGGAGCTGGACACCACACTAGCCTACCCGATATATGGACCACAACCTCCACAAGATTTCCACCGGTAGCATTTCCAAGGTTAGAAAGGGTGTATTTTTGTTTTTGTACTTCTGAATGTTGCTGGCACTGTAAGAAAAAAAAATAAGGATACAATGTTTGTACATGTCTTTAAAATGTAATAATTATGAGGATTTATTATGAAGATTTATTATAAAAGATGTGTTTGAATAGAATGGCTGTCATGATGATGATGCCAGAATGCTTGTTAAACATGTTTTAATGGAGTGCATTTTTTTACTAGAGATTTAGAACAAAAATGACTGTCCAAAATGCTCTAGTCTTTACCAGACAATAGTGCATTGTACTTAATTTGCATAAGCACACAGGAACACACTTAATAATAATAATAATAATGTAGACTTATATAGCGCACGTATCCACCAAACTGGTGCTCAAGGCGCATTACATTATTACCCCTGCTCATCAGGCTTATAAATCATTCCTGAAACCATCTCAGCTCCCTGGGGAGTATACAGCTCAATTGCTGCCATTACAGCGCATATAGGGCTAATCAAACACAACAACGAACTCTGCCCTCACAGGTACCCATTTACCCCTGGGTGGAGAGAAGCAATTATGGTCAAGTGTTTTGCTCAAGGACACAAGCACCATGGTCGTGGTTGGGATTCGAGCCCACATTCTGACGACTCAGCCATCAGAACACAAATCCGATGCACTAAACCGCTCGGCCATGGCACTCCATTACATTGTGTTACAAAGAATCCTCCTTTTCAGGCATTCTAAGCTTTCCCCCTAAATATTTCCCCGCAAAAAAAGAAAGATCTGTTTCTGGTTGAGCTCAGCAAAAGTGTCGCGGTGACGCATTTTTTAAATTTGTTATTTATTGTTTAGATTCAAATAAGCAATATTACAAACAAGTGTTTTGTGTCTCTAAAACATTATTTAACTATAGGTTAAATCAAAGACATTAAAAGCTTGATAAGAATGGAATAACTGAATGTAAACAAAAGAAATTGAAGCACAAATTTGCGCCAAAAGACACTGAGGTCTGTAGCTGACCAGAAATAAAAAATTAAATTATTTTTTTGTTTTTGGCCTTATACCAAATCTTGAAGCTTGAAGAATTCCACATGCAACCAAAATGCCATCGTTGAATACTTTCCAATTTGTACATTCATGAAAAGGAACCACTGTTGTTAAATTTAAGAGTACTGTTACTGACCAAATTGGGAAAATCCATCAACAATTTCTCACATTGATCAATAGGGGGCAGTGTTATTTCCAATGGAAAATAGTACAGGAGTTTTGATGGCCAAAATAGAGTTGTTCTTATAGAAAACATTAAACATGTGAAAATGTTTCTGTTCATTTTTGAAATCACTTCAGTAAACATAATAATAATAATAATAAACAGTTCTTATATAGCGCGTAATACCTTTGAATGAATGTCTCTATGCACTTATTATTTCCCCTGGCCACTGGGCCAATATCATACCTATAATCTTTCTCAGCTCCCTGGGGGAGTATACAGCCCATTATGTGTAACCATTTTTGGTCCTAAAGAGCTAACACAATTACCAAGTCTACCCTCAAAGGTACCCATTTATACTCGTGGGTGAAGAGAAGCAATTACAGTAAGTATCTTGCTCATGGACACAAGTATCATGGCCATGGCTGAACAAAAACCTCCCAAAATGCACATTTAGGGTAATCTTTTAGTTAATTTGGCACATGATAAAAGTTTTTTGTGGCCTTAGAGTTCTTAGTATTAAGTTGCAGAAATTCAGAACTATAGTTTAGTAAATGGTTCCAAAACATGTAAAAATGGTTCCAAAACATGTAAATGTGTAGTTTCTCACACGGAATGTTATTACTTTGGCCAGTTTATAATAGCTTCAAGTTTATACATTTTCTTAATGATAATACCTATGTGCATTCCATGATAAGCATTTTGTATACTATTCCATTTTTGTTATTGAGGTAAAAAAAAATACTCTGTATCATATAACATATATATATCATATATATATATTTTTCTTGCTTTGCTAGTAGTAATTGGTTTTTGTTAATGTTTGTATATTGCAGTTGTACTAATAAGATCTATATCAAAGTCTTCTGGAAACTTGATTACAAAAAGGTGCTGCTAATGTAACAATAGCCAAATGAAATCTTACAATTAATGCATTAATTATGGTGTTTTTTTAGATGAGGCTAACAAAAAAGTCTCCGCTTTCTGGTCCCTGCGTGCATCGCCTCAGACCCGCGCATCAGTATTTTTTTTTTGGCTATGAAAGTCCTTTCATAGCACAAGTACAATTGCAGCCAAAAATCCTGGATCGATTGGATTTCTGCCACGCTGTGTTTTAAATGACTTTTTCACATAGGGGTATGAACGTTTGCCCGATTTGTGTGGTCTATCTTAGCCACCATACTTTGTATATGGGAAATTTGGTCTGGTTCCAATAACCGTGTGTACATGTATTACTTTTAAAAAAGATTACAAAAAAAAGCGTGTCACCGCACCAAATTTTGAAGCTGACCTATGACCAGAAACCAGACTTCTTTTTTTTTTTTGCCTAAGGTTGCATTTTTATCCCATTCATCACCCTTTTGTGACTATGGATAAGTTGCAGTTTATATATTGTATTAACCCTAACTCCCTAAGCATTGTTACTGAACAATAAAAATGCTTCAAAATCATCCAACTGCCTTTGTTTAGGGAGTTAGGGTTAAGTAAATGTATATTTACATCAATTATGGTTGATATAAACTGAAGTAGATTTTGTTAAAGAGGTTGAAATTCAACTATGGAATTATAAAACAAAAACACAATGTAAAATAATGGATCTTTAACATATCTGCACGTGGTAAAATGTTTCCTTCTTTAGGAAAGCCATGCCTCTGTGTCAGCGGCATAGCCGCAGGAGGGGGCACGTGCCCCCACGAAAAATCTTCATAGTGCCCAAGAAAAAGAAAAGGGAAAAACCCATACCCCCACTCCCTGCCCCCACTGAAAAAGTCCTTGTTGCTCTGTGTAGCAATACATGTACACATGATAATTATTAATACACATAACCTGAATGCATGCATGGAGCAATAAACAGTGTCCACTGACCCTGCAATCACTGACCTTACAATCACTGCAACAAACATGGATGTACATGTACCCTGGAAAGGCAAGTATGCCTAATAACCTCAATCCTTCAAAATCCTTCACTTTAGCAAAGAGGATTTGGGAAGGTTAGGGTTAATGTACGTAGGAAAAAGATTAAAAACCCAATCCAATTCTCATTTCCAACAGTTATGCATACTGTAAAAAGCTTTCTCAATGAGCACAACAAAAGTTCATCCAAAATTTAAAGAAACAGTTACATATTGTGAACAGTTGTATACAGATAAACAGTTTTTATTTTTGTATTTTTCAAAAATGGGTTTACACCACAGGAACACCCAGTTAGTATTTCCACCATCAAAAATATCAGTTGTACTTATTTGTTGTGTGTTTTGATGTTGAAAGGGTTATTATTAAGATAGCCCAATTTCATACAATACTGCAAAAACTTGGCAGGGATTCTGCTGACTAAGAAAATTTAGAAATCTGGAGACAAAGAAATCATTAATATTCTCTTTCCCTCTTGATAAGTCTTGAATGTTCTCCTTGGCTTCATATTGTTCTGTTTCCATTCATTCCTCCATTTGTAATCTTTCTCCTGAAGACGATCAGATATACTGATCAAAACGTTGAGTTGTAACCTCCAGTTCTTTTCAGAACTAATTACTACTCAATTGAGTATTTCACATGGTTTTAATCTTTTCTTTTATAAAAACTGTACAAATCATTTGCAAACTTTAGCGAAGGGGATCAGATCTGCATATTTAAGATTTGTTCTTAGAGAATTATAAATAATCCCCAAAATTTAGATAAAAGACAGCATTGATAATTAACCACAGGTATGTACAGGTAAGTTGGTTAAGCACCAGTACGGGAATCCTGAGGTTATAGGTTAGATTCCTGCTCAAGTCAATTTTCTTTATTAATCCCATAAATTAATACATTTTACTCAGCATAGTGTTAGTTTTGTCCGAAAAAAATCAATAATATTTTGATGACTTAATGGACAAACTATAAGAAACTGTGGGTTACAGATGTATTATTATTATTATACATTTCTGGTAATGAAACCAAGGATGCCTCAAAAGCACACTTAAGCACTGTAGCTCAGAAGCCTGAGGAAACCTGTAAACAAGGGCGCTTGTTATGTGAACCAGAAACACCGGGGTAAACCCCTACTCTTTCACGATAAGTGTTCTGGGTTCTTTTACGTGCATTACTTAATCTAGTACACAGGACCTACGGCTTAACGTCCCATCCGAAGGATGTAATTTGTTTTGATAATGGTCTTTAAAACTTCTGTATAAAAATGTTCTATTATACATGTAAGATCAAGACGGTATTGTACAACATTACTCAGTGTGAGTTTTTATTTTGATTGCTTATGCCTAGAAATTTCAAACAAGGCACACAGTTATCCTGAAATACATAATTTGGTGAATATTGGACACCGAGTATTTACCAGAGGCTTCACAAAATTGATCAGTATAATGTATGGGAATTCACTTAATGGTGTTTTGGGCTATTGACCAATAAAAATAAGTGCTCTGGGTCACATGATCCAATCATTGTTTTAGGAAAGAATACTGCCCTCTGTTGTTACCATTTTGAAAACATTAAATTTACCCAAAAACATGTGGACCAATTATGCTAAAACTTTTACAGATTGGTATCTAATGATGTATATTATGCTGATTAGTCTTTGTGCTAAAGAGTTGACAAAGTCTGACTTGAAATCATTTTAAAAGAAAGAATTGTAATGTTTAGTATGGACATGTGAGCAGTTAGATAAACTGAGCCCCTTGTGCACAAAGGATCCAATTATTCCTGATGTAAATTTCCTTGTAATTTATCAAATTTAAACAAAGTTTTCACAATTTGTTCCCTTTCCAAGTTGTACTGTAAAGTGTATTGATACACTGATGCCTATGTAACACATTTACTGCACTTCCCCATTTTTAAGTATTTGACCCAACAAAACTTGTATAAAACGTGGAGAAAATGGAATTTTGAAAATATCTGAGATAATCTTGCTGAATTATGAGAATATTAATTTGAAACTGTATATACACAGGGGGTCTTTCTTAAAGACTAACTTAATTAGAGCTAGCACATGAGTAAAGAATAATATAATTTTACTAATAAAACAAGTGAATGACTTCATACAAACTCCTGTTAGAGTCTGCCTTCTGATTTATTTGAGTCATGCTTTTGAAATATTGATATTTAATGTAAGATACAACATTGGTAATTGCTCGCTTACAAAATTATTATTGTACAGTAGTCTTTATTGAAGTGCTCTCATTTCAGAGAAAACATTTTTTCCAACATTATCAATGTTGTACTTTGCCTTTAACCCCTTGCTTACGGTTGACGGCTATAGCCGCGGCCGGTGAAAATTAATTGATTTTCCAGCTGTATTTGCTGAGAATTCGCCTTAAATTGAAATCTTCAAGAAGGCTGATAGTTTGGTGGACCATATTGTTCTTGAAATGGAGTGTTATATACTAGGTTGGGCTTTCGAGAGCATTCTGAATACAGCCTTTTCATGAGCTTTCTGAAAACCGGCCTTTCAATTACGCTATGTGGGGACTTCACATATGATGAATAGGGTATGACTGGTTTAGCTTGCCTGCTTATTGTTCTGTCTATACGCTTGGCTGAACAGTGGAGTTGTGCACATTGCCACGGCTGGGTTTGACACGGCGCCACAGACGTTCCGTGGTTGGCCGCAACCACCTTCACTCTCGATAAAAATAATACCGTACGCAAGGGGTTACACAGTTCAGGTTTAGGTCAGCGGTCCAAGGTGACACTACCAAGGTCTCCATGACGGAATGACTTGATCATGTGTGCTGCAGCTGCGTGTAGGTTGGGTCGTAACACGATCGTCCCTGAGTGATAGAAAAAGATGGAACTATAAAATTGATTCATATGACCCTGATTCTGTTAACCCTCCTACTATTGCTGCACTTTAGTGGGAAGTTGCTACAGAGGTCAAAATCATTCAACTGTCTGTTTTGACTGTTGACCCAAATGTGCACACAAGGGGCATTTTTGACTGGTTTTTACTGTCATTTTGACCACCCTGAACAATACCAGACAATGCTTTTACCAGTCAAAAACGGTCGACTCATTTTGACCTGTAAATGTACTTACTACACATAAGGTTTAAAGTGGAAGACTTGCGGGTGATTGGACATTTGGGAGTTCTCGTAAATGTTGAGATATGTAATGACATCTATTGTTTTTTATTAAACATGGCCAAATGATACTTATACACAAACATACATTTTGGTCTAATTTGAAAGTGAATAACTTTCCTACAAGGCAATAACTTTTTTTAAGTGTACATGGACTACTAGTTTTTTTGGTTGATGATGTGTTTTGGGGACTAAAATCTGAAAATTTTTACATAATTTAAAAAAAATATTTTCAGACAATTTCAACAAAAAATTGGTTCTTACCATCCAAAGTTTTGAAGCGAGAGGTTTTGTTCATTTTTCTGGCAATATGGGCTAAAACCTCCAGGATGTTGTCATTGGGAGCTTCTAAATCATACAACTCTACATATCTGTGTATTGAAAAATGAGTACATTTTCAATACATGAGGAATGATAGATCGAGGTTAACCCTCCTACAATCAGTGCAATTTTTGAAACAACCCATTCAGGCCACTCCAAGCCATTAGCTGTTGCCAGTGGCCTCCTATGGTTACCCTTCTGTGCACTGTCACACCACTGAGATTGCAGGCCAAACATTTACAGTGGCCTTGGGTGACACACAGTTGATTTTGTAAGGGTACATGTATGTACTGAATGTTGCTCAAGAGCAGAATTTTGTGGATCGGAGTGGCCTCCATGTGTAGGAGGGTTAATTAATTAATTAATTAATTTATATTTATAATGAAAAGGACCATAAAGATTACATATCAATTGTCATGCAAAGAAAAAATAGCAATGTTACTGTGAATTAAAAAAAAAAGATGTGTTGCTTTTTAATAGACTTTCAAATTAATTTTAGTGGTTTTATTGAATCTCCAATTGTTTTAATGTGTTGCCAAGCATGACGTGTTTCCGACTTGTTCTGCTTGGACAAGGGGTGGATCCAGTGTTGGGGGGGGGGGGGGGGCAAATTTATAGTGATAAACGGGTAGAGGAACGCCTGCTGCCCGGTTCCGATCATGGCTCAGACCATGGCTTTCACTTTTTTTTCTTTATGAAAGTGTTGCAAGAAACTTTGACATGACTAGTTGATAAGTAAGACTATTTGCGGTGACACCATGTGAAATTCTCTATTGAGTATAGTTCTGAAAAGAACTGGAGGTTATAACTGGAGTTGTCGCCGCAATTTGTCTTACTTATCCTCTTCACCATGCAAAGCTACAAGTTTTACCTATGACTAGTTGATATTACCTGTTGTGGTTGTATCTGTTGAGAACATACAGAAGGTAATCTGCAATGACGTCTACTCCTACTGTGTGATCCTGCAACGTTCCTATGCAAGAAAAATACAATAGATTGAGACTAATGGGAAGTGGCCACTGCAGACAGGTACATGCATATGTCATGTTTTTGTTTTAATGGGAGAATAACGGCATATATACTCAAGGTAATGTTGTTGATGTTTTTGTTTTGATATGATTGTTAATCTTACCACAGAGAGCTAGTTTCATGCCGACTTCAATGTCTTTGACATATGGAGTCATAATCCCAGGTGTATCCAGTAACCACACCACTGGTCTGCTGCTAACCTTCAAAGCAAATACAAAGAGTAAAACAAATAATTCAAAAATCAACAATTCAATTCAATTCAATTCAATTCAATTCAATTCTGGTTTATTTAAAAAACACCAAACAAAAAGTCCGAGGACTAAAAATATTTGGTTTACAGTAAAAATTTACAGTACCTAAGAAGAACATCTAAAAAGGTAAATAATTTATTAAAAATATTTCCATAGAGAACATTGCAAATTAGATTGAGCATTAAAAGTACAATACAAAGTAAATAAATTGTAATATCTCCAAAAAACAATTAAGCATTTCATCACATCAGTGCAAGGTCTTGCACAGCTGCCATTACAATTTGTCTGAACAAACATATTTTTAGCAAATGTGGCCCGCTCTGGCAAAACCCGCAACTTCTCGGCATTTACCATAATGTGTAACAGCCATGAAAAGGTCAAAAACTTACCCCGGGGACCAGTTTGAGATTATTTTCATGTCACCATATAGAGTTAGAGCATTTTCTCTAGATTTTGATGGAAAAAGAAAAATCCTGAAATGTTGTTGGGAACATTGTTAATTTTCATGATAAATTTGGGAGGTCACTCCGAAAAGTTGGGTCCAAGTTTAGGGTTTTGCCAGAGCCAGTCACAAATAAGATTCAAAGCTGTCAATGCTTTTGAGTGCAAAAATGTTGAATCTATTTTCATAGGATTTGCCTGTAAATCCAATCAATTTTGGAGAAACAACATTCCTGCTCTTATATATTCTGGGTTTGTAAAAAAAATCTTATCTTCTATATTCTGGGTTTGTAACAAAAATCTTATCTTATATATTCTGGGTTTGTAACAAAAATCTTATCTTCTATATTCTGGGTTTGTAACAAAAATCTTATCTTCTATATTCTGGGTTTGCAACAAAAATCTTATCTTCTATATTCTGGGTTTGTAACAAAAATCTTATCTTCTATATTCTGGGTTTGTAACAAAAATCTTATCTTCTATATTCTGGGTTTGTAACAAAAATCTTATCTAGTGTTGAGATCTTTATTTTTTTAGGATAAACAAAACAGGAACAAAACAAGGCATCTGGGTGTGTATAAACTATGTGTACAATTTCAATGAATGAGTTTGGCCACTTCTTACGTTGTTTGCGCAACTTTTATGACAGTGCAAAAAAAGGGGAGGGGCATTCTAAAATGTGGGGACAAATGGTAGATCTTTTTATACACATTCATTATGTAAGTTTATATGTAGGAGTGCCATGGCCGAGCGGTTTAGTGCATCGGATTTGTGTTCTGATGGCTGAGTCGTCAGAATGTGGGTTAGAATCCCAACCGCGACCATGGTGCTTGTGTCCTTGAGCAAGACACTTTACCATAATTGCTTCTGTCCACCCAGGGGTAAATGGGTACCCGTGAGGGCAGAGTTGGTTGTTGTGTTTGATTAGCCCTATATGCGCTGTAATGGCAGCAACTGAGCTGTATACTCCCCAGGGAGCTGAGATGGTTTCAGGAATGATTTATGAGCCTGATGAGCAGGGGTAATAATATAATGCGCCTTGAGTACCAGTTTGGTGGATACGTGCGCTATATAAGTCCACATTATTATTATTATTATTATTATTATTATTATTTGAAGCTTTGCACAGTGGAAAAACAGTAAGAGGAAGTTTACACAATCCCCATGTTACATCTCTAATGAGTTGTAGAAGTGTGTGGTTCTAAAAAATAACCAGTGGTTTGACAACTGGACTTTGCGATCAGTATACTCTGATAATCTTCATGAGAATTTAGAAACTCACTGGAGATATTACATGGCTCTACTGCAAAGTTCCTGTTACTAAAAACTGATATGCACTCAAAATCCTAGAACTACGGTGGCCATGACAGGACATCTCACCTGTATTTTGTGCATTAGGGATCTAGTCACTCCTGGCCTTATACCCACTGGTGTTGCTTTACCTGATGATAATAAGGATATATAGAATGTACAAAAATTGATTTATAACCTCAATTATAGTACCTCATTGCTGTAATAAACACTTCATTTTTACAAGCACTTCAATTCTAAGAGCACTCAAAGCTCAAATGTGCCTTGAAGATCACCGAGTATCAAAAAATATGTAAAGAAATCAATCTATATACACCTCATATGTACCTCAATAGGCACTTCAATTTTAGAGCCTCAATTAGTACTTTAAAAAAAATCAGTAAACAAACCTCTTTTTAGGTGAATCTGCCTCATTGCATTGATAAGTGATGATTTGCCAACCTCAATCAGTGCCTCAATAAGCACTATTAACCCTCCTACTACTACAAGGGTCAAAATCAGTCAAAATGTTGAAACACTTGCCAAGGTATATCTAGTGCACTTAAAAGTTGAACACTGTCAAACCTTACGTGTAGTAAGTACATTTACAGGTCAAAATGAGTCCACCGTTTTTGACTGGTAAAAGCATTGCCTGGTATTGTTCAGGGTGGTCAAAATGACAGTAAAAAACCAGTCAAGAATGCCCCTGTGTGCACATTTGGGTCAACAGTCAAAACAGGCAGTTGACTGGTTTTGACCTCTACAGCAACTTCCCACTAAAGTGCATCAATAGTAGGAGGGTTAAATAAACAATAAACAAACCTCTCTTGAGGTGAATCCGCCTCTCTTGAGGTGAATCCGCCTCATTGCATTGATAAGTGATGACTTGCCAACATTAGGTATCCCAATGACCATTACATTATACTCTCCTTCCTCTACTCGGCTGTATCGGTCGCTGCTTTCTGCCAACCTCAATCAGCGCCTCAATAAGCACTAAATAAACAATAAACAAACCTCTCTTGAGGTGAATCCGCCTCTCTTGAGGTGAATCCGCCTCATTGCATTGATAAGTGATGACTTGCCAACATTAGGTATCCCAATGACCATTACATTATACTCTCCTTCCTCTACTCGGCTGTATCGGTCGCTGCTTTCTGCCAACCTCAATCAGCGCCTCAATAAGCACTAAATAAACAATAAACAAACCTCTCTTGAGGTGAATCCGCCTCATTGCATTGATAAGTGATGACTTGCCAACATTAGGTATCCCAATGACCATCACATTATACTCTCCTTCCTCTACTCGGTTGTATCGGTCGCTGTCTTCTATTAGTTCAGTCACACGAGGTATCACCTACAAGAGCAATAAGATGTACTCAACTTAACCAGTTGACGTCGGGAATATTATTTTTTTTCCGGTCCCCCGTGCGGGTTTATTTTCAGTGAAAAATCTGAAAAAATTTCTATGAATTAATAATTTTTTTTGTCAATGAAACTAAGTTTGGACACCCAGATAAACACCTTTACTCATTGACATTTCGGGAATTAAATGGCTAGTTTTTTAATTACGGTTGTGTTTGTTCAGCACAATTAGACCGTTGGCAAGCTCCGATGCAACGGCCTATTAGCGACCAGCACCCGGTCGAAAAGACGGCATACCCGGAGAGAGATCGAAGGCCTCGTAAACAATGGATATAAATCCGTCTTTGCAAATCCTTGGCTGGTACGTCAAAGGAACAGGTCTTGGATAAAGGGATTATGCAAAAATCAACAAAAAGAGTGAACTCGTTCAGTGTTTGCAGTGCATTTTGTCCGGGGCCACCGAACCGTGACCCCATGGACTCTGAGAAACGATTGCGTGTATACAAGTCAGCCGCCACGACGGCACGCCACGTGTGGCGTGTTGACAAGTCTCCCGGTGACACACACAAAAATCGGAATGCGTGTTTAGACGCTCTCCGATCCGCTGTACAAAAAGAAATTGCGTGTATACCCGGCCTCCGAAGCGAACTGGTTAAAGCCCAATGGTAATAATACCACAAAAGGTGTTTTTTATTTCAAACATTTGTGCGGAATGAAAGCTACAAAGAGAACTGTTATTAACCTTCCTACTATAGCTGCACTTTAGTGGCAAGTAGCTACTGAGGTCAAAATTAGTCAACTGCCCGTTTAGACTGTTGACCCAAATGTGCACACAGGGGCATTTTTGAGTGGTTTTGACTGTCATTTTGACCACCGTCAAAAAACGGTCGACTCATTTTGACCTGTAAATGTACTTACTACACGTAAGGTTTGACAGTGTTTGACTTATAAAGTGCACTAGATATACCTTGGCAAGTATATCAACATTTTGACTGATTTTGACCCTTGTAGTAGTAGGAGGGTAAATGTACTTACTACACGTAAGGTTTGACAGTGTTTGACTTTTAAGTGCACCAGATATACCTTGGCAAGTATATCAACATTTTGACTGATTTTGACCCTTGTAGTAGTAGGAGGGTTAATGTACTTACTACACGTAAGGTTTGACAGTGTTTGACTTTTAAGTGCACCAGATATACCTTGGCAAGTATATCAACATTTTGACTGATTTTGACCCTTGTAGTAGTAGGAGGGTTAATGTACTTACTACACGTAAGGTTTGACAGTGTTTGACTTTAAAGTGCACCAGATATACCTTGGCAAGTATATCAACATTTTGACTGATTTTGACCCTTGCAGTCACAGAAGGGTTAAACAATGTTTTCATATCACTTTCCCCCAGAAATGGGGAATAAAAAAGTTCACAACACTGTACTCACATTTTTAACACTTATGCTGCGCTGCGCAAGGCACTCGGTGTACAGTATATTCTGTACTCCATCTTCTTTTAAACGGTTTCGAACTTCCTGTACGGGGGAAAAGTAAACAAAATGTAATCATTGGACAGGAGGCTTATTTTGCACATTCAAAAATGTTCTGCATCTTCAGAGAACCTTCTCCACTTTAAACAAAAAAAAAAAAAAAAAAAAATCAAGACGAATTAATTGTTTCTTTTTAAATTATCAAACCACAAGGGAAACTGACTTAATTTACATTAACCCTAACTTTCCCAAATCCTCCCAAATCCTCTTTGCCAAAGTGAAGGATTTTGAAGGATTGAGGTTATGTGGAAATTGCAGTGGTGAAGGATTTTGAAGGATTGAGGGCAGATGTGATTATTTGCTTGGTGGATTATGGAGGATTGAGGTTATCAGGCTATATTTGACATTGGATGAAAATGGAGGATTGAGGTTACATGGTACATGTTGGTCTGTCCAAAAAATGATTCTGGAGGATAGAGGTTATTAGGCATACTTGCCTTCCTTCCTCCATGGTACATGTACAGCCATGTTTGTTGTAGTGATTGCAAGGTCAGTGCTTGGGTCAGTGGACACTGTTTATTGCTCCATACATGCAGGGAGGGTCCCTGGCCCTGGACCATGTACATGAATCACAGATAAGCAACACATGTGTGCATACATGTCCTCTGCATACAACGGTAGTGGTCATTATGCTTGCTTTATTACTGAAGGATTTTGGAGGATTTGGGTTATATGTAAGCAAATGGGCCTAGGGAGTTAGGGTTAATCAATTTTTGGAGAGGAAACGGGCATTGGGCAATGCCTAAATTAATACCCACACTGGTGCAATACGGTGTCATGTCAGCCACATCTTTCTTGTTCAATATTAACAGGTGCGGCCTGATGTCTAAGACATCCCTGAAGATTGGGTTCCTTCCAGAAAATGGAATCTGCAAAGAAAAAGAAAAATACTTTCAATATTCAGTTAACCTCAAAGTGCCAAAGGATGTAAATTGACGATACGTTTATATGTGCCATCCTGCTTGGCCAAGTCTCTTTTCCAGCCAACCTTGATCCAACCATCATTTTGTTTTAGTCTCTATAATTAATAGAAACAGGTAAGACTAATTGCGGTGACACCATGTGAAATTCTCTATTGAGTGGTAATTAGTTCTAAAAAGAACTGGAGGTTCAACTTGTAGCTTTGCATGGTGAAGAGGATAAGTAAGACTAATTGCGGTGACACCATGTGAAATTCTCTATTGAGTGATAATTAGTTCTGAAAAGAACTGGAGGTTCAACTTGTAGCTTTGCATGGTGAAGAGGATAAGTAAGATTAATCGCGGTGACACCATGTGAAATTCTCTATTGAGTGGTAATTAGTTCTTTTCAGAACTAATTACACTGGTCAACAATTTTTTTAAAGTTGTCTGCTTCAGAGATAAAATGTGCTATTTATTATGGATTTTGATGTGCTGAATTCAAATATGACAATTAAAATTGCTGATTGGCTACTGTTTCCAAGATATTTAAGTTTTTACATTTTACGTACTATGTATATGGTGTACATAGCAGATTTTTAATCATGAATTATCATACGCTATTCCCATACGTGTACACATGTACATGTAGATCTTTAAAACTAGAGCCAATCAACAATTTTAAGCATCATTTCCATTCTCAGTGACCCATAATTAGTCAAGTTTGACTTAATTTGTTTCGGAAGCATTTTGGCTGTAGACCAGTGTTACCACTCAATAGAGAATTTCACATGGTGTCACCGCAATTAGTCTTACTTATATCCTCTTCACCATGCAAAGCTACAAGTTGTAATACAGACTACATACTCTTGCATCGTGTACTTCAATAATGCAGTCTACACTCCTTAGAGCATTCCTCATTTTCTTCATTCCTGCAAAAAGACAGAACCGGAAACAAAAACACAGTGAAAATAATATGTTTGCTCCAGTTTGCTTTTTTTCCCCTCTTTCCCTCTCCTGGTCGACTCATGGAGAAAGGAACCGATTGATATCGTAGTTGTAACTATACCTCTTGCCATGTGTGATGGGAACCAGTGAGTCAGATCCTTGCTTCCAAAGGTGAAGAACTCACGAAAGAGTCGCCGACTGGAGTTGGTTCCCGGCCCTGCCATTGTGCAGAGCCGAGACAAGGTCAACACACAGGCCTGTTTGGTTTCCTGACTCTGATGATCCAAACCCTAGAAATAGAAAAAAAAAACAAAAACCAATGTTATATAATCCCATATGATGTAAGGCAGCGGAGACCTCAGACAAGCATAGCAAGTCGGTTGGGGAGGTTTATGGGCTGAGGGAGAGGGTAGAGGTAAGGATTTCATAAGGCATACCAGGGGGCACTTATATGCTGTATAAACTACAAAGGCATTTTTTTCTTAGGAAAAAATGCTACTACAAAAAATACAAAACACAATAACAACTTAAAATTATTGCAATATTTCGATGGCAGCCATTTTGTCATCTGCTTCATCCGTTTTATGTCCATATCATTTTTTCAGCAAGCATGGTATTAAAATCTTTAGAAAGAATGTCACATCCGACCGCCACTTTTTAAGGGGATTTTTGGAATTTTTTTGCAACCACTAACCAGTTAAAAAATTATTCTATCGATTTTTGGGGTTACAGAAAGTGAAAACTATCTTTAAAATCCACTTTTATAATGGTTTTCGGACTTTATTTCCCTTCTAAAAAAATCCTCCCCTTCAGCAAATAGGATACTATTATAGTTGCCACTACACATGTACAATGATCGTGTTGGTCATTAACGGGGGAGTTGACAAGATCAGACTGACATGACTGAGGATGTCATCGTATACCAAAAATGCCTGATTTTTCATGAAATAAACATCCTGGAATAATTTGTCCATCATCATCCATATGTTCTCCACCTTACTGGGTAGGTAAGATTACATTATTGGTATTATATTGAATGAGAAAAATTGGCGGTCGGATACAACATTCTACCCAAATCGGTATCTTTCCACTGTGTGTACTAAGGAGGGATAATTAAGCTTTCTCCCATCCTCCGTGACTTACCATGCCCTACCCTGTCAACAATGAATAGAGAATTAGCTGTTGCAAACTGCTTATTACCAACCTAAAGGACCTGTGCTCTGTAGTGTAAATGCAAAATAATGGTTATTGGCCTTACGTTTCGAACCTAGCAGAACTTCTGCTCACTCTTGTGTTTATGTATGTTGTTTGTATTCTCATTCTGTCCCATTTTGCCTTTGTTTTGAGAAAGGCTTACCAGAAATTGCTTACCAGATAAATTTGCTTAGTAAATTTCTTTAGTTACCAGCCAAACTTTAATACAATATGTATGCATTTTGGCTGGTAGTCTGTCTTATATTGCTTAGCAAAATCCTCTGCATAGCAGCTCTGTGGAATTGGCCCCTGGTATTCATTTCATTTATTAACACATATTCCAATGTTGACAACAAGAATGTTGTTACAAATAATTACACAATATCAAGAGGTCCTACAATATGCAAAGACAAAATTAGTAACATGAAAAGACTAATTATGAGAGAAAAGCTTGTCAACATTGAGGAAAAGCCGGGGCTTTTATTCCTTTCCCTACCCCCACCCCTCCCCTTAATTACAAAATGACAAAGTTACTGGACAAATACAGAAGACTACTACATTCAACAATAACATTGGCAGGAGATCAGACCAAATAATAACAAATAAGTCAATTAAATAGCATCATTGAGCAACTTAAATTTAAGTTTTTTTGTAAACGTTTTAAGAGAGCGAGACTGTTTGACATCATCAGCCAGACTGTTCCAGAATTTAATTCCACATTGTGGTACTATAGTGGTAGTGGTAGGTTCGAAACCTAACTCCTAAGGCCAATATAATAACCATGATTGATATAACCATGTCATGATTGTTAATGTTAGGCCTAACAAGTAACATTAACAATGAAAATGGACAAATAATTTCAAAATTACCACAATCTTCTTTCCTCAAAGGGTTTCAGGTGACATGTAAATCACTGTAAAATGCTCAGTTACTCAGTCAAATTGCACTGTTTGGATACATGTAATTGTTAGAAGACTAACGTAAAATAAAAAAGTAAACAAGAAATCTACAACTAGCTGCAAGTACGTTTGCACACACATGGACCATTTTTTGGGTGTCAACAGCGCCCTCTTCAGAACGGATTTAGACAGGCTTATACTCGCCATCGCCGTACCGGTGTTCTTGTTATTTTTTGGTAATTGGTAATTGTTTAATTAATCAGAACATTACTTATTTCATTTTAGAAGAAAAGTTTGTTCTTTAAAATGAGATATTTCGAAAAAATATTGTCAGAAGCCTGGCATTAACTATTGACGGGACTGCCCACGTACGGTCACCCACCATGCATGAAATCCATAAAACCACTTATGCACCTGACAACAAGGATTTTGGTAAATGTGTTATTCTTTCCACAAGTAAAATAGCAATGTGCTGTTGAAAATTAAATTTACGTGTATAGCGAAAAACACGGGAAATACAAATACCCCCCCCCCCCCATTTAAATTCTATAAATGTTTTTGTAAAAGTGCAATTTTATTGTTTTTTAAATAATGTATGTAGGTTTTAATGATAATCATTGTAACATTCATGCAATTTGGCCTTTTGGCCACAAAATGAATGAAATAAATTCAATTCAATTCAATTCAAAACAACTTTAATTTTGATGATGCATTTTTTACAAGAATTGTAGGATGCACCATAAAAAATATGTAAAATCGTAGACACGTCACTGTTATAATGCTGTATTGCTGTTATAAATTAATGCTGTGGAGTGTCGTGGCTGAGCGGTCTAGCTTACCGGACTCAAGTTCTGGTGTTAGCAGCAGAATGTGGGTTCGAATCCCGGCCGTGACACTTGTGTCCTTGAGCAAGACACTTAACCATAATTGCTTCTCTCCACCCAGGGGTTAAATGGGTACCTGTGAGTGCAGAATTGGTTGATTAGCCCTATATGCGCTGTAATGGCAGCAATTGAGCTGTATACTCCCCAGGGAGCTGAGATGGTTTCAGGAATGATTTATGAGCCTTATGAGCAGGGGTAATAATATAATGCGCCTTGAGCACCACTCAGTTGGTGGATACGTGCGCTATATAAGTCCACACATTATTATTAAAGACCGTATGCATATGATGTCACAATATCGCCCTCTATCAGAGGCTAGAGAAGGTCACTCATTGGTTCATGTATGCGTGCTGTGCGTATACGCACGCATAGTCTTGGTTCAAGACGAACCGGGCGGTTCGTGTGTGATAGCAGTTCGTTGTTAGCGCTTCGTGTAGCGCCCACGAAGCGTGTATCAAAACATACAAACACAGTCTTGAAGAGGGCGACCTTCCGTTTGCGACGTCATAATTATGCATAAGGTCTATTATAACTTTTGACGAACTCAAGTTACAAAAGATATTCGTGATACAACTTAGTTTTATATAGGTCTCAACTACGGTGTTGCCGTCCTTGTACAATGTTGCAGCTAGGCCACCCGGAACACAACACACAAAAATAGACCATGCACGCTTTGCGTGGTATTTTGTGGGCGTTGTGTTTCTGGGTTGTCGTATGCGCCTTGTCTATGACTATGAGGCTACAGTTGGGCCTGATACAACAGCACCACAGTTGGGAATGTCCATATATAGTTGGGACGGACAGTAGGGGTGTTACCGTCCACTCCAATCTTCATATAGTCACTTTGCCAACAATGGGTCGTATGTATAAAAACTAGCATTTGCTTTCCAATTTTTAAGCATTTACTCGCATCTGTATGAATAAAAATGAAGCAAATGCTTTTACTGGAAAGCATTTGCTAAACACTGAAAGTATTACCTTTTACTTTTGTAGCTTTTGCTAGACTATTAGCATTTGCATCGTTTGGTATGAATAAAACGGAGTAAATGCTTCAGATTTGGAGTATTTACTAGTCAATTTTCAAGGTTGGGTTGAGGCAACCCTGAAAAGGATGAACCAAATACTAGTTTACAAAATGGCAGCGTTTATGAATGTCGTTCGGCAGGAAAAGGTTTATGCTCAGAGAAGGGAGTGTCGGAAGTCAAAAATAATACAAGCAGCTGTACCGGTTTGAGGAACCAAATGTAGCATGGATGGCCGACCATTTCTTGGAACATTCTGGGGAACGAAGAGGGGGAGCACGGACTGCAAAGCAGCAACTTGAGGTTCTACTAAGGTATGTTGGTGACCCAGGTTTTCAAGTTGGCGTCGGAGAAGATGCTGGGATTCATCAGAGCACCGTGTCCACTACGATTACGCTTGTTCTCAAACAAATGATGAGAAACGCAGAGCTGTGGATCAAGTTCCCCAAAACTGCAGCTGACATACAATCTGCACAGGAAATGTGGCAGGCAAGGGGGCCATTTCAGATTCCATTTGTCATTGGAGCAGTTGACTGTACGCACGTGCAAATCAACAAGCCACCTGCACCTGAAGGGGATGACTGTACATCAACAGGAAAGGACAGGCAACTATAAATGTGCAAGCAACATGCAATGCAAATGAGATGTTCACAAGCGTAGATGCAACCTGGCCTGGCTCTGTTCATGACAGTAGGATTTGGAGAAACTCTCCTGTGGCTGCGCACTTGAAACAATCTGGAAGTGATGCGGTTCTCTTAGCCGATAAAGGCTACGGTATTGCTCCCTGGCTTACTCCCTACACCCCTGCATCCAACCCCCAGGAGGCACATTACAACCGGATTCACGCAAGAGAACGAGCAATCATCGAAAGATGCTTCGGACAGCTGAAGCAAAGATTTCCCATCATGCAGTACAAAGTGCGACTTTCTCTGGAGAAAGCTCCAGCTATAATTGTCGCTTGCTTCATGCTTCACAATGTTGCCACATATCTGGATGATGAATTTGACTTCCCAGTAATGGAATATCCAGAAGATGACATCGATGTGGTAGATGGTCATGAAGATGATAATGAAAATCGCACAAGAAGGAGGGGTCAACGGAAGAGGAGAGCCATCTCAGAAATGCTCTATGAGAACGCTTAGAAAAAGAATTAGACAATTACTATTTTACGTATTTCTTTTGGTTAATTATGTTATAGCAAAATCAAAGAAGGTCACTACAAGTCCCAAGCAAAACTACAAAGTTTATACCCATTTCCCAAATTACGAAATAACATTATTATAACATGTTATAAGTTTGTTTTATTATGATTTTCATACAAGCATTTAAGCTGAGAAGAAAACAATTTGGTCAAGTGTTAAAGTACAGCTAATAAATAATATTTATTTTCAGTCACATTTAAACAATCAAGAACATCTTTTCTGTTTCGCAAATTAAAGGAAAAACAAGTAATTGACCCATAAAACGTGAATTAAATGGAGTATTCTGTCTGTTCACCTTGTTTTGTCTTTTTCTTTTTTTAAACTGTGGGCCTACATATTTATACCTTCTTTCTAAATGTAATATTTTGTAAATGTCTTGGCATTTATTAAAAGCAATACGTTGGCGATTAAAATAAAGAATGTATACAATAAATTATCTCAGAATATCTCTTTTTTTAATAATAAGTGACAGGTTTTCTTCGAAATATATTACAAGAAATGTTCAATCATCACTGTCTGAATCCGATAGGCCTATCTGCTGTTGCTGCATTCGTATCAGTTTCAGCTGCTCCAATAAAACCAGTCTCTGTAGCTCAGCTGTCGAGAGTCCCTCAGTTTCCTCTGTTTCTGGAAGAGATGATGTTTTTCTCTTTTTCACGGGCCTTGAAGGAATCACATCAGTTTCCTTCTCTGTCATGTGACTATGAGGCGGAGACTTCATAAGCGTCTTGGATGTGGATGGACCGGGCAAATCTGGTGTAGAGGCGTTACCTAAGCCAACACGTATGGTACCTGAAAGAATGGTAAATCTCTTCAGTCAAATAGTAACAAATAATTCCAGCATACAAAATTACATTTAATTCCAGGCCAAATTATAGGCCGAATAATAATTGGTCATTTACATTTTACTTTACTGGTCACCGAACAACTTTGCGTCTGCATCAGGTCCAGCAGCAATTTCTCCCACTACTTCAGTTTTATTGGTTTGTTTCCTGTCTTTGACACATCAGACTTCAGTTTCACATTGCTCTTCATGTTGTTAAGCTTTTTCATGATTTGCTTGTCTGTCAGGGAGATGCCAGTTGCGCGCTGATACTCATCCGCCATTTTCTTGAGTGCACACTCTTTCTCTGCTTTTACTTTAGGTAACTGGGACTTCGCAAGTAGCACCTTGTATCGTTTTACAAGTTTCACAAAAAGATTTTGCTTGCAATTTGCAGGTGCAGGTAAGTTGTCTTCATCGTGCAGATTTTCAGGGTCAGAATCACTATTGCTATACATATCAGCCATGATGAGATTTCATTAAACCACCCCTGTTAGGTAAGACTAATTGCGGTGACACCATGTGGAATCTCAATTGAGTAGTAATTAGTTCTGAAAAGAACTGGAGGTACAACTCGACGTTTCGATCAGTATGCTCTGATCGTCCTCAGGAGAATAATAATAATAATAATAATGTGTGGATTTATATAGCGCACGTATCCACCAACTAAGTGGTGCTCAAGGCGCATTATATTATTATCCCTGCTCATAAGGCTCATAAGGCTCATAAATCATTCCTGAAACCATCTCAGCTCCCTGGGGAGTATACAGCTCAATTGCTGCCATTTCTAGCGCATATAGAGCAAACCAACTCTGCCTTCACAGGTACCCATTTAACCCCTGGGTGGAGAGAAGCAATTATGATTAAGTGTCTTGCTCAAGGACACAAGTGTCACGGCCGTGATTCGAACCCACATTATGTTGCTAACACCAGAACTTGAATCCGGTAAGCTAGACCGCTCGGCCACGACACCCCAGAAGGCCGGATTCTGGAAAATGCTGCTGCTTAAGTAGACTGCTGGAGGATCATCCCATGAATGGATGCTGGAGGATTAGTTCGTTGAGGCGCGCAGGCGGGAACTGTTGAGACTAGGATCCTAGGGGTTGGGGGAGAGGAGTGTGTGCTCACTGAACTGAATCAGTTGTTAACAAGCACAGGGGGATGGAGGTGGGTTATGGACTTTGGATATAGAAGATCCTTCAGTCCGTAGTAGTGGTCGCCAAATGTCGCTGATGTAGAAGCCGATGTCCTGTGGCACAGTACGGTGTTTGACGATCTCGATGGCCTCTCTGATGCATCTGGGGTGCCATGTGTCGATGGGTGTGATGAGTTGGGCTGCCTGCCAGTCGATTTGGTGGTCCTTGATCGTGACGATGGCGGACTTCTCGAAATCTCCTCTGCGGCCGTGTGCTCGGTGTTCCTTCAATCTGATGGGGAGGTTGCGTCCTGTTTCGCCGATGTACACCTTACCGCACTTACATGGGATCCGGTAGACTCCCGCTCTGTTGTTTGGGTCCGGTTTGTCCTTGTGGGTGTGTACTAGAAGTCCTTGGAGTTTGCTGGGGGCTGAGTGGAACACATCGATGCCTGCTCGTCGGAGGATGCGCTGTAGTTTGTGAGACGTCGAACCTTTGTGATTTGGCCACAATATCCTGCAGATATCCCATGTGGTCTAG
This sequence comes from Zoroaster sp. YZ-2022, assembly GCA_029582265.1. Lineage (NCBI taxonomy): Eukaryota > Metazoa > Echinodermata > Asteroidea > Forcipulatida > Zoroasteridae > Zoroaster > Zoroaster sp. YZ-2022. Next base: position 21,625,919 of record CM055825.1, on the reverse strand, counting down.
TGGTTAGGATTCGTGGTTTTCACCCACGCGGCCCGGGTTCGATTCCCGGCATGGGAAACCAGATTTTTTTCCCCAGTACGAAACTAGTACAGTGAAAGTGGGTAAGATTTACAGAGAAAGAATGTAAATGCACTTGTAAATTTTATTTTTCTTCACCAGTATTTGTTATTTTACTCGAGTTGTTACACTGCAAATCTTGTTGGTCAAAATTTGCCCAACATTTTTGCCCAATGTTGGTTCAAATATCAACTGTCTAAATTATTGGGCATAGCTTAACCAACAGTAGTTGGGCAATAACTTTTATCCAATAGTTGGGTGAACACTTTGACAAAACAAGTTGGTCAAATCATTTTACCCAACGTTTGGGTGATGACAATTGACTAAGAGTTGGGCAACTTTGTTTACCAAAATGTTGGTTAAAATTTTACCCAATAATTTAGACAGTTGATATTTGAACCAACGTTGGGCAAAGGTGTTGGGCAAAGGTTGTTACCCAACAAAAGTAGCAATTGATTATCTGTTGGTTACTCCTTTAATCCAATTGTTGGGCATAATAATTATGACCAACAATTTGTTAATAATAATTAAACAGCTGCAAACAACATCTTGGAGTTTGTAAATTCAATTTATTCAGCATAAATTCAACATCTAAAGAATACAATACAATACAATATAGTACAATACAATACAAGTAACTCTATATACAACAATCCAAAGTTTTAAATTCACAACTCATATTAGCAAGTTTCATACCCTTTAATAAATTTCTTTAAAAAAATTTAATTGATTTGTAGACCTACAAATATGGCCTTTCGCCGAGACAAACAATTTGATATGTTTTTACAATATTTAACAGGAGATTGAAATTGTTTACCCCTGTTCAACCCGAAAATACCTTTTAAAAACCATTTTGCTATTTTACTCTAAAATCCAAAACTGTACATCAGACATAGCAAAAACTATATTGTGAATCCATATGCGAAGACAAACAATTTGACATGCTTTTCAATTGTCTTAATGTTTGACCTTTGTATGACCTTTGACCCAATTTGTTTATAATTTTACGCATAAGGATCATAATCAGCATTGACTAAAATCACTTCTCATACTTCTGTGGCCCACTGTGTAGACCCCAATCATTTTTAAGGCTTTGTGAGGAGCTGGCCCGCAAGTACAAGTAGCCAAGTGTGTTATTTATGTAAAGTAGACACCAATAAATAAGAATAATATCTGAGGATTACCAAAAATGCACTTTTGACCTTTCAGCCCTTTTCTCAACATTAAATAATAGAACCAGTCACAAATATATTGCAGCTTGGCTGGGAAATTTATACAGCTGCAAAAGTTCAAACAATGTCAAGTTTTTTGTGCATATATTCTGATGTATTGCTATCATTCTTTCAAGTGTTAAATTTTCAAACATTTTCAAGAGAACTTTCAAAGGAAGACTTTAAAATGCTTTTTGAAATAATTAAAATTTCTTAAAGAACTTTTAAGGTGATTATGTACGAACCATGAACAAACTTTTATTCTTCTCATGTAATTCTCAAGCTATGCAGCTTGTCTAGGAAATATCAACAGCTGCACATACAAATACATAACAATACATGTTAGGTCATTTCATGCCATGGTTTTTGTCACGTTACACATTTTTTAAACATTTTTTCGCTGACACCCCCTCATATTTCAAAAATGATGGTGCGCTAGAACAAAAAAAAGTAGAGACCTGAAATTTTCAGAATTTGCTTTTCTCACCAAAAGAGAAAAAAATCTAAGATTTGACAGTGAACTCCATTTGTTGAGTTGGCATGGAATCACCTTGTTGCAAAAGTTCAAACAATGTTGACGTTTTTAAACATGTAAACACATCTTTTTACCTTTTTTTCAAGTACATTTAAGGAACTTTCAAGGTCTTTAAAATGATTTTTTAATTAACATAACTTTTAAGGTGAGTCTGTAGGAACCATGAACAAATTTCAGTCACTTTATTCTTCACATGCTTCTTCAAGTTTTGCAGCTTGACTGTGGGTATATGCTCTGTATGCTCTGATGCTTGGATGCAAGATGTGTGGCTTTGGACCAGGTTGACGACATCACACATGCTATAATATTACACATAAATAATAATTACCAAAATTAAATTGTCATGTACCACTTTAGTATAGCTCCAATGCATCCCTCCTTTGTAGAATAACAAAATCCCTGTCCAACAAAATGGAAGAGTCCATATTTGATGCGCATGTGAGGTGGGCATCTTCTATTTTTTTTTACAGGTGAAACTATTTAAAGCCCATATGAGGGGTAAGAGAAAAATAAATGTGACCGCTCCAGATGATGAATGTCCCCCAAGGGAGTTTTACATGTACCTGTAATTTGAAACCGAAGCTCAAACATAATGAAAAAACCTTAGAAAAAACGATTTTTGGATTTCAGGATTTTTAGGTTGCCTAAATCTTTCTTGCTGTCGTCTTTCCTTTATGTCAAAAGATTAAAAAAGTTTAAAATAAAGACAATTTCTGAAGCGTGTTTGTGTCCTATTTACCACAGAATGTTTGTCAACAACTCACAAAAGACCGATAAACATGCCCTTTTTGAACCGCCATCGCTGCCCAAAATGCACTGCCGTATCGCGGCGCGTATACACACACCAATAGAAAGGTCATGACCTCCCCTGTCTATTTATAGCACAGGCTTGCATGCAGAGCCTGTAACCATGGAGGAAGGAAGAGAGCTAACTACACCTCTGTTTTACTCGATCTCCACTATGCCTTCGTTTTGAAGTTATTTGATAAAATATATACCTTTTTGCATTATCGCAAGCGATGGCAAAGATTGCAGCGGATTATAATCTACATGGAATCCGTTGCTGATAGCTAACGATTTTACAGACCGATGTTCAGCACAAGTTTCAATGGGTGCGAATGGTGGTGTGTACATGAATCATGCACGGCGGAATCTCGTGCCTACTTATTCTTTTGTACTGAAAACAAAACGGTGTGTCACTTAAACCATGGAGGAAGGAATTTTCCTTCCTCCATGCTTAAACACATGGCTCAGTAGCTTCTATGGGTATTATATATTGATTTTGTTGTTAATATCTTACCTGAGAAAGTTTCAATGATGCATTCCATGCCCCAATCTCGAAGGAGATCTGCGACCTGCTGCTGACCTTGATCGTCTGCCATGGTGTGTAGTGTACCGGTGGTGGTATGTGCAGAATGTGTCTTTCGCGCGCGCGCGTTAACGGGAGTGAATGCGCCAATCCCGGGAACTTTGCCCAACACACCCTGCTGCAGTGTGTGCCCAACACCATTGGTTAATAAAAAATCCCTTTAAAAAGTGATCATCGCGTGATAATTTTGACCAACTTATCGGCAACTCTTTGCACAACAACTTGATATAAACATTGGACCATCCAGTTAACCAACAATTTGGTCAAGTCTGCCCAAACGTGTTGGGCAATGATTTCGTTTAACCAACTGCCAATATTTTTAACCAACAAGTTAGTAATGCGTTTAACCAACACAATTTGTGACCAACAAATTTGCAGTGTATGTTGCACTAGAGAAATTGCCATAGGCTCGTTTTTTTCTCAATATTATTTCAGGAGTGTTTGTTCTGCCGGACGTGGGCCGTGTTACGTGCCTGTATATCCGTTGCATGTATATCCGAAGCATTTACTATGATTTCAATTAGCAAATGCTGAACAGTAAAACCTAATTTTTATTCATACGAATTCAAGCATTTGCTTTTCCTTAATGCTTTTACTCCAAAGTAAATGCTTTTACTGTTTGCTTAAACTTTCTAGCATTTACTAGTTTTTATCCATACGACCCAATGCAGCGGGTCTCACTCATGCAGCATTGAAGTGGGCCGGAGAGCACCTAGTCTTGGTGCAAGACGTTACTCGTGATTTTATACGTACATGCGCCGATCCGCTGTGATTTGATAAACCAATCGCCGCTGCGGGCGCCATTTATTCCTGTAAACGGCCGCGCCACCTTTTGTAGCGGCCCTAATCCTGAAAATTGTATAGCGCCAGCTACGGTGGGTAATTTACGACTGGCGCGGGATCGTGTAACTAGGATCCGCATAATAACGGTCTTGCACAAGACTAGAGAGCACCATGTAAACAATCGGCTAAGAACAGGCCGTGAGAAACTTACTTTGGACCATTCGCGCATGACGAAGAATGTGGCTTTCTAAACTCCATGATCGTTAATCTCCTAAACATTTACAAAGGTCATTCAATCAAAAGAGAATAAGGCAATATATACTGATCATAATTGACCTTACAGTATGATTATGCATACTGTGAGGCCCATTGCATACCATTGGCAAAGGACGCATATTAATTATTGTATACAAAATAGACGACTGTCAGACGAAAACTTGTCAGTGTTTTTGACTTGTGAGTGTATTCCATTTTATTTGTACATGGATGCGGTTACTCTATATAGTCGACTCAACTAAACACAGGTAAACTTAATTCGTGACAATTATATGTTTTAATTCAAAATGTAGTTTTGGCGATGACCCCTTTTTATTATAAAGAAATTATATTTGAAGGTGTACTTGTTTGAGAATGGAAATAATGTAGAACCGACCATATAGCTCGATAAGGCCTGATCACCAGATGCCCAATACCCAAGAGAGGCGCGGCCGGTTGACTCGATCTAAACTGGCACTCAGTCAGTCAACCCACTGAGAGTTTGCTTAAGTCAACGGAATTTATAAAGACGTCATATCAACTCACCGAAGGTGTTGAATTATTAAGCTGAATCTAACTTTTCCATATATTCAACATTTAAAATATAATTTTAGAGTTCTTGCCATTGACCAAACTTGCGATAGATTTGAACCCGTGATGATACAATTTCTACCTCGATGACATTATAATGCCTATACTCTGCACAGGCGAGACAGACAACTTATTAGGAAATTTTTAAGTCGATGCTTAAAACTCATCTTATGTCACAATTCTTCAAAGATGATGTATATTTGTAATTGCATTGTAGGTACATGTATCTCAGTACATAATATTTTCCCTATGCTATCATTGTATATTGTTTGTATTCATGTTTTTTCTTTGTTTCCACGCCTTGAGCGCCCAGCAGGGTGGATATGTGCGCGCTACAAATCTTTATTATTATTATAATAAGCATAATTATATAACTTTTCAATCAAAATGAATTTATCATATTTCTCATGAGACCTGAGACCAATTTTATATCTAATTAGTTGTAAATTGGGAATATTATACTGCAAGTTATTTTCATAACCGTCAGTGTTTCGCACCTGTCTGTCATCATATCCGTGCTCTATGTTTATTATGACAGGAGGTAAAACAAATCGGGTGTATAGTCAAGACTGATTTTACCAGGGACCTACGAAGCAACACAATGGCTGACTATAAACCTGAGCAGGAGTACAAGACCGAGATGTTAGAATGCGCACCCAGGGTGCTACCAGCAGATGGTGAGCTTGCTCTGTCGCTTGTTCATCCAGACGTTATAGCGAAGTAAGTGGAGATTTTAATCTGTCCTTCAAAGTCAGTATAATCAGTATAATCACACAGAAAGGACTTTCTCTATAGTATAATAAAGATCAGTGATTAAATCGCAGAGGAAGGATTCCTTCCTGCGTGGTTAAACCTAAACAATGCTGCATGCAACGGATATACAGGCACGTCACACGGCCCACGTCCGGCAGAACAAACACTCCTGAAATAACACATTGAGAAAAAAACGAGCCTATGGCAATTTCTCTAGTGCAACATAACAACTCGATTTTTGCTGAAGTAAAATAACAAATACCGGTGAAGAAAAGTAAAATTTATAAGTGCATTTACATTCTTTCTCTGTAAATCTTACCCACTTTCACTGTACTAGTTTCGTACTGGGTAAAAAAAAATCTGGTTTCCCATGCCGGGAATCGAACCCGGGCCGCGTGGGTGAAAACCACGAATCCTAACCACTAGACCACATGGGATATCTGCAGGCCGTTGAGAAATTATTGAAAGTATCGTTAGGCTTATAAAAGCTGATTTAAAATTAATCTGTTGTGATTTTTGTAGACTTGTTACGGTTCCAATTTATTTGACATTTTTCAATATTCCCTTTCCTACTTCAAAGGTGTAGACCTATCATATTATATCCATTTGTACCTGTAGAAATTACTGTTGCGGTCTCCGATTTCCCCATCTGCTAAATGGGCTCCGGGTACTAAGCCTTGGGTGTGGCTCTGTCCGCGATTGCTTCGTTTTGAGCAAGCTGATTGGCTCAAAGGGTGAAGTGGTAGGCGTGGACCCCAATGATCACGTGGTTTGTACTGATATACATTTATTTATTTCGTAAAAACTAAATGCATGGGCATGCTCTTAATCATAAGGTTTTTTGTTTTGTTAGTTTTTTTTTTTAAAGTAAAATATATAATAGGCTAGGCCTATAAACGCCATAAAAGAAAAACATATTGTGCAAAATAAAATGTGGCCTTAAAATCTAACACAATATAATTCAATTATGATATTTTCGTTTATTGTAGGTTACATTCGGTCAGAGGTTTTTGGATTACCACCGGGAGGCTGTCGGGTTCTCTGAGAATAACATAAAATTCATCAAGGGAGACCCCCATGATCTTATTCCCAGTGCTGGTTTGCAAAAAGATTACTTCGATCTCATTTGGTAAATTACTATCTATATATCCCCCTCCCCCACACTTTTTGGGGAAAGGGAATCAGTATCCCTTGCTAGAGCAGACTAGTCGAAACGTTGAGAACAAACCAACCGGCTCTTCTCAGAGCCATCACTTTTTTCCAAATAGAGATATTTTACAAGGTGTATACCCGCAAGAACTCAATAACAAATTAACCATACGTTATTTGTGCCCTCGATCCCCCTCTTGTCATGTGCCCGACCCCCACCCGGACCCCTTCTGAGACGCTGGATCTGCCCCCGTTACGCGAAAGAAATTCATACTTTTCAATTTCAATTAATATACAAATATACACATTTACAGTATACCGGTTTTTGTATAATAACCATTTCAGTCCATATTCTGCAGATTATCAAAAAGCCCTCAACTAAATTTGGGCATTGCGTCTTCATTTATCAAATAATGGTTACAGCGCGCCCGAGTAACGCCCTTTTCTGTTCCTTTTATTAGTTTTAACACAGTTGTGGGTCTGACACCCAAGAAGCAAGAAATCATGAGGCAATTACAGCAACTTTTGAAGACAGGTGGTGAGGTGTTCTTCACAGAGATGGTTGCTAGCTCCCGAGTGAGGGACGAAGTTAAGGAGGACCAGTCACTGTGGGGTAAGTTTGGTCTTTTTTTTGGGGGGGGGGGGGCGGACAAAAGAGGAAATAATCTCAAACCCTATTTCCAGGCATAAGTACTGTTGAAAAGTTGTGTACGAAACAAGCTCTTCAAAGTCGAGTTTAGTTTATACCCTACCAGAAGTCGCCTCTGCTAGTTGCTGGCTATTTATTTGAAAATTGGATCCAACCTCAGTGCCATAATTGGGCCTAAGACGAAACCCTAAAGAACACCATAAATGGCTCCCAAGGTTGTTGCTTTCGCCTGAGATTTTGAATTAAAACGGTTGCCTTTGTTTTTGGTCAATGTTTCCTCTTTAGTCGAAGGTCTTGCAGGGGCATTTTACTGGGAGGATCTTGTAAGTACTTCCCGTGATTTTGGCTTCTCCACCCCACGGCTTGTCCAAGCCACAGACATGAGGATCAAAGAGCCAGAACTGGACCGATTTATTGGCAAGTGAAGTTTTTTTTTGCATACTTCATTAAAAACAAATGTGTATAATTGAAAAAGACCGAAACTTAAATTGTTTTATTTAGAAGTTGTTTGAATTTCTAATTTAAAAAGTGATTTAGATATTGTTTTTGTTGTTGTATAACAATGGGCTGTAGGCCCACACGACTGTCTAAATGTATTTTCTATATTTGATATTTTTTGGAAAAACAAATAGAAATGGAGCCAAAGTGAAGCTAATGACAGATCACAAGGCTGGGCACATTATAATTTAGTTTGTGTCAAGTTGACAATTTGTTGTTTGTTCCACCACCATTTTGAAATAATTATTGTCCATGATTAGTTCAAATACAAACCTACATTATCTTTTCAAGGAGGTATTCAATATTCAATGGCGACCTACCGGATGTTCAAGCTTCCATCGAAACAATCTAAGAAAGAAGAAGTCATGATCTACAACAACCCATCAGAGAATGATGACTCTATGAACATCATCACGTTTGATGCAAGTAATAAGTTCAAGGTGAGTATGATCTTTTAGTTTTATTTGCGCGAAAATAGTTAAGTCCACGTCCGAGTCAGGTCATCTATAGAGAGCCGAAATAGTGACGTCATGTTTACAAAATTACCGAACCATTTTTGAAATGTTGCATCATAGAACAATAACAAAACAAAAGATTGTGCAGAATGACGCCTTGCATGGCAACTTAACATCAGTGTTTTGGTTTTTTTCATTCATTTTAGATGAGATTGTTAAAAGTATGAAACAAGGAATTTGACAGACGAACGTTGGAGTAGAAACTTTTAATGGCGGCCCGGGGGATGCCATCTGCATGATAAATTAGTAATTACATCTTCACGGTATAATTTTTGATATTATTTTTGTAGAATGGAAAACCAGTTCGTGTAGATCCAGAGATGGTTACTGTTATAAAGAATTCTCGATATTCCAGTGTTTTCACGACATCAACAGATTCTACTCAGAAAACTTTGAAGGTAGGAATTCGTTTTCGAAATGTTCAATTCATTGCTCTGAAGAAAGCTTGTTTCACTACATTTTCTAAACATTGTAGGCCTATGGGGCTTCCACAAAATCAAACTGATTTGACAATTAAAATGATGTTTCGTGCCCCATGTAAGTAAACTTCTGATTATTAGTTGACAATTATTAACTAATTCAGCAATCCGGACTCAGGTTGGAGCTTTAATTCCTGTTTCAATAATCTTTAAATTATAGAAACTTCGAGTTTCTCACCACTGGTTCTTCTCACAACCAACAATTATTGTAACTCCAAAGAGATTGTTGATATGGTGTTACTGCAAACCTTTAAACTCATATTTAAATATTGTTTATTTGAAAGATAAACAATAAATAAAAAATTCAACAATTCTCAAACTGATTTCGTTTCTTTTCAGCATTGCCAGGTGAACCCATTTGAAGCTCTATAGATAAAACTATTACGTAACCCAACTGCTGTACTGTTGGGCCCAAGTTCCGCGCACAACGGGCATACTAGTTCCATGAGGAGGTCGTGGGCGCCCGCTCGGGTAGGGTTTTTATTTATTTTATTTTTTTGGGGGGAGGAGAGATAGTTAATCCAATGTTACCTATTGAATACACATGATAATCTTGTTTCATGTTTATTGGTTTATTCCGCAAAGTAATATATATTACAAAAAGAATAAACTATATAGAAAAACTTTCCCAGTAAAACCAAACTTGTGTTGAATGCAATTTTCAAAAGAAATATTGCTGTCCCTCACTTCACAAATGTATTACTATGCACCTAGGTTGGCATAGTATTAACCAGTAATACATTTGGGTACCCGTTTTTCAAAAAACAACATATTTTTACACCTTTTCCCCCAAATTCTGGCTTCTACTCTTGTGTAAGTATTATGTTATATCATGGCAAGGATCCAATGAAAACTAGTATTGTTTGGATCAATCATGGGTAAATAAATGTAAGGAATAAATACAAATACATAATTAATACTTTGATTTACCTTGTATGATAAATAAAACATATAGGTTGTCCATTATGTCACATTACAAAATGTGTACAGGTTAACCCCTAAACACCCTAAACCAATCCTTTCCTCAAATAAAATAGCAATGTTCTGATTAAGATAACTGCTAGTAAATTAGCAAAAAACCATGGGCAATACGTATAACTTGTTACTGAAGTAAATTATTCAATAAAATAGAGCCCCGCTTAAAAGATATTCAAGGGATTTCAACAATGGCTCATTTAGATTTTATGAACATATAAGTCATAAATTAACAAGAATACCAAGTCTTTATTGCAAAAATAATATATCCTCCACCTATAACTTCAAGTAACAAAATATCAGGAATACAACTTCATAAACCACAACCAAATAGGATAGAATGTCTGATATGCGATATCCTCATGCGGCCAACAACCATGTCTGACCCTCTACATATGATATAACGGAAACCAGCCTGTTGTAAGGTTTCAGACATAGTGCTAGCCATCAATTGGACACCCTGTTTACTGTATGTACACCCTGTTTACTGTATGTACACCCTGTTTACTGTATGTACACCCTGTTTACTGTATGTACACCCTGTTTACTGTATGTACACCCTGTTTTAACCCTCCTACTATAGCTGGACTTTAGTGGCAAGTGCCTATAGAGGTCAAAATCAGTCAACTGCCTGTTTTGACTGTTGACCCAAATGTGCACACAGGGGTATTTTTTACTGGTTTTTGCTGTCATTTTGACCACCCTCAACAATACCAGACAATGCTTTTACCAGTCAAAAACGGTCGACTCATTTTGACCTGTAAATGTACTTACTACACGTAAGGTTTGACAGTGTTTGACTTTTAAGTGCACTAGATATACCTTGGCAAGTATATCAACATTTTGACCCTTGTAGTAGTAGTAGTAGTAGGAGGGCCAATATAATAATACTGTGTACTTATATAGAGTACTATTATATCCACCAAACTGGTGCTCATGGCATCTTTATTAGCCCTGCTCATCAGGCTCATAAATCATTTTATTTGTAAAACACATGCAAAAGTATTGAAAGTATAACATTTGGACACCTATTTCTAATAACAAGTTTGGATGCCGTTTTTCAAAATCATGTCTTATACTTGAGCACTGGAGTAGAAAATTTGCAAATTTGAGTCTAGTATAGCTGAATGAATAAATAATGTTTAGTGGCTGAACTTTGCAGTCTTCAGACCCTTTATATAATCATTTCTTTTACACATTCACGCTTGGTATTATACTCGATGGACACAGGATCCAAACTTCCATTAAAAACATGCACTTCGTATCCGCATCCAGCAAATGTAAAACAATTTTCAATATGTCCGACATGCATATAAGTGTTGCATGTACACATTCACAGTCTCCGCTCAAAGTGCATTTTGATTCAAACATTTTGATTCGAAAAAAGAAAAATTATAATTATGAATCTCATAATTATATGGAAATGTTGGAAAGATATGCAGGAAATATATTCCAGAAGAGCTATCAATGAAGTTTGATACATGTTATAAAATCATTAATTTTGATATTTTGATATTTTGGATATTTTAACTTATTTAGGGCCACAACAGCTGGTAGCAGGCTTTTCCATCGCAGAACATTCCTAAAAATAAAAACAATTATCATAAATATGATTTTCAATTAAAGCAATGCGCTTTGTAACATTTTATGAACTCCTTAATCACTTCATAAATTAAAAAAAAAACCAGCCAAACAGTAAATATATGAGGTCATATTTCTTACTTCGCAGAACATTCCTAAAACATAAAAAAAAATTCATAAATATGATTTTTAATTCAAGCAATGCTCCGTGTAAAAGGTTATGCACTCCTTGATCACTACATATATACAAAAAATAAGAAAAAAAACAACCTATAACTTTATTTTTCCTTTATAGAACATTCCCATGAAATAAATTATCATAAAAATTAGTTTCAATTCTAGGATTGCAACATTTTATTAACTATGAAAACACTATATGACACTATAAGGTCATATCTTTTAACTTACCTTTTTTGGGGCACGGCTGGTTGCAGGCTTTTCATTAGCAGAACATTCCTAAAAAAATTAAATATTAATTATCATAAATATGATTTTCAATTCTTGCAATGCAGTTTGAAAATATTATACACTCCTTCATTACTTCATAAATACAAAATGTTCTTTATACATATTTCTAATTTTTTTTAGGGGCCACTGGTAACAGGTTTTTCCTTGATAGAACATTCCTAAAAAATATATATGTTTTAATTATACCAGTGCAGTTTATAACATTTGATAAACATTTCACAAATACAAACATGAATATATTTACTTTCTGAGAACTACAACAGCCGCCTGTGGAAGCTTGCTCTGTAGAAATATACTTAAATGGATCCACAGGACATTCCTAAAAACAAAGTTCACAATAATAAATAAAGCCTTTTAGTTTTAAGCACTAGTAAATGTTTGCTAAAATGTATTTATATAAATTCATACTTTATGATGATTAAATGTGCTGAAATAATCCAGATATTTATGTACAAATGGAGAAGTTGTTTACAATTTCTCACATTGGTCGATGAAGTGTAGTAATCTCTTTGTTACCATAATGAAGTGTAGTAATCTCTTTATGTTACCATAATGAAGTGTAGTAATCTCTCTTCATGTTACCATAATGAAGTGTAGTAATCTCTTTATGTTACCATAATGAAGTGTAGTAAACTCTTTGTTACTATAATGAAGTGTTGTAATCTCATTATGTTACCAAAAGAAGTGTAGTAATCTCTCTTCATGTTACCATAATGAAGTGTAGTAAACTCTTTATGTTACCATAATGAAGTGTAGTAATCTCTTTATGTTACCATAAGAAGTGTAGTAATCTCTCTTCATGTTACCATAATGAAGTGTAGTAATCTCTTTATGTTACCATAATGAAGTGTAGTAAACTCTTTATGTTACCATAATGAAGTGTAGTAAACTCTTTATGTTACCATAATGAAGTGTAGTAAACTCTTTGTTACTATAATGAAGTGTAGTAATCTCATTATGTTACCAAAAGAAGTGTAGTAATCTCTCTTCATGTTACCATAATGAAGTGTAGTAAACTCTTTATGTTACCATAATGAAGTGTAGTAATCTCTTTATGTTACCATAAGAAGTGTAGTAATCTCTCTTCATGTTACCATAATGAAGTGTAGTAATCTCGTTATGTTACCATAATGAAGTGTAGTAATCTCTCTTCATGTTACCATAATGAAGTGTAGTAATCTCTTTATGTTACCATAAGAAGTGTAGTAATCTCTCTTCATGTTACCATAATGAAGTGTAGTAATCTCATTATGTTACCATAAGAAGTGTAGTAATCTCTCTTCATGTTACCATAATGAAGTGTAGTAAACTCTATATGTTACCATAATGAAGTGTAGTAATCTCTTTATGTTACCATAATGAAGTGTAGTAATCTCTTTATGTTACCATAATGAAGTGTAGTAAACTCTTTATGTTACCATAATGCTGACTTTTGGATATGGGATTTGTGTTCCTGTCATTTCTTAGGCCGATAAAAAGTCTCTGGTTTCTGGTCATAGGTCGGCTTCAAAATTAGTGCAGTGATGGGCTTCTTTTTTTTTTAGAGGGGGAATATTTTTATTTTGACAACTAGTGAAATACGTGAGTGCGGGTTTGAGGTGCCGCAAACAGAGACCAGACACTGGAGCCTTTTTTTGGGCCTAAGGTAAGACCACTCCTGGGAGACAAATTTCTCAGTATTTTGGATATCACCAACTACTTCTCATCAAGTTATTGATCAAAATTTTGGCGTGTGTGTTTTGATAATCACTAATAGTGAACCCTGCCTTTGACATCATGGTTTTAACTGCTTATAGCATTTACAGTTCAAAAGCGACATTTATTTTGTTAAGAAAATTAATAGTAGCAAGACAAAATGGCCACAGGTTTACTGCCAGATCACATGATGATAGTCCCAGCATTCCTCCAGACTCTGTGTCTATTTCTAAGATCTACATGTACCTCTTTAAGTGTTGCTTCATTCAATGTAAACACACTGGAATAGCGAGACTCATGAATGATCTGTGCAACTTCACCACTGACATCTACAGGACACCCTTTCTGATGTTGAAAAGGGAATACAATAGAAATTACATTAATGAAGAGTTTGAAGGGGAATGCCAGACCATTGATGATATTGGCAAAACGGATCCTATGAGTATGCGTACTCTCTTTGAATCAAGATATACATTAAAGGGAAGGTATAACATTGGTAATTTTGGCAAAACTGCTTTTAAGAGAATGTTGACTCTCTTTGAAACTTGACTTCTCTCATCTAAATTAAAACTGACAATAATTACACTTTTCTTAAAATTGACAGGTGGGTGCACATGCCCCCCCCGGGTTCCTGGGGGGGGGGGGGGAGAGGAGAATGACATGCCCCCAGAAAAAGTGGTGCACCCCCTAGTGTCCCCCTAAAAGATTGGACTCTAGTTACACCACTGGATTGATAACATCACCAGCTTTACACAAATATAATTTTACATTAAATCTATACCGTTAAATGGCGGTTTACCATGCTACGTCCACTGTCCACACTTCTCTGTACGAAATGTGTATGGTACCCAAGGTATCTCATTAAGAATCCAACAAAAGTGCTGTGTTACCTTGAATTTTGCCAAAGCATCAAAAGGAAGTTCATCTGGGTAATCTGTCACCGTGCCAAGGTAGGTTACCTCTGACCTACTGGATATTGCCCCGGATATCTTGAACAGGCGGTAAGTGGCAGACACAAAGTGGATACCAGCTGAACATAATGAAATAAATAATTCATTCATTCATTCTAGTTTTCATAGACTTGTGTGTAAGTACGCCAAGATGTCACCTCTAATAGATAAAACAAGTTACCATCGGGACATACCTTTCTTCAAGGGCGCTGCAACCGTTTCATTGCCAGCTTCCATCATCATGGAAGATACCAGCCTTGGTGTTGCAAAACCGACCTCTCCTGCAAAGGTCACCAAATCCTGCCAGGTCATAGCTCCTGAAATGCACTCTCCTGCAAATGAAGACAGACAAAGAATGCTAATGAAGAACAGACGTCAACTAAAACTCTAAAACTAAAAGAATGACATGACAGACTTTTTACCCCATAGCATTTTATCTTTCTGTAGATGTTCAGGGACCACTTTGTTGGTGTACATGTCACTGAAGTAAAACTCCCCGCCTGGTTTCAGCACGCGGTAGGCCTCCATCAAGACGGCCTTCTTGTCTGGGGATAGATTTACCACACAATTTGACCTGGAAAATAAGAGATACGTTTGTGAAACTGCACCTTTTAATATAGTACCATACCAATTATGATCAAAAATAGAACAAGTAGTTTACACAGTGGCTTTGTAGTCTTCCATGGATTAGCCAGAAAAATACACAACATGTGGGTACATGATTGCTACAACAACCTTCCCTTCCTTGTAATTAATGCAAACAAGCTGTCTGAGCATGAGTCTTTTGTACAGGGGTGTAATTTGACAAAAATAAAAAAATCCTGAAAAATAGGTAGCAGGCCTGGGTCTCCCTTTGATTTAGAGGACAAAGCCCCATGAACCTCCTGGATGTTTAATTTTGGAGGATTTACTGACTCTCCACATCCCCACAAACAAGGAACTAGAGGTTTGGACACAATACAGGCTACTTCTTTCTTTCCTTGGTGGCTACTTCTCTTCTTTCAAGAACATTTTGAGGCAGAATGAGATTTGTAAAAAATCCTGAGAAATGTTTGTACATGTTTATGAACAAGTTAGATTTTGGCAGGAGTTTTTGAAAAGGGTGTGGCCAATTGTGACCACAGCACAGTTATGATATGACAATGTACAACATTTAAATACACTGGCCACAGCATCTAATACAAATTACTTACACAATGAGATCAAACTGATTATCTTGAAGACCAGCATCTCCAAGCTTCTCAATGTATCCCTTGACAAATTCAATATTCTTCTTGATGTACCCAAACTTCTTTGTGTGGTAGTCTACAAACTTGTTGGCCATTGCAAGCTGTGGAGTATACAGTTACATATTACATTTACATTAACCCTAACCACGCCAAAGCCATCAAAATCCTCCAAGGGGCACTTTTTGGGAAAAATTCAGCACTGTTGGAAACTGGTACTTTCATCTCTTCAAATGGGGCAAAATTACTACCTGGCAAGAAGTACAGGCCATAAGTGCTGAATATGAAAGATCAATGAAAATGCATGGTGCATTTTGAAGATAAGGACATGTTTCCAAAAGTGCACTGATGGATTTTGGAGGATTCAGGAAGGTTCCTAGCCAGAATACCTACAGGGGGTTAGGGTTCAGGAAGGTTCCTAGCCTGAATACCTACAGGGGGTTAGGGTTCAGGAAGGTTCCTAGCCAGAATACCTAGGGGATCAGGGTTAATGTGAAAGATGTGATGCTTTACATCAAATTCCATTGTGTAACACTTTCCCATGTATACTACATATGTCCAGCTTAGCTATTTTTTTAGCGATTTTGGAGATCCAAAATAAGATGTCGAGTACAAATGGTTATTTTCATAGAAAAAACGCAATATTTGCTACAGCCTCCAAAACTTAAACAAAGTAGAGCTTCAGTGCTTGTTGGAACAAACACCAGATGTTCTGATTTGACTTCCAGTTCAATGAAATGATCAATGATGATCATATTTGGGAAAATGTCAGAATATTGTTATTATAACATTATCAATTCCAACTTCAAAAACAATTGTTTTAAATCATTTTATCACGAAAGTGATCAAATGCGTTATGCGCAACTTACAATACGGATCGGGTTTTCTCAATGGGCAATGGGCATGCATATTGTTGTGCACTCGTTAGCCAGCGGCAGGCTTATGGGCTATTTTCCACGTGAAGCCTTTTATATGCCCAGGTTGGATCATGGCACAGCCAATCAGGGGCATAGGCGGGAAGTTTCCCGCTTTTAGGCCTCCACCAATAGTTTGTCTGGTGGCAAACTTTGGTGGAGGTTTTTAGCCAATCAGGTTGCGCGCTGTAAAGGTTGGCGCTTGGTGTCAAGCAACCAGTGCGGTTTGGGGCATTCTTGTCACAGCTCCTTGTTTATTAACAAGTCCATGGAGTTTTGGGGTTAGCGGTTTATGTTTTTCAACAAATTTAACTTTTCTTCGGTGGATACAGTTCTATCTGTGTACGATTCAACTAGTCTGGCGACAGGAACTTTTACAACGGACCAGTTTCGGTTGGTTGTAACAAATAGTTATTTTCAAGAACTAACGTTATTGTATAAATTTCTTCGTGGGCAGATCGACTGGTGCGCACGACTCGTGAGACGGCTCCGTCTGGCGACACGAATTTTTGGATTCTCTTCATCATTAGAATAATAGAAGAGTTTTTGTGACAGTAGTTCATCTTCAATGTAACAGTTAGATCTTCTGTTGTCTTTTTATGGATTGATTAATCACTGCAGTACATCGGCCTTCACACCTCTTCGTTTTGTTTGCGGTTGCACAACCTTTCCTTTACTGGGCTGAATTTGTTGTCACGAGGGAATAGGGGCCTAACGTTAACGTTAACTTTACAATTTACGAGGCGACCTTCGAGTCCGGTCTCCCGACTACAAGCCCTTGATGGCAATTGCAGCTTGAGCTAGTTCATTGTCTATTGACTGTATTGCGTCAGTCATTTCAATGATGCCACGACCGAAGCGTCAGGTTCGCCCTCCAGCCCGGTTGCGAGCGACTCCGGTGACGGGTCAGTGAGGCACGAGAGCTCCCCCTACCGAAGGCTAAGCGTAGTCGCACGGCCCCCTTCCCAGACGCCAGGCTCATCAGACATAAGACGGTGGAGGTTTCAACCCCAAGCTCGGTGACAGTGTCTGTACCCTTGTTATCTGGATCTGATGCTGGCATGACCACCCACCATACCAGCCGTCCAGTCAGGTCAGTCTAGTCATGGAGGAAGAAAACAGTTTTCTTCCTCCATGGTCTAGTGTACCCTTGCATACGGGAAGCAGCCATTGCCGCTGGACTTGTGGACTTTAATGATTGTGGTAATCCCACTTGGACTGGTTTTGTTTCTAGTAGCCTAATATTACTTATTATTAGCTCTTTTTGTCAAGGCATTCCTTGTTATACTACTCAATATCTAATTTTGACCAATGGAGGTATTGTTGTTTACTATTGTTTCCATGGCAACGATTGTTTACATCGTTAACAACTAAATTAAAAAAATTTATAAACTGTTTCGGACAACATTCAGGTACACCTTCATAGAGTTTCAGGGCCGTGGAAGCTAGTATTTACAATATGGCAGTTTCCTTTTGTTTACCAACTTGTTTACAATGGTAAACAATACCAAAAGGAAACCTCTTGAATCAAAAGCTCCATAGGAAAATTGAACAAAATTTCCTGAAAACGTAAACAGTAAAAAGGGAATAACTTGATAACCGTAAGTCCGGTTTGAATGATTCAAAAAGAATTGCAATTAGAACTATATTCTCTATCATAATATATCAAAAGATTTAGCATAAAAGGGCATTTCAAAAATGGGTTGCGGTCCCTTCTATAATTTTAGTGCCCCCAGTCATTTAACGGGTCCAGTGTTTGGATCCTTAATCCTGTGCTTTCTGGCTTTAACCAAGCCGCTTGCTAAAGTCAGCCAAGCGGCGTTGGTACTAGTAGTGGTGGCATTGTGCCATCAGTGCTCGCAACTTCTGTTCTGCCAAGCATTAGTCACCAGCTCCCTACGGTTACAGGGGGGGATGGTCACTGGGCCTCAAGTTTTTCCCAGCATGCTTCTTTCAACGCAGGCGCCTAGTGCTAGGTTTGGCTTCTTTAACTCAGCCGGCTCCTATTCCACGCGCCGACTCAGGTTACTGCTGGGGGGACACATTTCGCAGTCATTGAAAGAAAAGATTTGGAGTAGTGCTTACATTGAAATGTCAATTTTGTTTATTTTGTTTATTGGAAGTCCTTCAGTGCTTGCCAAAGCTCATAGGTCTTCGGGTTCTGAAGATGTTTCTCACGTTCTGGCCATGTGTGCACGCATGCCGCTCTATGGGTAGTGCTGGGCAGCGCTCTCGTACAGCATTTACCAAAAGTGTTGGTAATCCAAAGGCCATGCAAGGGTGCAGGTCGCATTGCTGGTCCATTTCAAATTGCCCACTTCGGTTTAGTGCCTATAAAATATATAACAAATAATAAAATCAATAAATAAAAAAAATTAAAAAAAACACCTGGGACTTTTTGTCTCATTCAAATGCTTTTCATTGGTAAGGTTAATGCAAAGTGAATTATGCGTCATTTGGTGTAGGGGTTTTGCAGGCAGGCTGTAATGCATGGCTTGCTGAGGCAGACATTAAATCAGCTTTTCGGCTCTTGCCAGTTTCCCCTCGTGGTTACGAGCTTTTGGGTTTCAGGTTTGGGGGCCAATTTTATTTTGACAAGTGCCTGCCGATGGGATGTTCCATTTCCTGCTCGCTCTTTGGGAAGTTTAGCACTTTTCTGGGTTCCAGCTATGTGTGAAAGCAATCGCACATTCAGGTTTTGTCACACATTATCTGGATGATTTTCTCAAACTATCTCATAAGTGGGGCTCGAAATCGACACTGTTCAAGGGCAGGTCCGGGTCCCACAGGTCAAAGTTCAACCACTCACAAGGCAGATTCAACTCTTGCTTGGCAGGCCAAAAGCCAGTTTAGTTCAAATCCAATCCTTAGTGGGGTCATTGAATTTTGTGTGTAAAGCAGTTGCGCTGGGGCGTGCGTTTTTACGGCGTCTTATTGCACTGACAGTGGGCCTCCAGCAGCCGCATCACAGGGTGCGCCTTTCGCAAGGTGCGAAGCTCGATCTGGTCATGTGGCTGTCATTCTTGCAGCGCTATAACGGTCTTACTACATTCCTGCGGGAAAATTGGGATTCAATTGCTGCTCTTGGATTATTTACTGACGCTGCTGCATCCATCGGCTATATGGCTTCTTTCCAAGGGAGGTGGGTTCAAGGGCGTTGGCCGTCAGAGTGGCTGGCTAGTTCTCCGTCCATTGCTTTAGTGGCGCTCCTCTGTTGGGCCCCCTTGTTGATGAACTGCAGGGTGTTGTTCCGGTACGGTAATATAGTCTATGAGCTTGTGGAGTCCATATGCATTTTTGTATACAATCTTTGAAACTTTCAGAATCACCGGTCTACATGTCAACAAATCCAAATCCACTTGATGCCATTTTTTCCTATCGCCCCTGGGGCGGCCATTTTGATTTTCAAAATGGCCGCTATTTTTGGCATATTTAGCATATGTTGTGTGCATATAAATATATTAAATATGACTGAATTGACATAGATCTTTATTTTCCAAATGTCTAAACAGTATTATTATAATTTTGAAGCTTTTAATACTTCATATATATTTCAGCGGCCATTTTGAAATTCAAAATGGCCGCCATTTGTGGTAATACATGTACATATATCAAATATACAGTCTCGTCTCGAAAACAAATCTTTTTGATCCAGCAAAGTTATTACCCACTGATCGTCACTAATGACTGATTGAACAAATGACCAGTGAGTGTTAATGTTTCTGAAAAAATACTGAGACAAGATTGTATCTTGAGCACTTATTCTGCCAAAAAGACGACCATTTTGATTTTTCTGCTGCCCAGATAAGCAGTAGCACTTTCCGGTTAAGACATACCCAAAGAAAGACTGGATAACCCAAGACTCTTCCAATGGGACATGTCAAACCTTCCAGAAATCCACGGGACACAACTATGCTTAAGCAATAATGACGATATACACATTTAAGATACAACTTGATGATGTTGCAGAGCATCCCTTTGTCCATATCAGTCATTATATTTAAGGACAGTCTCTGGACTGAAAAATTAAGCCAGATGAGACCTTATTTTTTAAAACGATAACTTTGTGATTAATTTTGGTAAGTTAAGGGAGAAAACAACCATTTTATGCATAGTAATAGCATATAGTTAAAATCATGGTCTTTTTCCAAACATAATGCCTTGATAATCGAGATGTACCATAAACCTACTGACTTCAATAAGTGGAAACTGTTTTTTCCATCATAAGTGTCAACTTTTTTGTCAACATTATCTGCAGACACACAAATAGGGCGACCTTTTACCAACCCGTGTGGCACAAACACGCCGTGTGTGATGATATTTTTTGGACAGCATGGGCGATCTGGCTGTAGACTTGAGTGACTCGGCTATATGATATACCGATATTAGCATTGCTAAGTAATGTAACGGCTTTCTGACTACGCAGGTTCGGTGATACATCCATACGGATAGGCCTACTGCATATGAACTTTCAAGCCGTCGGCGAAAACTTAACAACGTAGAATTGGATTTTGCTGCATGTGCCACTTGTCTAGTAGTCTTAAATTCTTGTTTCATGGTCTGTGAGATTATGACAGATGATTTATGCAAAGCCTTTTCACAAGACTTAGTTGTAGCCATCTTACGATCCTGAAGAATCCATTTATTCATTGCTAAAAGTTCAACAGGAACGCCACATTCACTAGAACCATCAAGGGACCCTGTAAATGTCCATGACTTTTCATGTTTTACATTTGAAACAATCCGCCTGATTATTTTAGCACACTTGAAGATAGTATTTAGATCAGCTCTTATGTCTCGCTCATCTGTAGCTAAATCTAGTGCTTTACGGCCTGCTTGTTTAGAATGTAACACGCATGGTAAGGTACCCCTATGTTGCGATATGACAATATTTGGTACATTCTCTGAGATCTGAGCTATTAATGCTCTGCGTGCTATGGTTGTATTGATGCCATGTTCTTCTAATATCTCCTAATACACATTTTCTGCCTGAATTGTGGTTATGTAGTCTCCCGAGTAAATGTTTTCCTGCAGATTATCAAATAATTCAATCTCTGCAATAAAAAGTCTTGTGTTGTCAACATTTGTGTCAGTTGTACATTTTTTAAGGCCAATTAACATGTTTTTGCCAAGCTTTGAGCTTGCACCTATTGTGGTACACAATGTCCCTTGCAAGTAGGTCTTCCTCTACTATTACATCTGCAAGTTGCAATTTCCACAAATCATTGTCACTTTTTTCAACAATCTCTTTAATTGATCTTCCACTGTTGACACTTTGGCAAGCATGTTTAATTTCATCTTGTTTTGTAGTGTCACCTCCTTGACAAAAGAAACACACCTGACGATTAAAATGCTCAGCAGTAGATCTTGTGAGTTTTACTGAATTCGTACACGGGGGTGTAGAAGGTCGACTTTTTCGATTTTGTAGTGGGTCATTATTTTGGAACCTCTTTTCATCTCTTTCAATTTTAGTTTTTGAAGTTGTATCACTATAGCAATTGGGATGCCACTGTGCACCTTTCTCAAGGAGTTCATCCCCTGTTGTTCCACGCAGTCTTTGTGAAATACTAATGAAATCAGGATTGCCTAATTCGCACCTCTTATGCACGCTGCGCAGAAATGTATCATATGAAGACATATGTTTTGGTGTTGATTTGATGTTTTTCAT
Organism: Zoroaster sp. YZ-2022; assembly: GCA_029582265.1. Classification (NCBI taxonomy): domain Eukaryota; kingdom Metazoa; phylum Echinodermata; class Asteroidea; order Forcipulatida; family Zoroasteridae; genus Zoroaster; species Zoroaster sp. YZ-2022. Next base: position 21,603,598 of record CM055825.1, on the reverse strand, counting down.
TTTTCAAAACATTTTGACACATAATGCACAGACTGAAATCTGTTGGTTTTATTTTAGCAGGAGGCTGATCTGTGCTCATGATGTTGAATATTAAGCCCAAGTCTTATTTTGTTTCAACATTTGTTTTATTTGTATGTGTGTACTGTGTACTAAGATTAAGAATACGATTACAAACTTATTATCACGAAGCTGGTAAAACAAAACGATGTTTTGGGCTGGTATGAAAACTGCAGTTAGGCTTGATCTTGGCGTTGTTATAACCAACAAGGACTATCAATAATAGTGACAAACAGTTTGTTAGTTATATGTCAGACTATCTATTTATAGACTATGTCATTAACGTTAGAGCCGAAAAAGTGACAAAAATTATCGAAACTTACGCTGGCCTAATATCAGTCGTGTACCTTGTCTAACACTAAGGAGTACACCCAATAAATATCACGAGGCACCACACTAACATCAACCACATTGACGAGTGTGAAGTAGTTGTCAAACTCAAACCACGGAGGAAGACAGAAAAGTGGTATTCCTGAAGGTGTTTCTGTATATATTTTTTTCTATGTTATATATCTGATAACTTTATCGTATTTCTTGTTACTCACGAGATTATTTTGACAAAAATAGCAAACTGAAGAGAGTTTCGATGATGAAATCCTGCCGTAAAAGTTCACTCCGGCGACGTCAGTGCCCATTTATCCAGTGCAGTACATGTACACACACAACGGTGCGTGTGGGTGACCTTCGCACACCTTTGCATGTGTATACGTCGCGGTGGTCCGTTTGCGAAACCCGTACAATCCAGAATCATATTACATAGCGGTAATTGGACAGATTCCGAATAATGCAAGGATCGTCATTTGGGCACAAAACTGAAAAATAACAATTCGTGTAATTTCGTCGTCTGTATTTTAGTTCGGAAAAAGCCCCAAAATATATCATTCCGGTGATGGGAAAAATTGACATCAAGTGGATTTGTGTTCTTTAGTGTGTCAGGAGTAATCCCTGAAAATTTCAAAGATTGTATACAAAATTGCATATGGGGGAACTTTTTCTACCATAAGCCCCCTGACTAATATCGCTGTTGTGGGGATCATAAATAAACAAACGTCGCCTTGTATGCGCATTTTGCAATTAGTGCGGGCAATGGTCATGCAATGCCTCAAATTCAGTGCATATACCAGGTGTTCATAATAACATAGCTGATGCACTTTCTCGTTTTCAGATGGGGCGCTTTCGGGCCCTAGCTCCAAGGGCCCAGCCGGGCATGACCCCTTTACCTCAGCTGCCCCACGTGTTTTAGCAGCGGAAATGGGACGTTGTTAAGTTTGGCGTTCGCTAAGAATACACACACGGTTTACATGTCGGGGTGGCACGCCTTTTGCCGTTTTAACTGTCAACTGTTTCTCCGCAAGACATTGCAGGATTCATCTCATGGCTGTCTTTACATTACTATTCTCCATCCACAATTAATACATATGTGGCAGGGGTGGGGTGTTTTTGTAAACTTAGAGGATGGGCCAGTCCAACTAATAATTTTATTGTGGCAAAATTGCTGGTAGGTTTACAGGCGGGACGGGGCTAGGCAAGATGAGCGATTGCCGATTTCATTGTCGCTTTGTGCCGACTTTTAGAGGCGTTGCCCAAGGTATGTGCTTCCCAATTTGAAACCACCATGTTTCGGGCAGCTTTTTTCGGCTTTTTGCGCGTTTGGGAGTTTACCGCCAATTGCACTTACCATATGCAAGAGTCTATGTTACAGTATTCCGGTGTGGGTTTCTGTGGCAATCAATCTAGCATGTCTGTGGTACTGCATGGCCATTCGTCATTCTAAAACTAATCAGGCTGGCCCTCCACAGTGGGTTCATATCACAAGGCTGCAGATTGTGGCAATCTGTCCAGTTACTGCTTTGCAAGGGTATTTGCAAGCGCGGGAACAATTGTCCGGCCCCTTGTTCCGCCATAAACGCGGTGATCCTCTCACGGTATCAGTTCACAGTGGTGCTTAGGGCTGCTTTGTTGTTTGTGGGGTGGCGGGCGATCGCTATCGGTCCCATTCTTTCCGGATGGGAGCTGCGTCCACAGCTGTTGCACTGGGGGTGCCCGTTGCAGACATAAAGGGGTCTGGTCACTGGCGCTCGACCCAATCTGGTGCGTTGGAATGGCCGAGGAGGTGCTCACTTGAAGGATCTTCATGGTTTGCTATCAGGGTTTCATACCCCTATCCCCGCTTTGATCATTTTGCATTTAGGGACGAATGATTTGGTATCTCATGACTTGTTCACTTTGAGACAGCTCATCACTTCGGCCTTGGGCATTTGCCGGTAAAGGTTTCCGCAAGCTATTGTAGTTTGGTCAGACATTCTCCTGAGAATGTTCTATTTTGGTGCCACTTCTCAAAAATCCATCGAGAACGCACGTAAAGCAGCCAATCGTTGGGTGAAAGCGCAGTGTAAAAAGCTTGGGGCTAGGGTACTGCAGCACCCGCAGTTTATCTGGTCGGATGCTAGCCTTTATCGTTTCGATTGGGTCCATCTGTCTCCAAAAAGGGCTTTCCATTTTCAAGGCTAATCTGTGTAATTGTATTCTGTCTGTGCTGTAACTGGTGCACTTTTGTGGGTGTTTTTGTTCTGTTCCTTTGGGCGCGCTTCTTAGGCCTGGGCGAATAGTAAAATTTACTATTCGATTAATCGCGCGGCAACTTTTCGCGAATAATCGACTATTCGCGAATAGTTGGCCAATTTTTTCCCGCGGTTTATAAAAGTACTAAAACAATCAAAACAATTGCTTTGATAGTAATTTGTAACATTCAGACAATAAACAAACACATACATTAAGCTCTTTAATGCCTGTTGTTGTTTTTTCTTTATTTCTTGCAAAATTGTACTCGAAATAATACATTTTCGTAAGTGAAAATCAAGTCGCCGTTGAGTTATTACTCTGGCAGTGTGGGAAACTTCCAGCACAATTAGCATGAACAGTGCACATTGAGCACATACTAAGTCACGCGCAGTTACGTTCATCCCATATCAACAGAGGGAAGTCCACCTAAACCCCATAAAATGAACGCATTGAAGAGATCTTGTTTATATTTAAGTCGCCGTTAAGAGAAATACCAATAAGTTAACGGTCCCCCCTGTTATTTCAAATCGATTAGCCTAGTCCTATACACAAAATAAAAAATAACCATGCAAGCAGTACGTGTTTATGCTCATGCAGAGGCCACTTTTTAGACGTATTCGTTGTTTACGTCCAAAGCTTCCACAGTGTGCCCCGCTGTGCTTTGCAGCGGTCAAATGTAATCTTCACATACCCCCCTCAAGCGTTCACCCCATTTCACCTTTTTCTGAATTTTGTTTAGGTCAAGATTCACCCGCATGCAATATTTTTTAGGCAAAGATTCACCTGCCTCAATAAAAAATCAGGTCAAGATTCACCCTTACCAAAAAAAATTCGGGTGAAGATTCACCACGGCTATTTTTTTAGGTGAAGATTCACCTCAGCTAAAAAAAATTAGGTGAAGATTCACCTGAGCCATTTTTTTAGGTAAAGATTCACCAAAGAGAAAAAATGTTTTGGTTCCTTCTTTTTATGACACATGTACTTCAATCAGTCAAAAGTAAAGAGCCAACCTTTTCTTCCTATTGTACCATCATCATTTTCTATTTTGTTACTCTCTGTTATTTTCTTGTATGATACATTGTTGTATTATGGTAGTTTATCTTAACAGCAATATGAAATAAAGTGTGGCCAGAGAAAATAAATATGATGCACAACTTTAAAATGTCTGTTTGCTTCCTCTTTCCTTGTCTCAAAATTGAAAAACAATGAATCCAAATATTAAAGTCAAACAAGCAGGGAGAGAAGCAGAAACATTTTGACCAAACCAAAATATAATGCGTAACTAGTTACATGTAGGCTTTAGCTTACATGTAGGCTTTAGCTTAGGTCTAACTAACGTAATTATTCGTTGTGTAGCCTACCTCCAACTTACAGGCCTTTTCTTTCATTGTCGTTGTTCATTTCTTGTTGACAGACATTTATTTATTACATCACAATAAAAAGTCCCATTGGTAACATAGGCCTACGTGTAATGTTGTTAGAAACGAACTGGGTTGTGACAAAAACTAAAATGTTGGCCCAGGCCATAATTAAACTAACCGGCCTAGCCTACAAGTACTAACGAGTAACGTTAGTACATACTACGTATGCCTAACGTTATGGATATAGGCCTAGTACCACAGGCGTCTCTAACGTATACGGCCCCACACATTACATAGGCCCTAGCGTTAACGTTAGGCTATCACTCAGAAACCAGAAAGAAATTTACCAAATTAGACTTTTACATAACGGAATTATATGTGATCGAAATTTTCCAATATTCACTATTACACAGCCACAAGTCTACGTTTTTTTAATGAGAATTATTAATTTTGACATCATTTTCAAAGCACTTCTAACGTTAACGTTACTTCTAATGTTAGCCTAAGCTACAGCCTACCGATCAGGTCTCGCACTCGCAGTGATATCACTATTATCCAGAGCCGGGGCACCCGTGCTCATATTTCCCCAACACTACTTCGCGTATCATTGAAAAAATATATTAAAGTAAAATGGGTAAAGATCTTTTTAATTTATACCAAGCTGGTAGTAGGCTCAATGAATCAAATAATCAAAAAGTTCAAGACATTTACCTGTCTACTTTCGTTTTTTCCGCACCCTGTGACTGACTGAAGTCAGGTTGGTTACATCATGGAGGAAGGAAATCCTTCCTCCATGGTTACATCATGATCATGCAATGCAATGTATTTCCATAACGCAGCAGACGATGTGCTGATACCATAAACATACTATTAGGAGGATGCGAATGAAGCTGTAGCTGTGGAAAGTACGCTGATATGATACAATGCAATGTATTTCTATGACGCAGCAGACGATGTGCTGATACCATAGAAATACTATTAGGAGGATGCGAATTAAGCCATAATGTAGCTGTGGAAAGTACGCTGATATGATACAAAGAAACATCCGGGTAATTAGCTTCGAGATATGTGATGGCTAACGCAAATGCGCTATAGCCTAGGCCTATACTATACAGATATATCGAGATCTGAACTGACAAACGGAAAATACTAGTCAGTTATTTGTTTTAGTTCCGTTTTGACGTTAGTTGGTTTCAAGTTCGACGCATTTCCATCGTTATTAATGAGGATTTTCGACAAGGTTTCACCCACATGTAATTTTTTTAAGGCAAAGATTCACCCTTCTTTGAAAAACTTTAGGTCAAGATTCACACCTCCCAAAAATAATTACGGTCAAGTTTCACCCATAATGTAAATTTTTGACCTGAAGATTCGACGTCGAAACGGCGTCGAATCTTGAACGAGGCTTGAGGGGGGTATGTGAAGATTCCATTTGACCGGATACCTTTGGTTCAGGCACGCACGTGGTGCATGTACCCTGAACTGATTTTGTACGACGGCCTATGCGTTTTGTGATTGACTTATGCTCACCGCAAATTACGTTATCATTATTGGACAAACTTTTCTTGGGAACCAAATGGGGCGTGGCAAACAATAACGTCATGTGATGCAATAAGTGGATCGGTGGGATTTATCATTACTCTTCAGTAGACCTTACATTACCTGCAAGTGCAAAGGCATTTACACCCGCAATGCGAAAGGCAGTGACCAATAGAACCATGCTTTTCGTAGTTAATATTTATGAAAATAAATTGACATTTTCAAACAAATCGATGTGTAATAAATAAACAACATGAAACATTCAAGTTAGTGTAAATTAATCGCAGTTGTTTAATCATCAATTCGTCATCCCCAGCTTTTCTTCAAAAACAAAAATGTTACATGATTTTGTAGTGTTCAAATTTAATTACTATTAGCACAAGTTTATGCTACAAAAATATGAAGTATGTTCATTCAGCACTCTGCAAGTACCCCCCGCGGGTGCAGAATTTAGAATAAATGGGGCACTGTTTGAGACTGCAGGATTCAAGTATTGATATTCCCCCTAGAAAAAGTGGTGCAATCCCTAGTTCCTCCAAAAATTGTTCTCTAGTTATGCCACTGCTCCAGGATGCCTATTGTCCAGTTGCTGGCAGTGATGAAGTGATTTATTCTTCATATAAATGTATTACACTGTATTACATTTATTCTTAAGCGCTTTAGACATCAGCAAGGCTATGAACAGAACAATGACAAGACAGTTACTTTAGGACAAAATGAGTGCACCATTATCATTCAGCAGGTAACAGTCGCTGCAGTCACAACCAGCCAGCCTGCTATGGAAGCTATGCATGGCAGGCTGGCTGGCTGTGACTGCAGCGACTGTTACCTGCTGAATGATGATAATGGCTATGCGTGTACTATTCGCGTACTATTCGCGAATACTACAATGCGTACCACTGCCTAGTCAAAACGGTGTAATTGGCAGTGTTACTCGCGAATAGTAGTCGCGAATAGTATTCGCGAATAGTTCGCAAACAGTTCACGACCGCAATTTTTATGCCGTGTAAATGCAATACATTATTGCAGGCAACAATTGCTGCAGTCACAGCCATCCAGCCTGCCCTGTCGCTTCCTCAAAGGCATTACTCGCGAGTACTATTCGCGAATACTGCAATGCGTACAACTACCAGCAGTGCCTGGACAGAACAGCGCAATTGGCAGCATTACTCGCGAATAGTATTCGCGAATAGTTCGCGAATAGTTCACGACCGCAATTTTTATGCCGTGTAAAGGCAATACATTATTGCAGGTAACAGTCGCTGCAGTCACAACCATCCAGCCTGCCATGTCGGCTTCCTCAAAGGCATTACTATTTGCAAACACGTACAAGTACATAGCTTACCAACATGACTAGACAAAACGGTGTAATTGCCAGCTTAATAGGATTACTTGCGAACAGTAGTCGGGAATAGTTACCAAACACTTCACGACCGCAATTGTTATGAATGGTTCAAAGGCAATTGGTCATTATTCGGGAATAGTTGCAGGTATTCGCGCTTGCGCGATTAATCGAATAATTCAAAAACCGCGAATACGAGTACGATTAGCAACAACTATTCACGAATAATCGAATTATTCGCACAGGCCTAGCGTCAGGGTTGCCAGTTTGGCGTTTTACACGCCAAAAACAACCAATTTGGCGTTTTTAAGTTGGTTTGGCGGGTAGAAATTAAAAGTGCCCGCCAAACGGCTTTTTGGCGTTTTTTTGGCGTTTTCAAATGGCCTACCATAAAAAATAAAAGTGAACTGGTATAAAGCCCAAACGCACGGCGCGCCGTGCGTGCAGACGGTCCGCTATCCAGTGCTGTACAGTCTGTTTAACAACAATATGTATCAGATAGAGCCAGATGTGAATGAACCACCGAGAGACGATCCGGAAGAATTCGATGAACCCTAATACGTTCAACTTGTATGTGCTTAGTGCTACCCGTGACGTGGCACACTATGATTTGATGTTCGCTTTTATGGTGTTTTTGTAACTTCTTGTTTTATTTATTTAAATTGAAAAGTAAGATTTTATAAAATTTACATTCTCAAATGATATGTTAACGTATCTTAATTGTAACGAATTGAATCCCATGTATTATACCTTTACATATAGGGTCAATTACCTAAAAATACATCAAATACAAATTTGGCGTTTTTTTATCCCATTTGGCGGACAATTTGGCGGACTGGGCTTCCGGAAAACTGGCAACCCTGCCTAGCGTTTCTCGCGTGTGGCAGTTTTGGGCGGAATAGCGCATTAACTTCCCACTTTGAGTGCAGCAGTTCTGGCAATTAACAGTTACTGCAGTCCTAGAAAATTAAACTTAATAATATGGAGATTTTAGTCCTTCGTTATTTACATGTTATCAAGTGATCATAGTGCCGGGATCTCCCTCGGGCTAGTTCAGACCGCAGCTTCCTAGGTGGGACGCGAACACTTGGTTGATTCATATTGTATTGATTCATATGATATGCTGTGTATTAGCATATGCTACACATGTGCATTATACTGTTTGTTATTGTCAACATTTAAATGTATGTTTTAATAACTATCCCCATTGGGGGTTAGTGGTGCCAGGTCTGGGTATACAGAGTCTTGGGTACGCTGTATAGGTGGTCCCAGCTGGTTTTTCTCTGAGGTCTTGGGTATCTCAGGGTGTGTGTTTGTTTGTCTTTATCAAATGCTGTTTAATGACAAATCCGGTTTGCCCATAGTTTGGTATTCCGGTGGTTGATGGTGTCAACCTCTTTGAATAAAAAAGCTTGAAAGCTGTGGCCAAGTGGCATTCAAATGAATTTGTAGTTGGTGCTATTTATTGTGAGTTCGAGTATAATCTGATACAATAGCGGGATTCGTGTCAACCCCCCCCCCCCCCTGGTAAAACCCATGTTCTTTTAATTAGTCTCACCTGATTGTCTGTCATATCGACACCAACCACTGAACCCTTCTCTCCAACGAGGTTGCTGATGGCAAAACAGTCCATGCCTGTGCCGGAGCCGAGATCCAGGACTCGCAGCCCCTCGACATGGCTAGGAATGGTCAGGCCACACCCATAGAACCTATAAATAATATATAGGATCAAAGTTGTAAAGATGTTCATTATTGGCACAGGGGTCGGTTAGTGGGGTTGGGGGTACTTACAACTTTCCCATGATCAGAATTTTTTTCCATGTTTCACTTCTGTGACTAGAATCCAGATCTTTCCCTGACAGATATGTTCATGTTTTTTTAGAGTCAGAATGTAGAATAACCACCACCACTTTTTTTTTCCAAATATGACAAATATCACAGATTTCCCTTTAAATGATTAAAAGTGTAGTCAAGTGAGAATTGGAAATATTTTTGGAGATTTTGAGCAATGAATGTATGCACATCCAGTGAGATGTTGGCCATTTTGTTGTCTTCTGAAAACACATGCTTAGACATTGTGCACAATTGGCGGATGGGTTCGACATTCTTTCAGACTAATGCAACTTTCCAAGAAATCATTTGATCCCTAGAGATAAATATGCTTACGTTGCAACAACTTCATCATGGACACTTGCAATGGCCCTCCTTACACTGGGCGATGGCCTTGCTGACAAAGCTACCTTGCAAGCATTTGTTTGTAGATCCGTGGACTTCTGAATAATATTCCCATAGTAATCCTTTACATTGTCGTGAACGTCAGCCATTTTGTTTTCACCCGGCTATTTGTTCCCTCGGGGGACTCTCTGCTGATTGTTTGATTTATTCTGGTATGTTAACCTTGAAAAAAAATTCAATAGAATCCAAAGAATTAAATTACTTCTGCCAAAAATAGTGTCATATTCTTTAAAATTATTTGTCTTACATAATAAAATTGCTCCGGCTGCTTTTTCCTCTACTGAAGTACAAGTAACTGTTAATCGACATCAAAAGCTTGTATACCACATACATCCAGTGACCCAGTAAGAAGAGGTTAGTCCATTCATTTCAACCCTCTAGTTTTAAAAATCAAACAAGGTGCCTGCATTTTTGAGAAAACCACCAGTTAGGTAAAAAGCTCTAGATGCCTGGTCCCGCCCCCCCCCCCCACTTTGCCCTTGTCTCCACCTAACATAGTCCGAATGCCTTTTCTGTTCAGTCTCCTATTTTTTGTTTAGAATAATTACGTAATTGTCACAGCGACAATTACCTTATTATTCTAAAAATATTAGACGGTGAGCAGAAGAGGCATTCGGACTATAGTCTCCACCGGCACATTACCGAAATTTGTTTTGGAAGACGTAAACACTTCCTGAATATAAATACTATACCGTTTGACGACCCAAATGACAAAACCAAATATTTCAAAATAATTTTCAAAATCTCCCACAGCCTCCGCTTCGGATCATTAGACGGTTGATTATGGAGTGCCATGGTCGAGCAGTTTAGTGCATCGGATATTTGTGTTCTGATGGCTGAGTCGTCAGAATGTGGGTTCGAATCCCGACTGCGACCATGGTGCTTAATTGTGTCCTTGAGCAAGACACTTTACCATAATTGATTCTCTCCACCTAGGGGTAAATGGTGAGGGCAGAGTTGGTTGTTGTGTTTGATTAGCCCTACATGCGCTGTAGTGTAATGGCAGCAATTGAGCTGTATACTCCCCCAGGGAGCTGAGATGGTTTCAGGAATGATTTAAGAGCCTGATGAGCAGGGGTAATAATATAATGCGCCTTGAGCACCAGTTTGGTGGATACGTGCGCCATATAAGTCCACATGATGATGATGATGATGATGATGATGATGATGATGATGATGATGTAGGGCATCATCATCATCATCATCATCATCATCATCATCATCATCATCATCATCATCATAAAGAGGTCAGATCTTAGAGAGGTCAGATCATGACGACTGTAGATATGCAAATTACATGTACACAATGCACATGTGCACGTTGTTGTTGGTTTTGGTTGGCACTTTCGGCAGACTACGTGCAGAGCTGCCAACTCTTCCGGATTCTGCGGAAGACTTCGCGTATTTGACGGTAATTTACTTACTTAAAATATATGCAAGGAGGCCACTCCTTTTGGCACCAAAAGGAGAGGCCTCCTTGCATATATTTTAAGTAAGTAAATTACCGTCAAATACGCGAAGTCTTCCGCAGAATCCGAAAAAGTTGGCAGCTCTGCACGTGCCATCAACAATAAATATTTAAGTTGATCTATTCTTCAAAGAAGTAAATGTATGTTTCAAATTAATTTATATGGACCAATCCTATCTGTGGCAGTGTGTACCTTCATGGGAATTGTTTTTTCAGGACCTTAAGACAGATCTAGGTTATTTAAGGTATTTTTTTAACATGTTAGAACAATGATAGTACTGAGGATTTTTTTTTTGACTGGACCCAAAAATCCCCACAAGTGTAGTTATTATAAAACAATATCTGTTGGGTGATCTAGTAAAATGTATATTACTGACTGTGAATCCCTGGGAGTTGGGCCATGTAAACATTCCCCCAGTCTTCATTGCATGTGTGTGAGCCTTGGTATACATTTGCCAGATTACCCAATTAAAGTTTATTTATTTTTATGCAAGCATTGGGATAGTTCAACCTAAGTACTGACCATCCAATTCCATAAACACAAATTGGTGTAAAATATTACAGGGACAGTATTGTCACGATCCGAACAGACTTTCATTTGACCCATTCTGGGTCAAATCTGACCCGGGAGTTTTTAGAGTGTAGCTGGATCCGTTTTGTGTCCCTACAATCAAGTCTGTTTGGGTAGAAGCATTTGCCGTACTGGTATTTGTTACAAATGTGAGTCTTTTTTTGCCGTTTTGTGTGTGATTTACCACTTTGATTTGAGCTTGTTCTTCTTTATGCTTGATGATTGTTGAGGGAGTTTGTGGTGTATCTGTGTGTACAACTAGATTGGTTTTTACTGTTTTTGCGGCCTCAGCATATGAGATGTTGTATGCGACTCTAATGCCCTGTATCTTTTTCTCATCTTTTATTGTAGAACATCCTGCATAAGCTGACGAGTGACTGACTACCACCGCATCTACAGCATCTGACTTGTTCTTTTTGGGTACATAACTTGTAAATGTGATTACCGCTACATCTTACACATCTAGTTTGAGCACGACATCTACTGGCTACATGTCCTAGTCTTTGACAGTTGAAACATCTAATAACAGGAGGAATGTATGGTTTAACTTCGAATTTTCATATCCAAACTGGATGCGGGGAGGTAAATTAGGTGTGTCGAAGGTGAGGCATACCGAGAGACATTTTTCAAGGTGGCCGTCTCTTTTGCGCATGAGTCTCCTTACTTCTGTGGTGCCAGATTTTTTGCAGGCTGTTAGAATTTCTTGATCTGAGATGTCCGTCGGGAGACCTGTTATCACTCCTTTACTTTGTGTTTCGGATTTTGCATATTCTGTTGTTTCAACTGACCAGTGTCCTAGGTGTGAGATTGTTTTTAGTTTTCTGGCTTGGGTGGAGGTATGGCATCGGACAGTGATATGCCCCCTTGGTTGTTTTTGGTGACATTTTTTATGAGATCATGTCCAACAGAATTTAGTGCTTTTGCAATTTTGATTGGATTCATGTTAGGGGTAGAATAATAATAATAATAATAATAATGTGTGGACTTATATAGCGCACGTATCCACCAACTAAGTGGTGCTCAAGGCGCATGATTTTTTACGTGCATTACACAACACACGGGACCTACGACTTTACGTCCCATCCGAAGGACGAAGCAATTATGGTTAAGTACCTTGCTCAAGGACACAAGTGTCACGACCGGGGCTCGAACCCACACCCTGCTGCTGGCAACACCAGAATGTCGTATCCGACCGCCATTTTTTCTCATTAAATATAACGAATAATGTAATCTTACCTATCTAGTAAGGTGGAGAACATATATGGATGATGATGGACATATACTTCAAATTATTCAAGGGGGGTGTTTTTGGAAAACGGAAAACAAAACTCTGGACTACGGTGGGTCTTGAACCCATCTGGGGAATCTTAGATTTCCATCTCACAGTTAACCAGTTGAGCCACTTGGTCACCCACCACCACCCCCACAATTTCTAATATATAAACCTCAAAGTCTATACTTTGTTGAAATTTAGCACCCTCTATCTGGAAGTCAGCTCATGGGATATGGACTTAAAAGAAATAACAGTAATCATATGCTTACTTAATGATATAAACACTAGATTAAGAAAGAGTCTATAATTATGACACTAGTGTTAACACATTAAATAAAAAAGAGGTATATAATTAAACTCAAATACAACTATTTCAAGCACAGCAAGTGGTCTAGTGGATAAGACTCTTGACTAATAAGTAGGAGGTCCTGAGTTCAAGCCCAGTGTTTTTTATTTTTATTCTGACTGATGCCATTCTAAGGTCCCAATTTCAAGCCCAGTGATTTTTATTTTTATTCTGACTGAGCAGCTCTATGAAATTAAGCCCAGACCTAATTGTAGCCCGTATAATTATGTGAAAAATATGATTTAATACAAATACCATACTAATTTGTACTTGATGTGAGATACTAATTGCATACCTTCTGAGATTCCAACTGTATAATCCATATTACTATATTGCAACAAAGTACTTCAACTGTCATGTGTAAAGGAGGTTGGTTATATAGATGGGAATTAATTGTCTTTTGTATGATACCCTGGTGGATATCGTCTGGTCTAAGGGTGCGGTTGGAACTACGATGCAGGGTGATATAACGTATTCTTATTCGTATTAAGGGAAACGTTTGATTAAAGATTATATAGTTTGTGAATTTAAGGGACAACATCGTCATGATCAGAGCACATTTTCATCAGGACATGGAGTCGGTGTTCTAGTTTAAAGATGAACAAAATAACTAAAAATTACTGGTTCATTTATGCAACAGCAACGATAATATGACCGCATGCCAGTCAACTCGCCCCCTGGCAAACTCGCCCCTTACAATCTCGCCCCTGACAAACTCGCCCCCTACTTGTACAAACTCGCCCCTAACAAACTCGCCCCTCACAAAGTCGCCCCCTCACAAGCTCGCCCCTCGGAAAGCTCGCCCCCCGACAAACTCGCCCCCTGTAATTTTTTGACGCATCTCACGCTATTGAGACTGGTTTAATATAAGAGAACAAATAAAACATTATTATAAAGGCAGGATGTACGGGGACATAAATATTTTAATGAATTATTAGGCGCTATTGAGACTGATTTAGTATAAGTAAGAGAGAAAATCAAATAAGGGCCTAATAATTTCAACTTGGCGTTTTATTTAACAAAAATAAATAGTACATAAAATAATTCAACAGTTACAACTAAATTAGAATACATAGAAAACTAGCTAAACAAAACAGTTACAATTTATACGATGTATACTATATTATGTATTATGTATATACTATGAAAAAATTTCAAAGTTATTTGTTTGATTTAAAGTTATTTCATTAATGATTTGTATAAATAATTGAATAAAATTGTTTGGTGATTATATTGGATTGGATAAATAGATCTAGATAATAGTTAGTTGACGTATAAAGTAATTTCATTAGTGATTTGTATAAATAATGGAATAATTGGAATAGAATTGTTCAGTGATTATATTGGATTGGATAAATAGATCTAGATTATAGTTGGTTGAAGTATAAAGTAATTTCATTAGTGATTCGTATAAATAATGAAATAATTGGAATGGAGTAATTGGAATGGAATAACTAAGTTGTCAAGGATTATAATGATACGGTGGTTAGTCGAGTAATCGTGTGATCAAGTAATAAAGATCAAGGATACGATTTTTAAAGTAATTTCAGGAATTAATGGTTATATTAGGCCTATAGTGATTTGGATAATTAATGGAATAATTTGAAAGGAATAAATGAATTGTAAAAGAATATAACTAATTTGTAAACAAATTTTTAATTAATGTAAATATATTTTCTGGATTTCTTTGTGGTGATTTACTTCTGCAGTATGTGTTTTGCTTCCTAGGTCATCGCGTAGAACCCTCACGGGTTAGTTGTGACAGTGACATCATTTATAAAATTGACACTCGCAGCTCATTATATATGCAAACATCAATATTTTATTCATGATCATGAGTAAAACATTTAACAGCAGAAGTTTCTGATTTTCTCTCATTGGCCAAGGCCCTCCACGTGTCCACCTCCCCTATCCAAGCACAGTTGACATCGACGGCGCATGTCGTCCACAGCTCGTCTCACGGTACGTGGATCTTGTCGCAAACTAGTGTCCACCTCACGATGAATCCTTTCACGCAAATCCTGAATCCTTTCACGCAAATCCTGAATGTTGTGTGGAGGGGTGCTGAAAACTTTGTTCTTCAAATGACCCCACAAAAAGAAGTCGCAGGGGGTGAGTTCTGGTGACCTTGGGGGCCATCAACGGGGAGGTTCAGAGCAATCACGCGTTCATGAAAGAGTTCTTGGAGGCGATTTCGAACAGCGATGAGACGATGGGCTGGTGCACCATCTTGAGCCCACCACACATACATGTAACGGAACATTCCATTTTGCTGTCGCTGGAAGTGGATCTCCATCTGTGGCACAACCTCCTCGTTGATCATTTGAAGATAGGCTTGACCATTGACATTTCACTCAATCTAATGATTGAACATAAATCTGTGTCGATTTTGTTCAGCAGGAAAGTGAACCAACTGCAATTGTGCACCACAATTTCAAGACAGTGGTGCTCAATGATGCGTGACCCTGGAATGTAACCCAAGGTATCATTGGAAAGCACATAGCTTCTGCTTTAAGATGATACCATGCTTTTTGCTGGTAAACATATAGTCTGGCCATATTAACCCTTTAAAGTAGGATTACCTTTTTTTAAAACACACTGTATAACAATAAAATATAGAAAATATTAAAAAATTTATAAAAAATATAAGGACCTCATTGGCCAGGTCAAGGTGACCATTGAGGTCATACTTGGGTCATCCTCTTTACATTGATACCTAACAGTGCCCGGCCAAAAGGGTCTGACCACTAGAAACTGACCATTACATTTGGGGCGTTTTTAACAGCATGTACACTGTATATATGACAATAATAATATTAAAAAATTAATAACAAATATAAGGACCCCAATGGCCGGATCAAGGTGACCTTTGAGGTCATCCTCTATACATTGATACCTAACAGTGCCCGGCCAAAAGGGTCTGACCACTAGAAACTGACCATTACATTTGGGGCGTTTTTAACAGCATGTACACTGTATATATGACAATAAAAATATTAAAAAATTAATAACAAATATAAGGACCCCAATGGCCGGGTCAAGGTGACCTTTGAGGTCATCCTTGGGTCATCCTCTATACATTGATACCTAACAGTGCTCGGCCAAAAGGGTCTGACCACTAGAAACTGACCATTACATTTGGGGCGTTTTTAACAGTATGTACCCTGTATATAGTAAATATTTAAAAATTAATAAAAAATATAAGGACCCCATTGGCCGGATCAAGGTGACTATTGAGGTCATCTTTGGGTCATCCTCTTTACATTGATACCTAACAGTGCCCGGCCAAAATGGTCTGACCACTAGAAACTGACCATTACATTTGGGGCGTTTTTAACAGCATGTACACTGTATATATGACAATAAAAATATTTAAAAATTAATAAAAAATATAAGGACCCCAATGGCCGGGTCAAGGTGACGTTTGAGGTCATCCTTGGGTCATCCTCTATACATTGATACCTAACAGTGCCCGGCCAAAAGGGTCTGACCACTAGAAACTGACCATTACATTTGGGGCGTTTTTAACAGTATGTACCCTGTATATAGTAAATATTTAAAAATTAATAAAAAATATAAGGACCCCATTGGCCGGGTCAAGGTGACTATTGAGGTCATCCTTGGGTCATCCTCTTTACATTGATACCTAACAGTGCCCGGCCAAAATGGTCTGACCACTAGAAACTGACCATTACATTTGGGGCGTTTTTAACAGTATGTACCCTGTATATAGTAAATATTTAAAAATTAATAAAAAATATAAGGACCCCATTGGCCGGGTCAAGGTGACTATTGAGGTCATCCTTGGGTCATCCTCTTTACATTGATACCTAACAGTGTCCGGCCAAAATGGTCTGACCACTAGAAACTGACCATTACATTTGGGGCGTTTTTAACAGCATGTACACTGTATATATGACAATAAAAATATTAAAAATTAATAAAAAATATAAGGACCCCAATGGCCGGGTCAAGGTGACCTTTGAGGTCATCCTTGGGTCATCCTCTATACATTGATACCTAACAGTGCCCGGCCAAAAGGGTCTGACCACTAGAAACTGACCATTACATTTGGGGCGTTTTTAACAGTATGTACCCTGTATATAGTAAATATTTAAAAATTAATAAAAAATATAAGGACCCCATTGGCCGGGTCAAGGTGACTATTGAGGTCATCTTTGGGTCATCCTCTTTACATTGATACCTAACAGTGCCCGGCCAAAATGGTCTGACCACTAGAAACTGACCATTACATTTGGGGCGTTTTTAACAGCATGTACACTGTATATATGACAATAAAAATATTTAAAAATTAATAAAAAATATAAGGACCCCAATGGCCGGGTCAAGGTGACCTTTGAGGTCATCCTTGGGTCATCCTCTTTACATTGATACCTAACAGTGCCCGGCCAAAATGGTCTGACCACTAGAAACTGACCATTACATTTGGGGCGTTTTTAACAGCATGTACACTGTATATATGACAATAAAAATATTAAAAAATTAATAAAAAATATAAGGACCCCAATGGCCGGGTCAAGGTGACCATTGAGGTCATCCTTGGGTCATCCTCTTTACATTGATACCAAACAGTGCCCGGCCAAAAGGGTCTGACCACTAGAAACTGACCATTACATTTGGGGCGTTTTTAACAGCATGTACACGGTATATATGACAATAAAAATATTAAAAAATTAATAAAAAATATAAGAACCCCAATGGCCGGGTCAAGGTGACCTTTGAGGTCATCCTTGGATCATCCTCTATACATTGATACCTAACAGTGCCCGGCCAAAAGGGTCTGACCACTAGAAACTGACCATTACATTTGGGGCGTTTTTAACAGTATGTACCCTGTATATAGTAAATATTTAAAAATTAATAAAAAATATAAGGACCCCATTGGCCAGGTCAAGGTGACTATTGAGGTCATCCTTGGGCCATCCTCTTTACATTGATACCTAAACAGTGCCCGGCCAAAATGGTCTGACCACTAGAAACTGACCATTACATTTGGGGCGTTTTTAACAGCATGTACACTGTATATATGACAATAAAAATATTTAAAAATTAATAAAAAATATAAGGACCCCAATGGCCGGGTCAAGGTGACCTTTGAGGTCATCCTTGGGTCATCCTCTATACATTGATACCTAACAGTGCCCGGCCAAAAGGGTCTGACCACTAGAAACTGACCATTACATTTGGGGCGTTTTTAACAGTATGTACCCTGTATATAGTAAATATTTAAAAATTAATAAAAAATATAAGGACCCCATTGGCCGGGTCAAGGTGACTATTGAGGTCATCTTTGGGTCATCCTCTTTACATTGATACCTAACAGTGCCCGGCCAAAATGGTCTGACCACTAGAAACTGACCATTACATTTGGGGCGCTTTAACAGCATGTACACTGTATATATGACAATAAAAATATTTAAAAATTAATAAAAAATATAAGGACCCCAATGGCCGGGTCAAGGTGACCTTTGAGGTCATCCTTGGGTCATCCTCTATACATTGATACCTAACAGTGTCCGGCCAAAAGGGTCTGACCACTAGAAACTGACCATTACATTTGGGGCGTTTTTAACAGCATGTACACTGTATATATGACAATAAAAATATTAAAAAATTAATAAAAAATATAAGGACCCCAATGGCCGGGTCAAGGTGACCTTTGAGGTCATCCTTGGGTCATTCTCTATACATTGATACCTAACAGTGCCCGGCCAAAAGGGTCTGACACTAGAAACTGACCGAATGCAATTGTCCCATATAGGACATGCATTAAATCGAATGTCAAACCAGTAACCGTTACTTGTTTGATATTGAATGGCAAACGTCGAATAAGTAACCAACTTCACGCCGGTATGACTGTGTTGATCACTAATTGTGGAGTTTACAAGATCAGACTGACATGACTGAGGAAGTCATCGTATACCAAAAATGCCTGACTTTTCATGAAATAAATATCCTGGAATAATTTGAAGTATATGTCCATCATCATCCATATGTTCTCCACCTTACTGGGTAGGTAAGATTACATTATTGGTTATATTTCATGAAAAATAATGGCGGCCAGATACGACATTCTACCCTTAAAAACAATTTTACAACCATCTGGAATGAGATGAAACATGATTTCAACTGTTTTTCTTCTTGGGTACATTTTCTGTGCCCCCATCAACTTTAACAGTTTGGGGGTGAGTCATTATACCAACATCAATTTTCTGATGACCACAATTCTGTGCGTCTCAAAAAACGGCGCTCAAGACGTCCACGCGTATGATCATGCATTGAAATTCAGCATTTTACAAGAGAATCCTTCACTGAAACAAACTGAAACACCAAACTGCTAATTTCATTTGTAAGTTACCGTCCAGTTGATTATATAACCTTAGGTGCGTCATTTAGGGTAAATTGAGGATATAATAAAGCCGGTTACTAAAGATTGAAAAAGAAAGATGCCTACCTTTAAAAGTATACAAAAAGCTTCAAAAAAACAGATTCCAATTCCGCAATGAACCTTTAGTCAAAAATGTGGTCTTCGAATTCAAGCCGCAGCAGCAGCCTCAGTATGTCTTCACGCATCGAAACTTGTCCAAGTCTATCACAATACATGTGCATGTACATGTACATACATGTACATGTATGTTGACGTCAACGGTTATT
Source organism: Zoroaster sp. YZ-2022 (assembly GCA_029582265.1). Taxonomy (NCBI): domain Eukaryota; kingdom Metazoa; phylum Echinodermata; class Asteroidea; order Forcipulatida; family Zoroasteridae; genus Zoroaster; species Zoroaster sp. YZ-2022. The sequence continues at coordinate 21,584,169 of CM055825.1, read as the reverse complement.
GAATTCATCAAGACCCCACCGGCAGACCACCGGCACGAGCTAGCGCCCTCTTGCGGCGGTGTACACACAGTGGATCGTGTATCAAAAATACAACAGCGCCTTGAATTACGACTAGAGGTCTACTGGCGCACAAACGTGCTTTTACCACGTGTTACTTGCTCGTTCACAGTGGATTATCTTTTGATGTTCACCTGACCCAAATGACAAATTGGTCCGTGATAATGACATAATGGATGACTTTTTTTTTAATTCGTCATTAATTCTGTGAGGGAAGGGGAATATCTACTCATCTCTGACGATATTATATTGGCCCAATGGGGTGGCTCTATACAGAATGGGCAATATCTACTCATCTCTGAAGATGTTATATTGGACCTATGGGGTGGCTCTGTACAGAATGGGCAATATCTACCCATTGCTGAAGATGATATTGGACCTATGGGGTGGCTCTGTACAGAATGGGCAATATCTACTCATCTCTGAAGATATTAGGCCTATATTGGCACTGTGTCTGTGGAAGCCTCTGTAAGGGACAAGGGCGCAACCACGTGTTGAAAGTTGGGGGGTCCCAAGCAGCCAATAGCAACGTGATCTGCGGGCGAGCGAAGCGAGCACGCCACTAGCAGCTGGGGTCTTGGTTCAATATCACGTATTTCAGCGTGTTGATGGAAGTGTTGCATAATTGTGATGTCATGAATGACATTACTAGGATCATGTATACATAAAATACCAAAATGTTCCAGAAGTTTGGGAGGTCCACATAAAAGTAGGGGGGTCGTGACCCCCGACCCCCCCAGTGGTTGCGCCCTTGGTAAGGGATGAGCAATAAGCATAGCCATCTTCCAGCATGCATTTTCCAGAGTCCGGCATTCTCCTGAGGACGATCAGAGCATACTGATCGAAACGTCGAGTTGTACCTCCAGTTCTTTTCAGAACTAATTACTACTCAATTGAGATTCCACATATGGTGTCACCGCAATTAGTCTTACTTAGCCATCTTCTCATGAAGTTGAGTTGTGCTGCGTCCAACCTCATGGACGTGGGGGAGGGGGGGGGGTCTGTGAGGGAAGGGCAATATCTAATCATCTCTGAAGATAATATATTTGCCCTACGGGGTGGCTCTATACAGAATGGGCTGTGTCCAACCTCATGGATGTAGGGGGTTCATGGGGGGGGGGGAGAGCTGTGAGGGAAGGGCAATATCTACTCATCTCTGAAGATTTAATATTGGCACTATGGGGTGGCGCTGTACAGAACCTGTGAAAAAAACTTCACAGGCGACATGGGCGAGATTCGAACCCACGACCTCCTGCTTACTAGTGCTGACGTCTGCAAAAAAATAGATACTTGGAAAGTACCGAGTATGCAGTGCTATACACATGTCGGTGTAGGGGAAAATCTTTAGGCCAAAAAAGTCCCCGGTTTCTGGTCATAGGTTGGCTTTTTGCTAACAGGGAAATACGTGATACTGTACACGCGGATACCAAATTTCCCATATACAAAGTATGGTGGCTAACAGAGGCCTCACAAATCAGGAAATGGTTTATACCCCAATATGAAAAAGTCGTTTAAAACACAGCACGGCAGAATTCCAATCGATCCAGCAATTGTGGCTGCAATTGGACATCGTTTCATAGCCAAAAAAAAAAGAAAATTAAAAATGCCGACACACAGGTCTGAGGCGACGCGCGTGGAGACTAGAAACTGGACTCTTTTTTGGCCTTATCACCCAACGCAAGAATTTCATCAACCTATAAACATAAACATAGTATTCATAAATGTAGTAATATTCTATACCGTTTATTTTTGGTAGTCCAAACCATTTTATTACATAAAACAATGCATAATAAACGAGGAAATATAATCGAACTTAAAATAAGTTTATTATTCATCTGATTTTTTTTTGTATATTTTTTTCTTTGTATTATTTGATGAAATTGTTTCTTAAAACAAAAAGACTATTGACCAATCAACAAGCCAGAGCATTGACCATCTCACTGTCAGATACATAATTTAGTGTTTCTCTATTCAACGTGCAATTCTGTTTTTTTTAGTACAATTCTACAAAGCACATTGCCAATGAGATATTTCACAAAATACAAAGTACACATGTAAACCATGTGCCTTTATTTGACCAGAAACAAATCATTCAAAATTCCCTTAAATTTCCCTTTGTCCGTGCCATGTTCAATTAAAATACCTTATTTAGAAAGTAAAGTACTTGCTATCTACAAGGAAATGAGAAATGGAAAGATTAAAAAAAAAAAAATTGAAAAAAAAATTAATAAAAATTCACACGGAAATGGTACGTCTTTAAGTTTTGGCCATGATTGGTCAGAAGGGTTCCTAAGGTAGGTTCCTAAGGTAGGTTCCTAAGGTAGGTTCCTAAGGTAGGTTCCTAAGGTAGGTTCCTAAGGTAGGTTCCTAAGGTAACAGTAGTCCAACATAGAATTCTGAGATGTTTCCAGTACTTTTATGGCTATTTACAAAAAAATATACAAAAAAAGTATGTCTTATCAGAGCCATGTGCAATATCAACTCATCTCTGAAGATGATATATTGGCCCTGAGGGGTGGCCATGTGGAGGGGGGTCTGTGGGGGGAAGATATCTCTGACAATATTATATTTTCCTTGCCCTATGGGGTGGCTCTGTACAGAATGGGCAATATCTAGTCATCGCTGAAGATGTTATATTGGCACTGTGTCTGTGGAGGCCTCTGTAAGGGATCAATAAGCATAGCCATCTTCTCACGAAGTCGATTGTGCTGCATCCAACCTCATGGATATGTGGGGGGGGGGGGGGGAGGAGTCTGTGAGGGAAGGGCAATATCTAATCATCTCTGAAGATATTATATTTGCCCTATGGGGTGGCTCTGTACAGAATGGGCTGTGTCCAACCTCATGGATGTAGGGGGTTCATGGGGGAGGGGGCTGTGATGGAAGGGCAATATCTACTCATCTCTGAAGATATTATATTGACCCTATGAGGTGGCTCTGTACAGAATGGGCAATATCTACTCATCGCTGAAGATGTTATATTGGACCTATGGGGTGGCTCTGTACAGAATGGGCAATATCTACTCATCGCTGAAGATGTTATATTGGCACTGTGTCTGTGGAGGCCTCTGTAAGGGATGAGCAATAAGCATAGCCATCTTTTCATGAAGTTGAGTTGTGCTGCGTCCAACCTCATGGATGTATGATGTGTTATGGACGTCTAGGTTTAAGAACACATCATAAATTTCCTGTATGGAGAGAAAATGAGACTGAATTATAATGACTTTTAAAACGAAAGACCTTGAGAAACAAGATTGCAGCAGGCATACCCATCTTTTACTATTATTCATATTATTCTTAACTCATGTACGGTATCAAGAAAAATGGAAAATGCCGTCACCTAATATCTCAAAAGTCTTGATAATTTAGTCATAATGCATAAACCTGTTATTATTTGTGAAAAGAAAACATGAGAAAAAGAAAGAAAATCATCTTCTACCTTGCAGCAATTGTCTTCTGTTGGAGGCTCATGAACATAGAAAACATCAAAGAAGAAGTAAGGTGATGCCGACACATTCTTCTGTGACTGCATGAAATATGAATGGAAAAGAATTATTTTATAATTTATCATTTTAACCTGTCAATCAAACCACGCAGATAAAACTTGTTTATTGCTATTTGTCACTGGATGGCCAGACAGACAGAGGGAAAACCAACCTGTAAATATTCTCCGTTATTTTTGTTGAGCTGAGGTATACACCTGGATCGTCCATATACAAACAGCATCCTGATGATATGGGGAGGGGGCAGGCATTCTATGTCATCAATGTCTGGCAATTGCACCTTCTCTTGTCTGTTGAGGAATGAGAAAATTACAATAAACCTTGGGTATAAAAAAAAATTAACACTATTCAAAAGACAACCCCTGCTCCTGTTTGGAAGAGACTGCCATGCCAACCCAGATCAACCTGGAGGTGACAACTCGCCTCCATGTAACCCCCTTTTCAGATTTTTAAGCCACCCTGGATCTACCACATGACAGACTGGGAGGTAGGACTGTACTCACATGACATCAAAGAGTGAGGTGAGATTACAGCTGTCACACTCTGTGGTATCGTTGGTCATGTCTAGCAACACGTTAACAAATTCATCAACGTCTGATGTGAAATCCTGGATCTTTATGGTCAGAACAAACAAATAAAATCCAAAAGCTTACATAATCTGATGTTGGTAAAGTGTACCAACTACCAAGCATCCTGAAAAAAACATAAATATGTCTAAAGTGTTGAGAAAAGACAAAAAAAATGACATTTTCAATATACCAGAAAGCAACATTTTGCTTTGTTTTCTGTAAACAATTGTGAATACTATTTCCGCTTTTCTCATGACTAACTTACACAGGTTGGTTGTTTAATCTTGATTCAAAGAAAGTCAGTATACTAATAGAAGCAGTTTGGTCAACATTACCAATGTTGTACCTTCCCTTTAATGTATATCTTGATTCAAAGAGAGTAAGCATACTCACAGAAGCAGTTTTGCCAACATTACCAATGATGTACCTTCCCTTTAATGTATATCTTGATTCAAAGAGAGTAAGCATACTCATAGAAGCAGTTTTGCCTACATTACCAATGTTGTACCTGCCCTTTAATGTATATCTTGATTCAAAGAGAGTAAGCATACTCATAGAAGCAGTTTTGCCTACATTACCAATGTTGTACCTTCCCTTCAATGTATATCTTGATTCAAAGAGAGCAAGCATACTCATAGAAGCAGTTTGGCCAACATTACCAATGTTGTACCTTCCCTTTAATGTATATCTTGATTCAAAGAGAGGAAGCATACTCATAGAAGCAGTTTGGCCAACATTACCAATGTTGTGCCTTCGCTTCAATGTATATCTTGATTCAAAGAGAGTAAGCATACTCATAGAAGCAGTTTTGCCAACATTACCAATGTCGTACCTTCCCTTGAATGTATATCTTGATTCAAAGAGAGTAAGCATACTCTTATATCAAATTTCGCCATAATAATAATAATAATAATAATAATGTAGACTTATATGGCGCACGTATCCACCAAACTGGTGCTCAAGGTGCATTACATTATTACCCCTGCTCATCAGGCTCATAAATCATTCCTGAAACCATCTCAGCTCACTGGGGAGTATACAGCTCAATTGCTGCCATTTCAGTGCATATGGGCTAATCAAACACAACAACCAACTCTGCCCTCACAGGTACCCATTTACCCCTGGGTGGAGAGAAGCATTATGGTAAAGTGTCTTGCTCAAGGACACAAGCACCCCGGCCGCGGCTGGGATTCGAACCCACATTCTGACGACTCAGCCATCAGAACACAAATCCGATGCACTAAATGGCTTGACCATGGCACTCCATGTTTGAAATGTCAGTCTAGTAATATATTTCAGTTGGACTGGTCTGGTGAATTTTAGAAGTTACAATGTACTTGCCTGATTGGTTAGTATCAACAAAGATTAAGGTCCGGGCCTGATAGCCATATTAGAAGTCTATAATTTTTATATTGTACACCCTTCAAATTTGCTAAATGCTTAATCTGTTTTATTTTTAATATACATGCAATTTTTTCTTCATAGTATTGTTTTTCAAAGAATAACAATCTTGGATGCCGTATTTTCAGATGCTGGTTAAAACAGTTTTCAGTTTAAAGTATAGATTTATGAGATTCTTGCGTCGGGTTATAAACAATTGATTTTTATCAATTTATACATATCGCGGTACCCGCTGCTATATAGGATTCTACCCAGCAAGCTCTGTGGTCGGTAAGTCAAGACGTCTGCACTAGTAAGCAGGAAGACTTCAGTTCAAATCCCACCCAAGTCACCTGTGGGTTTTTCCACAGACACTCAGAAAGCGCCGAGTATACAGTGTTTCATAAATACGTCGGCGTAGGGCAATGTCTCATTGATGTCTTGTCTTACCCACAATGCAGTCTCCTGGAGAAGGACTAGAGCAAACTCATGTTTGGGGTTGATGGCGCTCTTCGTCTGTATAAAGATGTTCAAGGCTCTCTTGATAAGATCTAGAGGATGATGCTTGGATCTAGTGATTTAAGAATTAAAACTGAAGAATTTATTGCAGCAAGGGGCCGATTTCATGTTGACTATTGCAATTCTACATTTTTAAATGTATGTGACAGGTAGAATTGACATACCCTATTTTATATATTGCGCCCTCGCTTGACCCTTAAAAGCAGCTTCTGTTTGAACCACATCATCAATCAAGATATTGTGCTATCCATATGTATACAGTGTACACTTAATAATCAAGTTCTTCATTGCACCTCATCTATGGCTTCCCACTGATTATACTGGGGTTTTTTCTTTTGATTAAATGCAGTCACACCATTAAAAGAACAAGACCGCTTAAAATGTACACCATCCGTGTCGTGATATGTCACATAATTATGGAATACCCCAAAAAACGTTACAGCACACTCTTGTGTTTTGCAAGGGAAACAAAGTAACAAGGCTTCAACATAATGGCAATTTGGAATAAATTAAAAAACATTGAGGAATTTTCTCACCCCTCTTTGGAGACAAAGGGAACTCTGTTAACCTCTGTGGCTAGGTCTAAACAGATGATCTACACATGATGGAGAGAACAAATCACAACAGATTTCAAAAGGGTTATGATCTTAGGTAAGTCATCTAAAAACACAATACACAAAACTCAAAATGCTTTCTTAATATTGACATGGAAGAAGACAATGAGGCCTTCATTTACATGTACATGGAGTTTACATTTACATGGAGTGTCGTGGCCGAGCGGTCTAGCGCACCGAACTCAAGTTCTGGTGTTGCCAGCAGCAGGGTGTGGGTTCGAGACCCGGTCGTGACACTTGTGTCCTTGAGCAAGGTACTTAACCATAATTGCTTCGTCCTTCGGATGGGACGTAAAGCCGTAGGTCCCGTGTGTTGTGTAATGCACGTAAAAGAATGCGCCTTGAGCACCACTTAGTTGGTGGATACGTGCGCTATATAAGTCCATACATTATTATTATTATTATGTAAATGTTATCTTATGTTGTATTAACCCTAACCTTCCCAAATCCTCCCAAATCCTTTTTGCTAAAGTGAAGGATTTTGGAGGATTGAGATTATTAGGTATACTTGCCTTTCCATGGTACATGCACATCCATGTTTGTTGTAGTGATTGCTAGGTCAGTGCTTGGGTCAGTGGACACTGTTTATTGTTCCATGCATGCAGGGAGGATCCCTGGCCATGTATCACAGATTAGAAACACATGTGTGCATACATGTACATGTCATGTGCTTGCTTTACTACTGAAGGATTTTGGAGGATTCAGGTTATGTGTAAGCAAATGGGACTAGGGAGTTAGGAAGGATTCAGGTTATGTGTAAGCAAATGGGCCTAGGGAGTTAGGAAGGATTTAGGTTATGTGTAAGCAAATGGGCCTAGGGAGTTAGGAAGGAGTCAGGTTATGTGTAAGCAAATGGGCCTAGGTAGTTAGGAAGGATTCAGGTTATGTGTAAGCAAATGGGCCTAGGGAGTTAGGAAGGATTCAGGTTAGGTGTAAGCAAATGGGCCTAGGGAGTTAGGAAGGATTCAGGTTATGTGTAAGCAAATGGACCTAGGGAGTTAGGAAGGACTCAGATTATGTGTAAGCAAATGGGCCTAGGGAGTTAGGAAGGATTCAGGTTATGTGTAAGCAAATGGGCCTAGGGAGTTAGGAAGGATTCAGGTTATGTGTAAGCAAATGGACCTAGGGAGTTAGGAAGGACTCAGATTATGTGTAAGCAAATGGGCCTAGGGAGTTAGGAAGGATTCAGGTTATGTGTAAGCAAATGGGCCTATGGAGTTAGGGTTAATGTACAAATGTCTAAATGTACAAATGTAATACAACTTCATATATGATGAAATGCACATTGTGTAAAATATGCCCCATGTGGCATGTTTATAAAGGAATCGCTTCATCGCCAAACAACAAGAGGTCAATTCTCAGTGAAGATGAGGAGGGTGTGGCATCACAGGAGGGGTAAGGAAAAGAATTGACCTGTAGGATGTTTAGGCCAAGAGAATGAAAGTCATAGATTTGCATCCGGGAAATTTCGAAAACACATGAGGCTTTTTTTTCATTATTCATTATTTCCATTGATCATTAATAACAGCGCAATCACAAGATGTTTCTTCTAATCTGTGTACGTAGTAACGTACGTGCATCATTATACGTGCGGGCCGCACACACACAGGCATACTACATGTAGGCTCAACAGCGAACGTGTTGTGCATGTGAAGGTGGTACAGTTGCAAGTGCGGATCGGACGGAGTTTACCATACAGTTTTAGCGCGATGCGACCTTTTTTGTGAACGACGTATGCGGGACTAAGACTGTAAGAGAACATGTGCTAATGATTTTATAGCGCACATACGCCTACTGGTGGAAATTTGGTAAAAACTTTGTTTTACTGATGTGGATGATTTGGAACTAAATTTGTTTGGTGGAAATACCTTTTTGTGCAAATAATGATTTTTTTGGCAAATAATGAAAAATTTAGGCGGTAGCTTTCGGGACATGCGGGCGGTGGACGCAAATCTATGACTTTCATTCTCATGGCCTTATAAAAGTGGGATTTTTCAGCTGAATAAGGCAATTTGTATTTTTTGGAGAAACATCATTTGACAATATTCATTTGGGGAATTAGTTTTCAACCACTAACCAGTTATAAAAGGGTGCCATCGAATTTTGGGGGGTACAGATAGTGAAACTATCTTTAAAATTCAATTTTATGATTGATTTCGGACTTTATTTCACTTCTTAAAAAAATCCTCCCCTTGCGCATATACAATGACTGTGTTGGCCACTAATGGGGGAAGTAACAAGATCAGACTGACGTGACGAAGTTATCATACACCAGAAATGCCTGATTTATCATTAATATGTATGTCCATCACCATCCATATGTGCTTCACCTTACTGAGCAGGTAAGATTACATTATTTGGTTATAATGAATGAGAAAAAGTAGGATTGGGTGTTCTACCCGAATACTGATGGCAAATCCATTACATTTTTTGGATAAATGTTACACAAATAAAAAAAATAAAAAAACATCATACAATTTTTTCTGGACAGTTGACATGTGGTAAATTAAGGGTTGGAGCATAAGTTTCTTCCTGCAGCACCATTGTCCCAAATTTCATCTCGACGTTGCCATGGTTTCGGTGCTGATCAAATTGCATCTCCCCTTCACTAGTTACATTTGGATGTCTTGAAAGACCAGTCAGAAAATCCGTGTCACTATCACGCCCATTATCACTTTTAGTGGTGCTCACTGAGTCATCTGTATCTTCCGTGTCTGCAGCACTTGGAGAACCCTTCCGGAAAATCTTGTCAGCCCCAGCGTGCAGAGTCTGCCCAACTTGGCCGAGAACTTTCCTCCCAAGCCCGGCCCCTGCAGTCGGTACCGAAGTTGAGCCAGGGGTTGTCGTGCCTACAGCATCATCGTCAATTATATCATAGTCTCTGGTTGGCTCCATTTGAGGAACGCCTTGTGGAATTGGAGATCTACGATCAGTCATTTTAAGAGATGTTTTGAGGGTTATTTACGGGTCCTCGTTTCAATGTATGTCATCAGCGTTCAAGTTCATATTGACAAAATTTGAACTGGTATCCTTTTTCATTTAACCAGTTTAGGTGAGCAAATCATTTGATATGAAGTAACCAAACTATCAAGTAGTCGGGGTCCATACACGGATTGCAATAAGTAGGCCTACTACTGTACTATGATTGTACACTGTGTCTACAAATCAATTTTTAATATAATTTTCAGATTGTACGGTCCCTTTTAAACTTATTATTTAGTTTAATGCAATGTGGAAAACTGATTTTATTGTATATTATGGATGTCTTTTGTTGTCAATATGTTGTCGACCTCAACCATGCCAGCGCCATGGGATTATCGGATGCGATGATATGGTGAACCGTTAACCGCATACGATTTGTTCCAACAAATATATAACAACATAAAATAATACTGTTAATTTATCTCCTACATAACAAGATAAGAATAAATATAAGCAGTACAAAGTAAATAAATTTATTTTCAAAAAGCGATGTAACTTGCTTTTCTTCTTAAATATACAAAATTGTATTGAAGTTGTTTTAAAAATTTTCGGAACCACCCTCCATCAAATAATGGTTGATCCCGATCGTTGGTCCACACGTCCTCAGCTGTACAATATACATAACGAAACCAGTGATTGATCGTCAGTGTGTATTATTTCTGTTGGATCGAGAAGAAACGATAAGGATTCCGAGCTCAACAAATTATGGTATAAAAAACATTTTTCTGTGGTTGTTATATTAACGTAAAAATTAAATCTATGAAAATACTGATAAATCTACCCACTGTTTATTTGTTTAACAATTTCATTAAACAATAGCTAGTATAGTAATTGTGGTATACAGTGTGTCTAAAAAAAAAATGCAAACAAAATTTAACGGAATGCCAGACGTAGAACTAGAATGAGTAACCAGCATAGCCATATAATATAGCCTAGGTATGGTTTGAAAGATACACCTTTCCACTTTAAAATGAGATATCAAACATTCAAATCTGATAATTTTTGACAGAGTTATGAGTACTTTTCCAAGAGAGGTCAAATTGACGATGGGCCCAAGTTTTCAATTTTAGGCATTGGGACAAAGGTGGCCTAAAAAAGTAATTGCCTCTGTGTGGATAATTGCCTGGCCTACAAAAATGTGTTTAGCGAGTAAACACAATTCTAAACACTAATTCTAAACACAGTTTGTAAACATGTTTACATGCTAAACATTTTTAGCATGAGGACGGATAGTGTTTAGCCAATGAAAATTGATGTTTAGGAATTGGACATGTGCGTTCAGCTAACATGTTTACAAACTGATACCATGAAAAGTGTTTACTTGCTAAACAGTTTTTTAGAGTATTATGTAATGTGCTTAATTAACTTGTGCAACTGTGTACTGTCAATTCATTTTTCATCAAACATTGATCATGGTTGGTGTTCAGCTAACTAACGAGCAGAGTTTTTTGTGTCACGGAGTACATCCGTACTGGAAGAGTAAATGGTGTTATCGATGCATTTATGCAGCGATTCCCAGATCGAGATCCACCTGCAGCCAGCAGTATCTGGAGAAACCTGCTAAAGTACCGGAGGGAGGGTACCAGCCTCAATCTCAATCAAGGGCGTTCCGGGCGACATCGGACTGAGAGGTCGGCGGAAAACATCGAATTGGTGGAGGCGCAGCTGGATGCCAACCCGCATGTCAGTGCGAGACGGAATGGACTGGGCCTACCACATGCCACGTTCAATCGCATCATTCGGCTGGACCTAGGCATGCACCCCTACCAAATGCGCGTGCGACATCGGCTGCTACCGCTGGATTTGCCAAGACGGTTGAATTTTTGTCAGTCGGTCGTCGACCAGCTGCAGGCAGATGTGCGATTCGTCCATCATCTCGTCATTGGCGATGAAGCTGGATTTTCTCTTGATGGAAAAGTCAACGCACGCAATGTTCGAGAGTACGCCCCCAAACAACATCCACCTCCCTTCAATTACGAGCACAACTTCCAACGTGAGAAAGTGAGTGTCTGGGTTGGCTTCTGCGGCAGTGGCCTCATCGTCGGACCGGTGTTTTTTCAGGGCAACCTCAATGGCCGGCGTTACCTTGAGATGTTGAATGATGATGTTATCCCCATCCTTGAGGAACATTTCGAGGTTCAGGAGCGAGGTGTGTTTAGGTGCCTGTGGTGGGCTCAAGACGGCGCTCCGGCTCATCGTCTACTGGCTGTCCGAGACCGCCTTCATGAAGCGTTCGGAGACCGTGTCATAGCGTTGAATCATGTGCATGAATGGCATTTTTCTCGTGCTGAATTATATTGTGGATTTTTGTTAATTTGTTTCTTTTTACCATTAACAAAGAACCCTCCCACACACACACAAACAAACAAAATAAAATTAATAAGGTAAATATATATATATATGCCCTACTTATTATAGTAAAAGTAAATAATTGAATACAGGAACTGGGCATGTTTTATTTATTTATTTTTATTATTAATATTTCATTTTAATTATATATATTTTTAAATTAGTTATATCACATTTTTAGCACATAAAAATGCTCAGACTACCGACAGCACGTGCAACCCCGAAATGGAATACTTCGCACGCTAAAATACAGCAAGTATGTGCACACATAAAACAGCCGTCGTAAAAGTGTTGCGCGCGCAAGTGGTTTTCCCGTTCACCACTCTTCATACATTCAAGATGGCTGTCCTCGTTGAAACCTGCACAGTGCCGATCGTCTTGTAAATTTTTCGGGCCTACATGTATATGTCACGAAATATAAATGTAAGTAAAATCACCATTTTTTGGGGGGCGCCGAGATAGTTAAACATGTAAGGAACGTATCTAGTCTGTCAAAATACTTGCAAATATCGTCAATTTCAGCGCCAGGAATTTAGAAAATTAAGAAAACGGAAATGAGACCAACGTGTGGCTAAGGATACAGGTCCGTGCCACACTGGTGGGGCAGGCAGTGTGAGTGATCTAATTCTTTGATATTGTGATAGTGCAGGTATTTATCAGTGGTGGAGTGTCGTGGCCGAGCGGTCTAGCTTACCGGACTCAAGTTCTGGTGTTAGCAGCAGAATGTGGGTTCGAATCCCGGCCGTGACACTTGTGTCCTTGAGCAAGACACTTAACCATAATTGCTTCTCTCCACCCAGGGGTTAAATGGGTACCTGTGAGGGCAGAGTTGGTTGATTGTAGCCCTATATGCGCTGTAATGGCAGCAATTGAGCTGTATACTCCCCAGGGAGCTGAGATGGTTTCAGGAATGATTTATGAGCCTTGTGAGCAGGGGTAATAATATGCGCCTTGAGCACCACTCAGTTGGTGGATACGTGCGCTATATAAGTCCATACATTATTATTATTATTATTAGTGGTTTTTTTGTTAAAAAGGTTTTAAATAGAGAATTACCTGTTGCAAACTGCTTGTTACTAACCTAAAGGACCTGTAGTATAAATGCAAAATATTTGTTATTGGCCTTATGTTTCGAACCAAGCAGGTTTTTTCGTTGAGAAAGAACCTGCTATGGATCATGAAGGCATAATTGATGGTGACTAACATCAAGCATTAGGTTAGTCCGAATGCTTCTTCATTCACATTCTCCTATTTTTAGAATGATTATGTAATTTGTCGCTGTGCTCATTACATAATTATTCTAAAAATAGGAGACTGTGAATGGAAGAAGCATTTGGACTAGCATTAGGTCTAGAACCCATTTTTCTCACACTCATTGAAGAGTTGACAAATTATCTTTTAGCAATTTTAATAGGTAAAACTTGTAGCTATGCATTGTTGTTGTTGAGTGTTGTTGCTATTGAGCGCCTAACAAGCAGCCACTCATAACAGCTCTCCAGTTTTTGTGCTAAGTAAGTGTTTTATAGAGCAAGTTTGTCTTCATTTTTATACTAGTGGATTTCTTATTACACCTGGAATCTACTGGACGTTTTATGTGAGTATTTGTACATTTGTTTTCTTATAATAAGTGAAAAACTGTTTTTTTGTCTGTCTCTGCAGTAAGATTTTACTGTTGAGTGTATACACATTTTGGATCTTCATTTTATTTGTGCAGTCAACTCTGATTTAGATTATAACCTGTAGCTTGACCACAAGCCTTTTGTTTGGATCAACAACTTTGTGATCAGGCAATGGAGGTCTACATCCTGTTTATTCTACTCCTGCTATCCAGACCATTGTGTCTCAATGACTCATCAGTAGATGGCTACAAGATGCAATCTACAGATTGATCACCTCAAATCCGCCATCTTAAATTCTTGAGACGTCTATATCATACTATGATAATTCATCTGCCACCTTTCACCTGGAACTCTTAATTTCTGGTGACATAAACCCAAACCCTGGACCTGAAACACTGATCAACACACCCACAAACGCCACTCAGCTCCATAAAATTTCCTACAGCCGCAATGAACTACTCAATCTTCGCAATGCTCCATGTACTGATGTAGCTTTATCTTATTCAGCATTGAGTCAATTGAACTGTCTTGGAATACTTGCTAATCAACCCCAAACATACCGCCGCACACATAGAGGTAAAAAAAGCTGGTCGCCGTAGAATGGACAGACTTACACAACTAGCACTCCAGCCTTACCAACCCCGAGCAGTGAACTCAACCACATCAACAAGCGACATTGGCATAACTTCAACTCCAAATGGTCACGATAAGTCTAAACTTCACCTCTGTGTCTTGAACACTCAATCCATATGTAACAAATTGGATGAATTTGTTGACTTTGTACTTCAAAACAATTTGGATCTTGTTGCCATAACCGAGACATGGTTTAAACCTGATGATGACTTGCTACCCCGTGAGTGTACTCCTGCTGGCTACTCTCTCCATCATATCCCCAGACCAATAAAGACCGGTGGAGGGGTTGCACTACTCTTTAGATCCAGTTTATCTGTCAGTATGAAAAGTGTTAACATTGACTACCTAACATTTGAATCTCTGCATGCTGAGGTAACGTGCAACTCTAGATCTGTTCGCCTTGTTAATATTTATCGACCAGAAAGGGATGTTGATGGTAAACATGTAAACTTCTCCAGTTTTCTGCAGGAATTAAAAAAATTAATTGTCGATTATCTCTTACACCCATCTGACATTATTTTAACCGGCGATTTTAACATTCATATGGACATTATTTCAAACAATTATGCAAATCAGTTTAAAGATCTGCTCTCTGCTCATGGACTTATACAGCACATCACAGCACCCACTCATCGGTATGGTCACTGTCTTGACCTCATGATAACGCGTGAAAATACTTCACCTCTTATCTCGAATATAACTGTTCATCCTGGCTTATCTGATCATTATGCAATCATGGTAAATTTGAACCTTAAAAAATCTCCCATACCTACCATTTCTGTAACTACTCGCCACTGGAAAAAAGTAAATATTAAAGATTTATGTCATGATGTTGAATCTCAACTGGAAAATGTAAACCTTGAAGACGGTGAGCTGGATTCTTGTGTCAGTCTATTTGAATCTACTGTCCGTAACATCTTGGATGATCATGCTCCGCAAAAAACTCGAACTGTTAAACTACAATCTGAATCCCCCTGGTTCAATGATGATCCATGCTGCAAGGAAAATCCGGCGTCAACTTGAGCGAAGATGGCGTGACAATGGGAAACTTGGAGTACATCGGCAAGAATACTGTAACCAACGTGATATTGTGAAGAACATGATTAACCAGGCAAAAATAACTCACTACTCATCTCTTGTGGAAGATAGCTCTGGTGATCAGAAAAAACTCTTTAACATTGTTGAAAAGCTGCTTCATAAACCCAAAGCTCCAGTGCTTCCATCTACACACTCCGATCAGGACCTCGCAAATGCTTTTTCAAACTTTTTGTCACAAAAATTGAGAATATCCGTCGATCTTTTACCTCAGTACCTGCCATTCTATCACAAACACCATCACGCAAGGATCCACAATGTAGACTGTCCATGTTTGAGCCTACTAGTGTTACGGAGATCAAGAAACTCATCATGAAATCGCCATCAAAATCATGTGAACTTGATCCAGTGCCAACTTCGCTAATAAAACTAAATATTGATGTGTTTGCTAAGTATATCACAATTATTGTAAACAGATCTCTTTCTGCTGGTTGTTTCCCTAATAGCCAGAAGGTTGCTCATGTTAAACCACTCCTAAAGAAACCCAATTTGGACAAGGAAGTTTTAAAAAATTACCGACCAGTAGCGAATTTAAAGTACCTTGGAAAAACAATCGAGCGA
Organism: Zoroaster sp. YZ-2022; assembly: GCA_029582265.1. Lineage (NCBI taxonomy): Eukaryota > Metazoa > Echinodermata > Asteroidea > Forcipulatida > Zoroasteridae > Zoroaster > Zoroaster sp. YZ-2022. The sequence goes on along the minus strand of CM055825.1, from coordinate 21,568,288 downwards.
GTTGTTTCATCACGGATCTCTGACCATGTTCGTGCTAATAACCTGTCGGACACATTTCAGTCAGCCTACAAACCAATTCATGGAACGGAAACTGCTCTTCTTCGCGTCAACAATGACATTTTATCTGCCATGGATGAGGGGAAAATCACTGCATTAGTTTTGTTAGACTTAAGCGCCGCTTTTGACACGGTTGATCATAAAATCCTTCTCTCCCGCCTTCATTATCATCTTGGAATACATGACACAGCCCTGGATTGGTGTAAGTCCTATCTTTTAAATAGGCCTCAGCATGTTTGTATTGGTAACGCTATCTCCGAGCCTGTTATTCTTGACTATTCTGTACCCCAAGGCTTTGTGCTCGGCCCACAGTGGTTTACTGTTTATACCTTTCCAGTTCGTGATATCATTTTGAAGTATAATTTAAATTACCATGTTTACGCTGATGACACGCAGCATTACATTACTTTTAAATCTTCTCAAGAACCTGCCGATTCCTGCATTAAAACACTGGAGAAATGTATTCAAGAGATTCAAAGTTGGATGAGACAAAACTTCCTGAAATTGAACGATGAAAAAACAGCATTTGTTCTATTTGGATCACGTCAGCAATTGTCTAAAGTTTCTCTTCCATTTATTACAATTGGTGACTCGCAGATAACCCCCTCATTACAAGCACGTAATTTGGGTGTTATATTTGACTCGACAATGACTTTAAAACCACATATCTCCAACATTGTTCGCATATCATCATTTCATGTCAGAAATATAAGCCGAATTAGGAAATACTTGAATAAAAGTGCTGCTGAACAAATTATACATGTTTGTCACATCACGGCTCGATAACGGAATGCTCTCCTTTACGGTCTCCGCAGAATCAAATATCTCGTCTTCAGCACATACAAAACACAGCAGCTCGTGTTGTGACTTTGTCCAGAAAGTCATGCCATATCACGCCAATCTTGAAAGAACTGCACTGGCTTCCTGTTTCACAGAGAATTGTTTTTAAACTTATGCTAGTTGTTCACAAATCTTTTAATAACATTGCTCCAATTTATATTTCTGAACTGCTTAAAGTCTACACTCCATCACGCAATTTGCGCTCCAGCAACATGTCACTCCTAAAGGAACCAACTTCAAAACGGAACTGGGGTGATAGGTCATTTTCTGTCGCAGCTCCGAGACTCTGGAATCATCTTCCAACTAAACTCAAATCTTGTCATAGTATAACCAGATTTAAGTCGATGCTTAAAACTCATCTTACATTTATGTCACAACTCTTCAAAGATGATATATTTGTAATTGCATTGTAGGTACATGTATCTCAGTACATAATTTTTTTTTCCCCTATGCTATCATTGTATATTGTTTGTAATTCATGTTTTTCTTTGTTTCCGCGCCTTGTGCGCCCAGCAGGGTGGATATGTGCACGCTAAAAATCTTTATTATTATTATTATTATTGTGAAGAGGATATGTAAGACTACAATGTAATTGCGGTGACAACAACAACAACAATTATCACATATTGTTACAATTGTATTGTTGAAAACAATATCAGGGTATTTGTTAATCATTATTCTGTATTCCTTACACTTTACAGATCTTGAAGAGTCTCCTTGCACAAATCTAAGACGTTGTTGCCATAAATCTTCCCCCAGCCATAGCTTTTGGACTCCCTTTTGACTATTGTGACAGGATTGCAGTTGTGGGTACCAACCATGCCTCCTGTCAACCCACAACAGCAGCAGCAGCAGCAGCAGCAACCAGTGAATGCTGATGCTGCACGTAACAACAACAATAACCCTAATCCATTGCTCAATGTTAGAGACAGGCTGTTCCATGCACTGTTCTTCAAGATAGCCATCACATATGCACGGGCGTTCCCACCATCTGTGCGGCGCTTTTTTGAGTTCGCAATACTGATGAAGGTAAGAAATTTAGGAAAAGATTTCACTGACATGTTTAATTAATTAACATCATCAACTCGTATGAGATAATGAATTTTAAAATTTTTGTAAAATGTCTGAAAGTGTATTAACCCTAACCACCCCATATCCTGCAAAATCCTCCAAGGGGCACTTTTTTGGGAAAATTCAGCACTGTTGGAAACTGGTAGTGGTACTTTCACTTCTTCAAAAGGGGCAAAATTACTACCTGGCAAGAAGTATAGGCCATAAGTGCTGAATATGAAAGATTAACGAAAATGCATGGTGCATTTTGAAGATAAGGGCATGTTTCCAGAAGTGCACTCATGGATTTTGGAGGATTCAAGATGGTTCCTAGCCAGAATACCAAGGGGGTTAGGGTTAAAGAATTATAGATAAACAACTTGTGAAAATTTCATTGCTTTGTTAACCATCTTACTGTTTGACCATTTGAAACCATTCAAAATTTCCACTTACCAAAATGCCCATTGGTTTTGTACACACATGGTGATACCATTTGAACAGTGTTGGTAGCAAGCTTTACTACCATTCAAATCCATTCAAATGCATAGAGGGTCCATTGGTTCACCACTTTAGAAGTATCCAAACAAGGTTTTGTATTAGCTGTACTACCATTTGGAAAGATCCAAACAAGGTTTTGTATTAGCTGTAGTACCATTCAAAACCATTTGGGGAAATCGATACTGTACACAGTTATTTCACCATTCAAAACCACAAAAGCGAATGGTTTCAAATGGTGCATCAACTTGTATGAAAAAGGTACCAGAAGTAGGAGGGTGAAAGAGACAATATAGTGAAATAAGCATTCAGATTGTTCGATTTTATTTGGACATGGAATTTCTTTCTTGGGATGATGGTAATTAATTTTGGAAATTATTTCACTAATTTTACTTAAATGGTCTCACCCTAGACCTAAATATTTCAATGTTTAATACCATCATCCACTTTACATCAAGTCGGTTTTATGTAAACTGTCATAATTTTTCTTTTTGAGATTTGGGTAGAATGTTGAATCCGACTGCCACTTTTTCTCATTCAGTATAACCAGTAATGTAATCTTACCTACCTAGCTAAGGTGGAGAACATATGGATGATGATGGACATTTACTTCAAATTATTCCAGGATATTTATTTCATGAAAAATCGGGCATCTTTAGTATACGATGACTTCCTCGGTCATGTCAGTTTGATCTTGTCAACTCCCCGTTAGTGACCAACACGGTCATTGTACATGCGCAGTGGCAACTACAATGTACAATAGGATCCTTCTATTTTCTGAAGGGGAGGATTTTTTTTAGAAGGGAAATAAAGTCGGAAAACCATCATAAAAGTGGATTTTAAAGATAGTTATTGCTTTCTGTACTCCCAAAAATTGATAGAAAAATTGTTTAACTGGTTAGTGGTTACAAAAAAATTCCCAAAAAACCCTTAAAAAGTGGCGGTCGGATACGACATTCTTTCCTGAGATTTAATCTCTACACTATCTGGTGTTAAATATTCATGACATTGATGTCAAATTGTACAACACAAACACAGAAACAGTATAAAAACATTCACTTTTTCCTGACATAAAATCCCATGGGAAGTTCCAAATATAGATAAATTTCACATGGTGTACACCATAAAGAAGTGAACTAATGTTTAGCTTTGGTTGCCAAAAAGGTTTCACTAACAACTCTCTGTGTAACGGTGAGTTGATCACTCAACCTTTTAATACAAGGTGTTTTTACATTAACCCTAACTCCCTAGGCTCATTTGCTTACAAATAACCTGAATCTTTCCTAACTCCCAAGGCCCATTTGCTTACACATAACCTGAACCCTTCCTAACTCCCTAGGCCCATTTGCTTACAAATAACCTGTATCTTTCCTAATTCCCAAGGCCCATTTGCTTACACATAACCTGAATCCTCCAAAATCCTTCAGTAGTAAAGCAAGCACATGACATGTATGCACACATGTGTTTCTAATCTGTGATACATGTACATGGCCAGGGACCCTCCCTGCATGCATGGAGCAATAAACAGTGTCCACTGACCCAAGCACTGACCTTGCAATCACAAACAAACATAGATGTACACATGTACATGTACCATGAAAAGGCAAGTAGTAATAACCTCAATCCTCCAAAATCCTTCACTTTAGCAAAAGAGCATGTAGCATGTTAACCTCAATCCTTCAAAATCCTTCACTTTAGCAAAGAGGAATTTGGAGGATTTGGGAAGGTTGGGGTTAAATACTATAAAACCCTCCTACACATGGAGGCCACTCCGATCCACTAAATTCTGTTCTTTAGCAACCTTCAGCACATACATGTACAAGCCTGCTGTCCTTTCCAAGTAATCTTACAAAATCAACTGTGTGCCACCCAAGGCCACTGTAAATGTTTGAACATATTAGTATGGCCTACAATGTATCAATGGGAAACCACCTTAGCCTGTAAATCTCGGTGGTGTGCACAGAAGGGTAACCATAGGAGGTCACTGGCAACAGCTAATGGCTTGGAGTGGCCTGAATGGGTTGTTTGAAAAATTGCACTGATTGTAGGAGGGTTAAAACCCTCTTTTTACTACATGGGTCATATTGAGGAATATCTGTACCAGCCACGCCATATGTTAAGCACAAGTAAAGTCAAAATGGCAAATCATCAGATTGGTCAAAACCAGTCAGCTAGACAAAAGATAACCCCACAGGCATTTGACTGTTTTTGACCAGTGTGGCAAATTAGTAGACAATTGCTTTAATGGGAATGTAATGAGGTCTCACTTCAACTCTTCTTTGACTGCAAGGGTCAAAATCAGTCAACATGTTAATATACATGTACAGTGTACTTGCTAGATAGAGTACATGTACACCTGTATATCTAATGCACTTAGTCAAACACTATCAAACTTTACGTGTAGTAAGAACATTTACAGGTCAAAATGAGTCAACTGTTTTTGATTGGTAAAAGCATTATCTTATAATGTTGAGGGTGGTCAAAATGACAGTCAAAAATGCCCCTGTGTGCACATTTGGGTAACGGTCAAAAACAGTAAGTTGACTGATTTTGACCACTATAGTTCAGGTTCAGTATGTGTTAAATTTTTGAATGTATATTTATCTGAGGTAGCCTATTCATCGTTTTCCCTTGGGGCCCAATTATTAATTGAATGAAGACAAAGAAGAATTAAAGTTTTACCATATTTATGTAAACTTCATACTTCTTACCCATCCTACACATATATACTAGTCAAACAAAGAAACGCAAATGTTTTTAAAGTGGTATATTTCTGCACACTTAGTAGAAATTGGTTTACTTTAGCAATGCGCATACTAAGGAAAGTGACTTGCTTCATTTCCACACCTGTTTGCATTGGCCACGGTTGATTGCACATCGTCAAGGACAAAAAGGTCATTTGGCATGGGCAGTGCAGGACCAGATTACGTAACTGGAAATTTAGCTGTTATGACTATCCAAAATCGTAGAGTGGGTCTCGGGCGTACAGAAAACCAAAATCATTATGCAGTTAGGCCGTCAACAGCAATGCCACGACTCTCTGTTCTAGAGCGCGGCCGCGCTGTCGGTATGCTGGAAGCGGGTATGAGACCCAGGGCTGTCGCACGTGCTCTTAATGTGCATGAATCCACTATTGGCCGTCTCAGAGACAGGCACCAGGCCACTGGGGATGTTGCCGACCGACGAAGAAGTGGTCGGCCCAGAGTCACCACCCCAAACCAGGATCGCCATATTGTGCTCCTCCACCTCGAGATCGGGCGCCGGGATGCTGGTCAAACTGCAAGAGACCCCTGGCAGGCACAACATACGCATCAGCGACCAGACTGTGTGGAACAGACTGCGTGCTGCTGGTCTGCGAAGCAGGCGCCCGTTTAGAGGTCTCCAGTTGACTGCACAACGGCGGAGCGCCGTCGTCAGTGGTGCATGCAGCATCGGCAGTGGACTCAAAAGATGTGGAGCCAGTTGTTGTTTACGGACGAGTCCCGGTTTCGCATATCCCACAATGATGGCCGTGTAAGGGTCTACAGGAGGCGTGGGGAGCGCTATGCTGACTGCAATGTCATAGAGCAGGACAGATGGGGCGGTCCTAGTGTCATGGTGTGGGCCGGCATTGCCGCCAACAGCCGCACCAATCTGATTGAGATTCAGGGCAATCTGAATGGGCAGCGCTACCGAGATGAGGTCCTGGCAGCAGAGGTTGTGCCTTTCTTGTGCCAGCATCCCAATATCCAACTGCTACAGCAGGATAATGCACGCCTGCATGTTGCCAGAATTGTGACTGATTATCTGCGACAGCAAAATGTGGAAACCCTTCCATGGCCTGCCTTTAGCCCCGACATGTCCCCAATAGAACACCTATGGGACGAACTTCAACGGCGGGTTCATGCCAGGCCTGTAGCGCCCTAGAACGCTCAGCAGTTGGCGGCCGCGTTTCAAGAAGAATGGCGCGCACTGCCTCTGGGGCGGATTAGGCATACAATCCAGTCCATAAACGCCTGCATCCTGGCCAGAGGTTGACACACCAGTTATTGAGTACTTACACTTTCATGTCATAATTTTTCTGGGGTGCAATCAAATTTTGTTGGTATAAATTGGCTTCGAAAAAAAAATTGCGTTTCTTTGTTTGACTAGTATATGTACATTGTGATATTTTTGCATTTAAATGGCCTTGGTTTTTTTTACACATTATGATTTGGTAATGGTATTTGCTTTAATTATTACTATCAAAAAAATTAGACAAAAATTGGATGAAAGCTGAAACGTTTGCACCATGATTTTTTCAAGATCTTTAAATGAACAAAAACATGGTTTCTATTCCATGTACATTAACCCTCCTACTATACATGTAGCTGCACTGTAGTGGGAAGTTGCTATAGAGGTCAAAATCAGTCAACTGCCTGTTTTCACTGTTGACACTGTTGACACAAATGTGCACACAGGGGCATTTTTTTGACTGGTTTTTACTGTCATTTTGACCACCCTGAACAATACTAGACAATGCTTTTACCAGTCAAAAGCGGTTGACTCATTTTAACCTGTAAATGTACTTACTGCATGTAAGGTTTGACTTTTAAGTGCACTAGATATACCTTGGCAAGTATATGAACATTTTGACTGATTTTTTTACCCTTGTACATGTAGTAGTAGGAGGGTTATTAGTCAAGATTCTGAAATGAGGCATCAAAAATGTGCTATTCTTTGAAAAACCAGTTGTCCAAATGTTTCCATCTGTATACATCAGTGTTTTAGCCAGCGAGCCGTGCAGGCCGTGTTAGCACGGCCAGTTTTAAAAAAACACGGGCAATATTTTCAAGCACGGCTTGTATTTTTAAATCGAAGCCGTGCTAAAATATTTTAGAAAATCTATTTCAGTAAAAGGGAATTTCATGTCAATTTGTGATTTAATTTTATGAAAACAATTTTTGTTAACTTTGAAGTTTTCTTTTTCTTGTGGACAATTTAAAACATAAAAGACGTAACGCAGATAAATTTAATTTCACCAGTTTTTCACCTCAGTTCGATCGCGATCGTGCACGCACAGCGGAGTCTCCGATTGACTTGTCACGCTTGTGGTCCGACTTTAGTCTGGTACACGTGTTGGTATAAAACCAACTCTGTATTTACATGTGCACAACCGAAACGGGGAACCAGTCCGTATTTCATAGACTTGATTTAGTCTATTCAGAGAACGTCAGTTACATCATGTCGGCCAAAAGGGGAAAAATAACAAACTTCTTCACAAAGGTAACAGCAAAATTGTCACGTTTAACTTACAACATGTACAATCAAAATACTTTGGGGTACAATGCAGTAGTAGGCCTACCCAAATTTTGTGTTGCTCAACGTCCATACTATTTTGTTTAACAATGCCATTTCATGCTGATGAGATCGAGTTTCATGAACTTGATCGGAATTGGCATCAGAATTTCGCCGTCATTCTGCCGAAATCAACTGATCAGAAAATTACCTTGTTAAAGAACAACACCTCATAATATCATACATAAATTCACTAGCAAATCTGAAATCATAAGCATTGAAGACCGATCTCACATGTCAAAAGCATGTCAATGTGCATACCACATCGTTCGTCGACTCGTGGTGCATGTACATGGCATGGTCGGACTGTTTATGTTTGTGTGTGTGTACGACTACGACGTGTATGCGCGCGCGCTGTGATGTTGTGGGGCACTATAAATAGGGCAGAGGGCTTGTACGTATACATTATGCGCCCGTGTGCAAAAAATAGTAAACTTGATCTAGTCACATAACACCTCAAAAACAAGATGTACTTCAAACAAAATGGCAAAAATACAAAAGGTTCATTCATATGCACGTACATTTTTATTTTATTTTTAAATATAATTAAAAATTGTAGTGATTTGTCAAAGAAAACATTTGTGTCATATTCTCATTTACATAACTAATTGACATAGCTGTGGTTTAATACTATTAACTGACATTAAATTACATTTTAAATTATATTAAAATAAAATACATCGAAACATAATTTCATTTAAAAAATGTAACCCTTTTTTTTTATATATAATAAACACTTGCTGGTATAAATACTAGTTTCGTGGCATACGCATTTCCAAATATATTGTGTTAACAAACTTTCTTAAAACTTTAATTACTAATGGCTATCACTATGCAAAATTAGTGGACTATTGCACATTCTGTATTTTCTGCTAAACTTATTATTTTTTGTTTAAAAAGGAAACAATCTAACCAAATTAGCTAATTTTACCTGAAAAACAGGTATCAGAAATGCATTAGAGACCACCAAAGAGCATCTAAAATAGCCAGAGCTTCCAGGGTCCTAAGCAGGCCCTGGACCCCACCGAGGGACTTCGGCTCCAGCTCAAGTTGTGTGCATGCTTCGCACACAAATTTTGGACTCCAATAAGTTGCACTCCCACTTTTTTTTTTGCACTCCCACTTTACCAAATCCTGGCTAAAACACTGGTATACATGTATGTATACATGCGTCCATTTATTGTGACAAATAATACAGTGCTTCCTAAAGACATTTTAGTATCAATAATAATATAGTATTACTATTAGCCCCAATATGTCTGGGTCTCTTAGATTTTTTGTACATACATGTATTTCGTAATCTTCATAAAGCATGAAATAAATGCAGCAATAATGGCTGTACTGGGTTTTTTTTTTACGAATCTTTTTTAGCTTTCCATGTACATGTACACATATGTAATCGTATTTATCAGGCTTGAAGAAACTCAAAGCCTGAGGTTAGCCAAACTCATTATTATTACTGGGACTTAGTTCCATTTTAGCTTATTGACCAGAGGCGTAAAAGCGTATACCCAGTCTCATTGTCATTACCCATTTAACTGTGCCCTTGGCAGGTACGTAGCACCCATTCACATCTGACCTACTGACAGAATGATATTGCTATTTTTGTTGCATTCAATACATGCAGGATGTACATTGTACGCGTATCTCACATTTGTATAACAAAAGTCAAGAACTCACTGGTTGCTATTGTGTTTTAAGTGCACATGTATTCATCAGGCTCCTCTGTGACCTCAAAATCATATGTACTTCTGTGTAGATTTTTTCAAATGTATTGGTGGTATTTTGAAACAAGTAAAAACAAGTCCCCTGTCCTAGAAAGATTTAACCCTCCTACACATGGAGGCCACTCCGATCCACAAAATTCTGTTCTTTAGCAACCTTCAGTACATACATGTACAAGCCTGCTGTCCTTTCCAAATAATCTTACAAAATCAACTGTGTGCCACCCAAGGCCACTGTAAATGTTTGAACATATTAGTATGTATCAATGGGAGACCACCTTACCCTGCAATCGCAGTGGTGTGACAGTGCACAGAAGGGTAACCATAGGAGGCCACTGGCAACAGCTAATGGCTTGGAGTGGCCTGAATGGGTTGTTTCAAAAATTGCACTGATTGTAGGAGGGTTTTAATGTGTTGTACATAAAATATCATACAGTATTTGCTGTACATGTACATGTACGTATACAATTGTACATACATGTACATGTAATAGAACACATCAATGCAAAAAGCACAAAGATTTGAGAGAATTATACAGAATTTGATTTTGAAGTTGAACATATTTTTGGGGGAATTCATGCAATCTAAATGAACACATTATTATTATACATATACAGGTAGTACAATGTATGTGATGATATATGTCCATACATGTTTGTGTCTCATTTACATTTTACATTCTAGCCCATTCAGTTTTTATTTGACAAATGTATGTATATAATTATATATGTCAAGTCCTAAATTACATTTTTATAAGAATGTTCAATTTTAACTGCACAGAGCCACAGACACTAATCTTGTAAATGTGTGTAGGAAGCATTAATTATCTTATTCACTATGTATTTCAAATATAAATTTTCCCCAAATTGGAAAGTTTCAGACTCATCTCAAAGGATGGAGAAATAAAACATGCTGTTGTATTTTATTGGCAAAAGTACATATGTTCATGCTAGGATCTAAAGGTAAGGCCATCAAAAATATGTCTCTGTTTTTTTGTTTTTTTGGTCACCTGTTTTTTTTGCCACCTTTTTAGCCAACCAGTGAAATATTTGATACATGTACACATGGTTATTGGTTATAAGAACCAGACCAAATTTCCCATACACAAAGCATGGTGGCAAACGTTCTTACCCCTGTGTGAAAAAGTCGTTTAATACACAGCATGGCAGAATTCCATTTGATTCAGCAACTCTGGCTGCAATTGGACATGGTTTTATAGCAACAACAAAAAAAAGAAAAAGAAAACTAAAAATGGCAACACACGGGTCTGAGGCAACGCAGGTGGAGACCAGAAATCAGAGACTTTTTCTTTTGGCCTAATCTGAGGGCTCTTAAATTAACTTCATTCCAGGCAGTGTGGGAGCCAGCAGAGAATCTCTCATGCTTAAATGTGAACTGTGGTTTCGCTCTGTCGAAATTTGTTCATGGTTTTCATGACAGTTGAGGTTTAATTCATTTTAGGCCTTGAACACTACGTTCTAATTGTTTCAAGAGTACTGAAGTATGACGTCATATTCTCATGAAGAGTATGAAGTCTGATTTGTTTCTACACAGTTTTTGTTTCGTTGTTGTTAACATGGCTACATTACTTCTGCTTTTTATAATATATTTATGTATTGTTCAGTAACCCTCTTACTATTGATGCACTTTAGTCGAAAGTTGCTGTAGAGGTCAAAACCAGTCAACTGCCTGCTTGTAGTAGTAGGAGGGTAAATGTACTTACTGCACGTAAGGTTTGACAGTGTTTGACTTTTAAGTGCACTAGATATACCTTGGGAAGTATTTCAACATTTTGACTGATTTTGACCCTTGTAGTAGTAGGAGGGGTCATGTAATCTAATCAGTAGAGCTATAACTAATGTACATGCAGAATTACACATGATCATATGTACATGTTTTTATTTGTGGATTACTTGATGTGAATTTACACATGTACACTGTTTATTTTAAACTAACTATGAACAAATGAAACAAAATCTTTGGAATGGGCATTGGGAGGGGGGATAGAGAAGGGTGCAATTTAGCTGAACTGCTTGTAAATTTACCATACACTGGATTGTGTGCCCCCGTCTGTCACATTCTTCAGTGCCTCTAAGAACTGGAACACTGTAAACATGATATTTGACATGATCACTGACATTATACAACATGGAAGATAATATTTCATTCAATTTGATCTCTAATGCAATTTGTTTTTTTGCTTTCTCCCAGGCACTGACAGCCCTATTTGTATTAGCCTACATACACAGCACATTCTCACGAACACCTATTAACTGCCTAGCAGACTTTCAGGAGGTTTGGCCTCGAGATGGCATCCTACGTGTAGAGATCATCCATAACAGGACCAGTCCCCAGGCTTTCTCAATCTATAACAAGAAAGGGCAGTCAGACAGCCAGTCGACTACAAGCGCTGGTATGTCATGTAACGGGCCTGGAAGTTCATTAGGGGCAAGACCACTTTTCCTGAGTAAAGGGCACTTCCATTTTTTTAATTTTAATTTATTTAAAACCATCTTTAACAAGGGTAACCCATCCAGCACAGCTGATCATTTGGGCCCTCATATTATATAAAAATATATCCCCATTCAAAAATATTATACAAAAATTATTACAGGAGGTACATATGAATTAATAATAATGATAAAACAGTCTTAATGGACAATTACATACGAAATAAAACGTAAAGGACTAAATTGCACAAATAGACCCCTGTCCCAGTCTACCATACTGATTAAAGATAGGACTAAAGGGGAAGATTAAAAATGGAGCAATAAACTAAAAAACAATAACAAAATGAACACAACGAGCGCCCCCCCCCATCCTCCCCCAATAAAAACCATCAAAGCAAATTAATTATCAATTGTATACTAGGCTTGGGCGATGACACGATAATATCGAATATCGCGATATTTTTTTCCCGCGATTATGATATATCGATAACTTTTTAAATCATCGAGATATCGGCAGATCACGATGAAAAAAAAATTATCGTGAAGAAAACAATATCGCGATTAAACAAAATCCTTGATTGTCATTTGGGCCAGAAATTCCATGGGCAAAAACTTAGGAAGTCTTTTCAGCTTTCGTGAGAAACAAAATCTAACTACTTCTGTAGTAAACCGACTGTCAGATCACAAAGGAGCCGCTTGACAGGGTGTTGTTTAATAATCCACCGCCACTCAAAGAAATCTATTAAGACTGATTTAAGTGTTGGGATTGAATGGGGTATTTGTTCTAACAATGTGGAGACAATGTTTACATCTCACTGTCTATCCATGGTGGTCTGTGACTCTGGCTGGCACACCACAGGCGAGTATATTATATCATACATATTTAAATATAATTATGCAGAATATGGGCGTTGCCTTAAAAATACATAATCATGAATTAAATCAAAGCATGGATCGGCAGCGGCTCGATCAAAGTTGAGGGATTTAGGACACTATTCTGTTGTACCATACTGGGACTCTTGTCTCGTGTGACAAAACACATACACGTACTCTTGATAAACCATGTGACGTTAATTTAAAATAGTGTGACTACAATCCACATTTTCTGAATCACATGTTTATACTGTGACCCAGTCACGTGGAACGCGTGAATCACGTGAACTTGGGCTGATGATTTGATTGGGATGCACGCAGTAACCGTCCCACATAATTATTATGCAAACGATTTGCCAATGGCGATGGGTGCCTTTTTGCGACCGTAACCAGATACATGTTTCGGCTTTGGTCATTGGTTAAGCGTTTTCACAAGTTCGGTTGTGCATGCTGTGATGACATCATGGTTCTGACCAAACATAAACCGAACTTTGTGATCGGTTACACTTAGTTTCAAGATGGCGGATTATAAAAAGTGTTAAAACATGATTAAGTGATTGTTCGTATACCAGTATATCTTTCAAGTTACTAGCACTCACGAGTAAGTTCTATTTTGAGAAACGTTGATGACTGAACATGTCACAAACTGAAAACAATTGTCTGGTTACGTTCGCATTTTCGCGTAGCTGTGCCGTTTTGTTTCTGGTTAGGGTAGCGAAAACCCGCCCCATATGTTGCACTCGTGAACGGCGCAATTGCACGTGTCTCTCAGGTAAGCACTGGTGATTTATTGTGATGTTTGTAGACGGGTACATCCCTGTCATTACCAGCTCTAAAGCACTCATGCGTGAAAAACAAAAATAATCGCGATATCATCGAATATCGCGATATATGTTTGACGATATATCGTGGATGAAAAAAATTGATATCGCCCAAGCCTATTGTATACCAACATCTCGGGCAAAACACAAGGTAATCTATGACATAATAATAATAATATTACTTCAAACCTTGCCTTCCTTCAACAAATGCCGGAATGAAGAATAAGAGTTTGAACGAGTGTTGAAAGGGACACCATTTAAAAAAGAAGAAGCTCTGTAACTAAAACTGTTTTTAAAGATTTCACATTAGAATATCAGAATGTCTATCAGAATGTCTATCTAGGCCAAGACCAGTGCAACAGAGGCCATAGCCTCTGTGACATTCCAGGCATGATGTAAATTTTAGTAAATAAAGGATGGATTTCTTGACTTGGACTTTTAGCTTGATATATGGCATGATTAGACTAGAGCATATATTTGGACTTATTAAACTCGACTACATCTTGGCATGTCACTGACGTGACTTGGATCAAGTTATTGCCATGAGCTGCACTGACTAATTATTTCCCTGTTTGCATGAAATTCTGAGATTTTACAATATGTACATTTCATTTAGATTCTGTAAGGAACAATTTGTTGAAGTGAGACTTGAACCTGTGACTTGCTGATTACCATACCGGTGCTCTACCAAGCAAGCTATACATAGTTGGTGGTCTCCCAAATTGTTAATATCTGTGTTTTGGGAGCTCCAGTCAGAAGTCATGAAACCCATACACGCTGTGTAGCCAGGGATCATGCTCCGAGTTACGAAGCTGTAGTTGGTGAATCACTCGGAGAAGATGTGGCTTTTAATCATATCAAATCATTCAGAAAAACATTTTATTTATTTATTTTTCTATGAAGGTCACCCATCACAAGGTCCTAAAAAGGCCACTCAAGGTGATGACTAGACAAAGAGGGGGAAAAGGGAGCTAAGGAAAAGAGGAATTCACAAAGTAGAAAGATAACAATTGATATTACGTTTGAACTGGGACAGATTATAGGTAGCAGGGAAGCAGGATACAGGCAAGGAATTCCACAGTGAGGCAGTACGTGGGAAGAAACTGGATTAGTTAGTACATCATAGTATTTGCTTTGGGGACATGACAGAAAAAGATACGATTGTCATTTTTTGGTTGTTCAGTTGTTGTTTGTCTTTGTGTTTTTAAACAGATGCACATGAAGCGAATGAAAACGGTATCACCCTGATGCCCATGTTCTGGGAGTACCCTGGTAAGGACGGTAACTTCTGGAACAAGGAGTCGGAGAGTGTCCAACAACCCAGTCCCGTTGCAGTGGACCACGAAGAGGCCAATATCACTGTCGACATCATGGTACCTGAGAAACCAGTGAAGAACATGCAGCCATTTCGAGAGACAGTCTCAGAGTTTGAAATGTTCACTAGAGCAGGTAATTAAATTAAACTTGAATCACCTGACATCTCGCTTTTTTGGTGATTCCATTCACTTTGTTAGATTTTATATTTAAATAAACATTTTAATAATGCTATTGAGGTCAAGTTAAAAACTATGTACCCTACTTAACCCTAACCCTCCAGGGTATTTTGGCTAGAAACCCTGCCAGACGCATCATATTGCATCGTTTGTCAAAGTGACTTGGCTGCCCAGTGCAGCAAGATCCATCTGGTCACAAATCTCAAGGCTGAACTGCCTCAGAGTCTGTGGTCACCAAACGCAGCAGGATACAACTCTGGCATTGTTCAATGGGACCAGCTCTCAATAGCCTCAGACTTGGCTGCTTATGCACTGGTGTTGACAGCTGAATGCATCAAAGTGCACCAGACTTTTCCACCTGATGCACTGTGCTGCGTCTGGCAGGGTTAGGGTTAACACGTATGCCCTGCCGGCGAAGCCGAAAGGGGCATATAGTTTCTGCCTTGTTGTTTTTGAAAGAGACGATCATTATCTTTCAGAGGCAAAAGAAGGTTTCTCATTTGTTCATTTATGCGTGCTATACATTCAAAGGTGTGGCACACGTAGCAAGCCTCAAATTTCTTCATTTTTAGGGCAAGGCCACTTTGGCTTTGAATGAAGCAACATTTTGAAGGGCACCAAGGCCAAAAGGTAGGGCACCAAGGCCAAATAGGGTCTTGGGAAAAGGGCACCGAGGCCAGAAATAAAAAAAAGTAAAATTTGTACTGTTGGCACGGCGGCCAACGGAGAAATAGGGCACGGCAATATTGGCCGTGAAGAGGTAAATTTTTCCAGGGGCACATCGGCCAGTAAGAGGGGCATCGACGGCCGTAGCCGCCGTGAAATTTGAGGCCTGACGTAGACTGGTCCCCTGCCTTGATCCTATATCAAGGATATAGGAGTGGAGTGTCGTGGCCGAGCGGTCTAGCTTACCGGACTCAAGTTCCGGTGTTAGCAGCAGAATGTGGGTTCGAATCCCGGCCGTGACACTTGTGTCCTTGAGCAAGACACTTAACCATAATTGCTTCTCTCCACCCAGGGGTTAAATGGGTACCTGTGAGGGCAGAGTTGGTTGATTAGCCCTATATGCGCTGTAATGGCAGCAATTGAGCTGTATACTCCCCAGGGAGCTGAGATGGTTTCAGGAATGATTTATGAGCCTTATGACCAGAGGTAATAATATGCGCCTTGAGCACCACTCAGTTGGTGGATATGTGCGCTATATAAGTCCACACATTATTATTATTATTATAGACAGGGTCCAGGCATACCGTTCAAGGGGTTTCATTGGATACGCTGTGCTGAAGATCTGACATCACACTTCGAGGCTATCAACCAAGGTCAAAGTTGAACATCGGGGAAAATATGGCGGCGGCTCTGGAGTAATTCACGTGCCTCTTGCTCAAAGCGTGAACCAATGAAATGATCTCTTTTATCCCTGAACGAGGGCGCCCTTTAGTTTAAGACATCATATGTATATTATAGATTGCATTAGGTCTGTTAGTATTATTTTTACCTAGCTTAACAGTGACAAACCCTTGTTTCTTTGCCTATCTTCATGACAGTTTGGCCAGCTGATGAATATATCATGGAATATTCATTGGAATATGGCTTCTTACGTCTCTCATCAAGCACCAGGGAAAAGCTTGGTATACCCGTCATGGTGGTCCAACTTGGTAAGTGAAACAAAAACCCACAAAACGGCAACAGATGTAACTCAAGATTGGCTCATACGGTCATACTTCAAATCAAAAACTTAAATTCACTCGAATGTATCACAGAAGTTAAACAATTTGTGGGCATCATATATAGACATATATATACACCCCCAAAATATGATGTGAAAATTCACTTTGCTTTCACATTTGCGTGATGTGAACCAGGTTTTAGGAAATGGAAGCTATATTCACAGTAGCTTTTTTCTGATTTAATTATAAATACATGTAGGCCTGTTTATAAATAGTTCGATTATTCAAATATTCGCGAATAGTTGTTGCTAATCGTACTCATATTCGTGGTTTTTTAACTATTTGATTAATCGGGCTGGCGCGAATACCTGCAACTATTCGCGAATAATGACCATTCACGAGTAATTGCGAGTAATAATGTATTGCCATTGCGGTGCATGCCAACTATTCATGACTACTATTCGCGAGTAACAGTTTTGTCTAGGCACTGCTGGTCGTGGTACATATTGTAGTATTCGCGAATAGTACTCGGGAGTAATGCCTTTGAGGAAGCCAACATGGCTGGCTGGATGGCTGGCTGGATGGCTGGCTGGATGGCTGGCTGTGACTGCAGCGACTGTTACCCAGGCCTCAAATTTCACGGCGGCCATGGCCGTCGATGCCCCTCTTACTGGCCGATGTGCCCCTGGAAAAATTTACCTCTTCACGGCTAATATTGCCGTACCCTATTTCTCCGTTGGCCGCCGTGCCAACAGTACAAATTTTACTTTTTTTTAATTTCTGGCCTCGGTGCCCTTTTCCCAAGACCCTATTTGGCCTTGGTGCCCTACCTTTTGGCCTTGGTGCCCTTCAAAATGTTGCTTCATTCAAGGCCAAAGTGGCCTTGCCCTAAAAATGACGAAATTTGAGGCTTGGTTACCTGCTGAAGGCTGATAACATCAGAGGCATGCCACGTCATATGTAACAGTCTTGCCATTGTTCAGTTCATGGGTTGGCCGATGTTTAAAATACTTGAGAGTATAAAATGTAATACTTCATATATACACATTGTATTTTGTATGAAGAAGAATAAATCACTTTGCCTTGGCCAACTTGTTTAGAAGAAATATCTACTGGTTAATGATGGGAATTATAAATTATGAGGTATAGTTAAAAACAAATGTTAGCATCCTTGTGAATTCAATCAATATAATGCCTAGGAAAATGGGACAGGGAGTTCTCCCCACATACAAGCTAGCGTATTGATTTTTGGCCGATACGCTGCCAACCAAAATTGCTGAGTACATTTTTTCCACCCGATACGCTCTATTCTTTGAGTACCTTTATTGTTCGTAGAGAAAAAAGTGGTCCGGGGAATAATAAGTTGTAATCCAACTTTCATGTACACACACTGAACACGCTCTGTTTACATGTAAAGCCCCTTTCACACTAGATGTATTTCCCGGGAAATTCCCGGGAAATCTGTTCACACTTCAAAAGTTACTCCCAGGAAATTCCCGGGAAGTAGCTTATTCCCGGGAAATAATTACCCCTGCTCGGGAGTAGGGGTAAGCGAGTTTTTCCCGGGAATAGTGTTTTTCCCGGTTAATAGCAACTAGTGTGAAACGAAAGCGGGTTTAACTTAACCCACTTTCGCGTCGCGGATGTTGGGACGTCAAGTCTTGAAAGGTCAGCGAGGTCACAATTAAATAGCCGTAAATAGCTCGCGCGCTAATATCCAGTGTTGTATTTCAGTACTTTTGAAACTTTCCTTCTTAAAATATAAATGTCTACATCTGTAAATAACACAATATATTTAGTTTTCTAGAATGTGACCAAATAAATGTTTTTAGAATTGAATAAAAGAATTGTCGCAGACAAGGCCATGTTAAGCATCCGTATCATTTACGTGTATTTATAATGTCCGCATGGTTTTTCCTCCGTAAAATACACAAATATTGGTATAGGCCTAATAATAGCATGCGAAAATGATGTGATGACACGTTTGAAGGAGCCATTTTGGACACGACGCGATGCATGGGAAACAGTCACAACAACATCCCGGCCGTCACCGCGCCGGCGGGTGCTTGAGCGCATGGCATTCTGGGATTGGACTTCCGCCCACAACATTTTCAACTTCCGTATGGGCCGATTCAGTTAGCGCATTTCCAGGGATTTGATCGCGAGTGTGAAACGACAGTGCATATTCCCGGGAAATAATGTTCCCGGGAGCGACCAGATAGGTAGAGTGTGAACGGTCGCTGGGGTGTTGGTGGGGTTAAAAACTCCCGGGAATTTCCCGGGAATTGGCTCTGTAGTGTAAAAAGGGCTTAAGCATGTTTATCATGGATGAACGTAACATGAATGCAGGCGCCAAACAGCGATTCACTGATTCCCTTTCCCAGACCCAATAGAAAGGTGCTTCTTTTCTAAAGACGGGCACCAGTGAAACCATAATAATAATAATAATAATAATGTGTGGACTTATATAGCGCACGTATCCACCAACTAAGTGGTGCTCAAGGCGCATTTTTTTTACGTGCATTACACAACACACGGGACCTACGGCTTTACGTCCCATCCGAAGGACGAAGCAATTATGGTTAAATACCTTGCTCAAGGACACAAGTGTCACGACCGGGGCTCGAACCCACACGCTGCTGCTGGCAACACCAGAACTTGAGTTCGGTGCGCTAGACCGCTCGGCCACGACACTTCACCATAGTGAAACATCGACCCCAATAAACCATGAATATGCAACATAATGAACATATTCATGATCGAACAGCCAATGAGAAAAATAATAAAATAGCAACTATGCAAATCTATCCAATCACAACGTGCGGAAATGGGCACGTGATACTGGGATCCTGAATTACAACCTCGTGCACAATGCACACACAGTCTACAGCTCAAAGCATGCATCTCAAAAAATACATGTACATGTACAGTGTACATAGTACAAAATCAGTTCAGGGGTGCTGGGTACCATGTGCTTCGAAGGCTTTTTAAGCATAGTGCGGGGCACACCGTGGCAGCTCTGTATTTTTGTGAACAACGAATAACGTCTAAACAGTGGCCCCTACATGAGCATAAACACTGCTTACATTGGTGATTGTTTTTTTGTTTCGTCTGTAGGGCTGATCGATTTGAAATAACAGGGGTGACCGTTAACATACTGGCATTACTCTCATTGACAACTTGATTACAACTCTATCGTGTTCATTTCATTACGTTTAGATTGACTTCCCTCTGTCGATATGGGATGAACATAACCATGCGCGTGAATATAGCATGTGCTAATTGAGCTGAAAGTTTCCCACGCTGCCAAAGTAATAACAAACATAACCTGACGACCATTGGATTTTCACTTACAAATTATATTATTTTGAGTACAATTTTGCAAGAAATAATGAGGAAACAAACAGGCATTCAAAAACTCAATGTATGTATTTGTCTATTGTCTGAAGCTTACAAATAGGCCAGAAATTACTTTCAAAGCACATGTTTTCGCAGGAAAAATTTGGCCAACTGTTTGCGAATAGTCGATTATTCGCGAAATGTTGCCGCGCGATTAACCCTAACTCCCTAGACAACAAAGGCAGTTGGAGGATTTTGAAGGATTTTTATTGTTCAGTAACAATGCTTAGGGAGTTAGGGTTAATCAAATAGTAAATTTCACTATTCGCCCAGGCCTAATTATAAATTGGGTTCATATTACATTGACAATATTATTCCTAATAGGAACCAGAGGGACTTATCAGCTAATATCAAAGTAATGCAACACATATGAATTTTACTTGTTGCATTAAAATCACATACATGTTTCTTGTGTTCATGACTTGTTACACATATTGTATTTGCCTTTGCCTTCTTCCAATTAGTGAAGAACAGTTAGTATTGTACTCTCGTGAAGACAATCAGAGCATAGTGATCGAAACGTACAGTTGTAACCAACTGGTTCTTTTCAGAACTATTTACTACTCAAAAGATAATTTCTACATGGTGTCACCGCAAACAGTCTTTACTTAGTAACTTATCACTAAAAGCGAGGTGATTAGAATGCTTTATAGATAATATTTTTTTATATATTTTTGCTGTACACAACCCTGTAGCAATGTTTGTAATAATCGTTCTTTTCTGTTGTACTTCTTAAGATCCAACCCAAGATGTTTGCTTTGGTGATTCACTCAGTCGTTTCTTTCTGGAGGAGTTCCTTGGGTATGACGACATCCTGATGTCTAGCGTCAAAAGTCTTGCTGAATACGAAGATAACAAAGGTATGTCTGAGACCGTGGGATCATGTATGAGTGATTGTGATTGGTCTAAATGCAAAGAATGTAACTCCTTCATCCAATAGGTGGCATTGACATTGGAATTCATACCTCAGTTAAGAAGAAAGAAACATTATGCCAACCTTACAAGCCTTTTCTTTAATTCTTTTTTCAAAACAGGCTATCTACGTAACGTAGTGACAGGTGAGCATTATCGATTTGTCAGTATGTGGATGGCGAGGACATCTTATATCGCTGCTGGATTCATCATGCTCATCTTCACCATCTCAATTTCAATGCTCCTTCGATACTCCCACCATCAGATCTTTGTTTTCATTGGTAAGTTTCAGTTCAATCAAATGATACAAGGCATTGGATTGGTCAGATTTTTTCTGAAATGGCTTCAATCTTAATGCCTCTAAGAAACTTTCATGACAAGATGAGCTGGATTGCTCAGTTTTGATAATTTTAACTAGCTTGGAAAAGATTGCACTTTTATTTTAATCAAAGCTGTATGGGTACAATTTTATTGATTTTTGTTACGGTATTTTTTTCAGTGGATTTACTACAAATGCTTGAGATGAATACAGCAATAGCATTCCCTGCAGCTCCACTCCTTACTGTTATTCTTGCTCTTGTGGGTGAGTTTTCATTTTCAACTATTAAAGGGGTTTGGGTGTTTCTCCTGACATCATTTGCCACATGAATTAAATAGACTTCATGAAATATTAGCCCCTTGTCAATAGGGCATGTGGCATTTTTTAAATTTATTGTATTTTATTTTTGTTGATATAAAAGAAGCATTGACTGTGATCAGTTTTTGGATGGAAGATCATTCCATGTTGGTCACAGTCACATGGCTATATGAGATATGACTGCTAGTCGGAGTTAAGGTAGGGCCGATTAAGGCCAAAACAAAGTCTCTGGTTTCTGGTCATCGGTCAGCTTCAAAATTGGAGCTGCGACACTTTTTATTTATTTTTTTAATTTTTTATTTTTTATTTTTTTGAAACAGGGAAATACGTGATACATTGTATACGCAGACACCAAATTTCCCATATATACAAAGTATGGTGGCTAAGAGAGGCCTCACAAATCGGGTAAAATGTTCATACCCCTATGTGAAAAAGTCATTTAAATCACAGCACGGAAGAATTCCAATAGATCTAGCAATTTTGGCTGCAATTGGACATCGATTCATAGCAAAAAAAGAAAATTAAAAATGCTGACGTGCTGGTCTGAGGCGACGCGCGTGGAGACCTGAAACCGGATAATTTTTTTGGTCTAATGGCATCAGATTTGGCATTCCTTGGATAGGGACTTGAAGCTGGAGATCCGATGCTTTAGGTATAAATGCATGTAAAATAACCAAGACCACATTGTTAAAAGCCAGAATGCTTTGGAACATGTTGGGAAATGCTGCTATATAATTGACATTATTATTATAGTTATTTAATACATCTTGCAAAATATTCAACATATATCACTTGTGTTTGGCTCAAGAGACCCAAAAAATATTATTTAAAAAGCGAACGAATTTTGAAAGATAATATCATTATTAAATGAAAAATAAAAATAAATGAAATTCGGATGTCGGAATCTGTATAAAAGTGATATGTAAAACATGCTTGATTGACAGTCATGCTGGCCAATCAGAAGACTACACACACCCTCGTGCAAGCTGAGGATTAAAACAGTGGGCCAACATTTTATTAATTTGAGATTTTAATTTACTGATACTAATCCTTGACGGATTTTTTTCGTTCAATGTCTCCCAAATGAAAGCTTATAAAAAATTGCCCAAAAATGGGCGATATATCTTTAATAGTATATATACTACTCAAAACAATTTAGGGAACACCGGATTTTTAACATCAAATAGGTTTGAAATGTACCATGAACCGGGGTTTTCATTTGCAACCCCCCCTCTCTCTTTCAGTAGTCATGTCATGAAATGTGTAATCACTACATGCATCCTTTATCATCTGTTTCATTGTGCAGTTGTTTCTCATCAATTCTGTGAAACATTGTGTTTATCTGAAATAAATGATCTTGCTTTAACTGAGATTAGTCCGGTGTTCCCTAAATTGTTTTGAGTAGTATATATTATATACTATATATTGCATGGTGTTTTCACATATAGAACTGATTATTTACATGTTTTTGTCTGTTCCGTGTTTAGGTATGGAGGCTATAATGTCTGAGTTTTTCAATGACACAACGACGGCATTTTATATTATTCTGATTGTATGGGTAGCTGATCAATATGATGCAATATGCTGCCATACAAATATCAGCAAAAGACATTGGCTTAAGTAAGTTACACTCGACAGCTCTTTCAACTCATACCACAATAAACAACAAATCTTGTTTAACCAGTTCGTGTCGGGAATAAAAAAGTTTTTATGGGCCCCTGTGCGGGTTTCTTTTTCCCACACACACGTTAATGGAAGCTTCCACAGCTCGTGGCCACATCTTCCGAGCATGTCACCGTACACGCATGGCTCAACCGAGCATGCATACAAATATATCGGAGTTTCCTATGGCATGTTTAGATGCTCTCCGATCCGTGGTGCAAAAAAAATTGTGTGTATACACGGCCTCCGACGCGAACTGATTAAATGGACAATACAGTAAGATTAATTGCGGTGACACCATGTGAAATTCTCAATTGAGTAGTAATTAGTTAATTAGAACTGGAGGTTACAACTGGACATTTCGATCAGTATGCTCTGATCGTCCATTCTCCTGAGGACGATCAGAGCATACTGATCGAAACGTCCAGTTGTAACCTCTGGTTCTTTTCAGAACTAATTACTACTCAATTGAGAATTTCACATGGTGTCACCGCAATTAGTCTTACTTATCCTCTTCACCATGCAAAGCTACACGTTTTACCTAAATGGACAATATCGTCACAATCAACAGGGCATGGAATCGGAGTGCTAGTTCTAGATTAACTGAAAATAATACCCCATGTGATAAGGCCATATTACCCTTGCTGCTGCATAAATGAGCCAGTAATTTTCAATCACTTTGTTCAGCTTAAACTAGGACACCAATTCCATGCCGTGTTGAAGGTCTGTTCTGATTGTGACGATATTGTCCATTTAACTTTAAACCCTGATGCTTTTTAGCCAGGTGCCTTCCTTAATCCATCAAATTCAATCAACACACCCACCCAGCTGTTGGACTATGATGGCATTAATTTCACCAACCTATATATATCGCAGAATCTGCTGCTATATAGGATTCTAGCCAGCCAATCGCCATCGGGCAAGCTCGGTGGTCGAGAGGTTAAGACGTCTGCACTAGTAAGCAGGAGGTTGTGGGTTCGAATCCCGCCCGAGTCCCGCCTGTGTAGTTTTTCACAGAGACTCGGAAAGCACTGAGTATACAGTGCTATACACACGTCGGTGTTAGGGCAAAATTAAATCAATTGTTTGTTTCCCGACGCAAGAATTTCACCAACCTATATGATGGAATTGTTTCATCCAGCCTCATTCAAAGTATCCATGGCTTGGGTTATACTGAATCTATCAAAATCCTACAAAACCAGCCACTGGATTTTGATGGAGTTTGGATTAATGTACCAACAATTAATTAGTGTCTTGAAGATAATTGTACTTAATTTCAATGCTGCCTCAATGGTGGAGTGTCGTGGCCAAGCAGTCTAGCTAACCGGATTCAAGTTCTGGTGTTAGCAGCAGAATGTGGGCTCGAATCCTGGTCATGACACTTAACCACAATTGCTTATAGGGGCAGAGGCAGTTTAACAACTGCCTTGTTCTGACTAGCTACCCCTCCCAGTCCTATTCGCACCGTGAAGAGGCTGGTTATTAACTTGTCTTGTTTCGGTGCGAGGGGCCGGTTTCTTCAGTGTGGAGTTGTTGTAACAACTCAATGACTTAGTAGCCCCCACCTTGGAGTGGCCATTGGCCTTGTGTGGAGCGACTTTCATAAAAAAAATAATAAAAAATAAATAAATAAATAAAAAACTAATTAATTTTATATTTCTACAGGTTTTTCTATTTGTATCACTTTGCATTCTACGCCTACCATTATCGATTCAATGGACAGTACAGTGGATTGGCTCTCATTACATCGTGGTTATTTATTCAGGTAAGTAAATTTTTTTTTTGATTACAAGTGTACACTTGTAATCAAGTGCAATCTTACTTCATGAAAAATAGAAACAGTTATAGAAATCAAAGTTTCAGCTCAGGTGGTAGTCTTTTAGCATTGTGTTGTGTTCTGGGTTGCCATGTGCACCTTAACTAAAGGCTACTCTGTTGGCCAATCAACAGCAGTCAATCAAGCTATAAATATCGCTGAACCAGCTACTATATAGGATTCTAGCTGGCCAATCGTCATTGGGCAAGCTCGGTGGTCGAGAGGTTAAGATGTCTGCACTTGTAAGCAGGAGGTTGTGGGTTCGAATCCCGCCCGAGTCGCCTGTGACGTTTTTCACAGATACTCGGAAAGCAGTGAGTATGCAGTACTGTACACACGCCTGTGTAGGGCAAAATGAAATCAATTGTTTATCACCTGACGCAAGAATTTCATCAACCTATAAGCAGTCAATCAAAAACCCTTATTGACCAATCAGGTTTGTTCAAAAGTCCGGTTTGTGTGCTGTGTGTAAAGTAAATATATAAAAACAACACCATTATTACCGATGTTTACTGAGCACTTGTCACACACCAGACTTTGACACAAATTGGTTAACTAGGGGAAATGATTATTTGGTCTGCACAATCTGAAAATTTAACAACCAGTTCAGACAAATTTGTGATTTTGTGTTTGTTTCAGCATTCAATGATCTACTTTTTCCACCATCATGAGCTGCCGACAATCCTTCAACAGGCGCGTATACAGTTACTCCTTCAACGTAACCAGCATGGTGGAATGCACGGTGCAGGTCTCAATGCCAACCTCAATCTCAACCTCCAGGATAACATACCCCAAGACCTACCAGTAGACGAACCCCAGGGGACTCCCCAGGGTGGGGCAGAGGCAAGCAGTGGTACGAATAGTGAAAATACACAAGCTCCAACCGTCCCAAACACGGGCCAAGGACAAGTGCCGACTGCAGGACCTCGGATGACCAATCAAACCATTTGGCAGTTTCATCTAGGCCCTTTTAGGCGGGTTGCATCTCACCGGTACCCACCTGGTGCTGCTACCAGCTACCCAACCCCATCGTTTAATGTAAATGTTAGCAACTCTCTTCATTCAAATCGGCAGCAACGGACTGTGCCTAATACAGAAACAGAACTTAATAGTAACGGACAAAACAGTAGTACAAGTATAAGTAACAATGTACAATCTCCTACTAGTAATAATAGTGAGTCTATTAACACTGATTCACCACTCGCAACAGTAGAAAATGACTCAATAAGAAGCATTTCAAGTTTGCCAGGCTCTGAAAAAAGCTCAGCAAACGGTTCTCAAAGAAAGGACCAAGAAACAAAACTAGAAACCTCTGAAACAAATAATGGAGAGCCTAGATTGAGTAACTCTGTGGACAGTGGGACGAGTGTTTGAGTATGAAGAATGAGTCATCACACAAGCCCTACTCATGTTGCTTGTGTGTGTACAACTCTTGTTCAGTGAAAAATAGATACAGCTCCGTGAAATGATGTGAGTAGCTGCACCCGCCTGTATTGAGTTTGAACAATTCCAATTATCGAGTCCCTTTGAGCATTGAGATCGAGTTTCATTCCTGAGATATATTTTCTTGCCCAGGATTAGACGGTCATATTTCTGAAACAGCAAATAGAGACTGCCCACAAAATATCAAGTATATGTAACGATATCATATAATAGTTTTATGGACAACTGAATCCTTCAAGTTTTCAGCCATCTGAGAGCATCACCACCTGTAAGAAATGATTTCCTTCATGCACAGTTTTTGTTTGAGATTGCCCGTGAGTCTCAATAAAATATTAAAAATGTCACTATTTGAACTCTACTTAATTTATTCATCAAACCACATTTACATCTTGTGAAAAACCATGACACAAGAGTACACCAATCCATCCAACTTAATGCAGTGATTTCGAAACCGAGTGCTTAAATGCATTGATAATAATTTTTTAAATAGCACATTTGCTATAATGTCGCAATTGGCCAGTATAAGGTCATTGGGCCAGTGTCATTCCTACAAACTTTCTTACATGTATCCCCTGGGGAATATACAACCCGGCAATACAGACACAACATCTACCATCACTGGTACCCATTTATACTACTGGGTGAAGAGTCTTGCTTAAAAGCACCAAGGATTTGGCCAGGATTCGAACCCACATTTTGCCGATAATGCCATCAGAACACAAGTCCGATGTACTAAACCAATTGGCCATGTCACCCTCAAGATACTAATTGCTAGTGTCAACGACCCATGGTAAACCTTTGCAACTCTGTCTGTGTTAAAGTTTGGCAGACATAAAGAATGTTTTTGAAGAATTAATAAACTATTTTCTAAAAGTCCTGGAAGAAATGGAACGAGCCATGCATTGTTCTGTATAGACTATTTTATTGTACATTCCGTTAATGTGATATATAGTGCTAGTGCTTTTAAATCCTACGAAACCCAAACAAGCTAGCTTCGAATTCATTCTTAATAAATCTTAACTTCAAAGATGTATCCCAAAACAGAAAAGAACTATCACATCAAGGTCGTATCCCATATGCAAAAATGTTGTACTTCAACAGTGTATAAATTTGCATAATTAAGACAGATTGCCACAGTCTTATACAATAGGATCTTTGTGTATATTTAGAAAATACAGGATTCTTGCTCTGACAGAATTCTAAGTTTGAAAAAAGTTTATATCTAGTGATATAACCTTTTTGCTTAATAACCTTTTTGCTTAACCTTTTTGCTTAATAACCTTTTTGCTTAAGGTAATTTTTTCAAACTTATAATTCTGTAAATGTAAAAGCCTTTTGGCCAGAGATGAAATTAAGTTGACAAAGTCTTAAGCCGTGTTCGCACTGGACTTTTTTTTGGGAAGGTTTTACCGAGACGATGGTAAAATGAAAAATGGTCAAATGTAACCTCTGTCCGCACTTGGACTTTCGACACGGGAAAATCTTACCGAGACCGTGGTAGAAGTAACCGAGCTGTCAGTATAATGACTCATGAGGGCGCTTTGCCGTGACCTTTCTACGTTGACCCAACAACGCACAGAAAACTTGCTACACATGCATTAAATGCGCTCGGGCCAGATGTACGCTTTCCTGAGCCGCTTTTACCGACTCGCACTGTCCGAACTGGACTTATCGTCTCGGGAAAAGTTATCTGGTCAGTTTTCCTGGGCAGCAGTTGGCCAGTAGAAGTAACCGCTGGACTCAGGAAAAGTAACTGAGAGGAAAATGTCCCAGGCTGTCCGCACTGGACTTAAAATGGGAAAAGTACCCATCGTCTCGGTAAGTTTTACCAAAAAAAGTCCAGTGCGAACACGGCTTTACTTAGTTGGTGAGGTTGGATTAGTCAGTGAGATTCCCATAGGGTTCCATATTCCCTGTTTAATTGATTACACCAGAGGTATAAACAGAATGAAACAAAATCCTAGCTAGAGCCAGAATGTTAAAAACTTGTATATGTTTTGTAGAAAAGTAGTTTCTAGCGTATCTCCCCTCTACTGTTATTGATAATAAATAATTACATTATAATATTTTGAACTTTATTTATGCAATTATTGAGACAGGGTAGATCCAGATTGAACAAGGGGAAGTTTGAGATGATCATTCTTCCCCCTCCCCCCTTACAAAAAGTTGGAAATAAATGTTAAATGTTAATTTATTAGTTGCCATAAAACCACTGCCATGGGGTTTCAGTGTGCCCCCCCTTTTTGAAAATCAACCGTGAACATCAATTTAAAAATAACCATCTATTATCAAATGTTGGGCTTGTAAATGCCCCCCCCCCCCCTTTCTTGGCTTCTCTGGGTCTGCCCTTGATTAAAAAGAAATGGTGCTTGCAGGGCCTGTGTTTTTATGAAATTGGAACTTCAATATTGCCGAAAGAAATGGTTCAGCCAAAAAAGTGATTTTATTTTGTATTTATTTATGGCAAGTGCAACTCACTTGTCTAGAGGGGGGGTTTGTTCACACCAAGGAACACCCCCCAAGTCATAAGCTTTGCTTGCTTCACGTCAGTAAGCTACTGTACACTAAATGGTCATGAAATACAAAGAATACAGTAAATGATTTATTGATTGTGGTATCACCATTATGGATTATCTCAACTATCACGAAGTGAGATTGTTGGCTATGGTAACGGTTGTGTCTACATTTCAACTATCGTGCTCTAAGGCAAAAAAGTCTCCAGTTTCTGGTCATCGGTCGGCTTCAAAATCAGTGCGGTGACACGCTTTTTTTCGGCCAACTTTTTTTTTTTTTAATTTGCTAACGGAAATATGTGATACATTGTATACGCGGGGACCAAATTTCCCATATACAAAGTATGGTGGCTAAGAGAGGCCTCCCAAATCGTTCATACCCCGATGTGAAAAAGTCATTTAAAGCACAGCACGGAAGAATTCCAATTGATCCAGCAATTTTGACTACAATTGGACGTAGTTTCATAGCACACACACAAAAAAAATTAAAAATGTCGATGCGCGGGTCTGCGGCGACGCGTGTGGAGACCAGAAACAAGAGATTTTTTGTTTGGCCTAATTGTCAGGAGACTGGATTATCTACGATTCTGACACAGCCTCAGTACATTGTATGTGTAACTGTATTTTACATACATGTACATGTATGTTGTATTCATTTACAAATTGTAACTTTGTAAGAAATAAATGATTAACTAAAATAAATTCTCAACGCTTTTTTCTAGGGGGGTGGTAAACTTTATTTAGAAATTATTATTAAAACAGAGTTTCAATGCAGCATAGTACACATGGGATCTGTTGTGTGAATTTTATGGAGTTACTCAAAATGTTGAGGATGAGTATTGAGTTTTGAGTAAAATCAATCACAATACAAGCGTTTGATTGATGAGTTAAAGGAACAGTATCATCACGACCAATAGGGCATGGAATCGGAGTGTTAGTTTTAGATTAATTCAGTGACTGAAAAAATACCCTACATGATATTACCATTGCTGTTGCATAAATGAGGCACTAATTTTCAGTCACTGTCATCTTAAACTAGGACACTGATTCCATGCCCTGTTGAAAGTCTGCTCGGATCATGATGGTATTGTCCCTTCAAGTGGATTAGCTAGGGAATAACTGGATTAATATAAGAAGAGAAATACATGTATGAATTCCATCCAATTGTTTGGAAGGGGTTGCGCACATTATTCATTGCGAGCTCAAAATATATTTCTATGATTATAAAAAAACATTTGTGCAATTAACTCCTAATACATGTCTGATTGTTTAGATGCACACAATCTAGTGTGCTTATGTGCTGGTATGTAAAGATGTCTATATCTGTGCCTGAGGTGTATTGAAATAAATTGTTGTTGGTTTTATGCAATGTTATGAGTGTACAGCCATTCATGTATTGAATATAAAGATATCTGTCCATACATGTACCACTCTTAGTAAATCAGTAATTATAATAGTATAGAAAGGAAAACAAGATCTTTCTTTTGCATAATAATGGCAATAATAATAATCATGATACATGTAGAATCTCAAGTTTGGATATTTGCTACTTTTCACAAAAAGTAGATTACCGTCATGGTATACCTTATGTATTCGCAGAAAGCATAAAATAATAACAAAAATAAA
Organism: Zoroaster sp. YZ-2022; assembly: GCA_029582265.1. NCBI lineage: Eukaryota > Metazoa > Echinodermata > Asteroidea > Forcipulatida > Zoroasteridae > Zoroaster > Zoroaster sp. YZ-2022. Next base: position 21,537,494 of record CM055825.1, on the reverse strand, counting down.
TATTTTTGTAAAACTATTTTACACAACAATTCCCAACTTAATGTTTTACTATGTGAGACAAAAATTCCACGTTAGATTGAATGCATAAATCTGAATGCATTTCCATATTGCACTGGTTTGTTTGTATACGTATCTCATATGTATTGAATGGAAAATAATTAATAATTAAATAATGGCATTTTTCAAAATGTATTTGGTTTTTAAATTCACATAATCATTTAGTTATGATCACAGGACTGATGTCAATTATATTATCCTGATCTCCCAATGAGGATACCAATAGACCCCAATCGGGAAACCCTTGGGGGACAACGACACCTGCGTTACGTTTGGATGTCACGTTAGAAGCCATATTCATTACCAACATTTAAAAGTATTAAATAAATCACCGAACATAACCGAACCACCAACTATTCCAAATACTACTACTTTTATTTCGCAAAATAATCGATCAATAATCAGTTAATTAATCAGTTAATTACTTAACTGATTTAAATACTCAATGCGGATCTATTCACCAGACACCAGTATTTTTTCTCAGTTTTGGCAACAGTACACGCGCTGACGTTTGGTCTTTCGATTCAAGAAAGTAACAACATTCTTCTTTGCACCAGGGCGAACTTTATAGCATGCTCCAACTGATATCTCCCCCACGACACACCGTTTGACATTTCCCATTTTATGTTTATTCGAAACTAACCCAAGCCTGCTATTTCTGTAGCCACTGTCGAAAGCATCTACCAGCTGATCGAGTGAACATACATGTACTTTCTTGCCGATACCGTTGCAGTATGTAGTGGCCTGAACCAAGTCCGGCGAATAGGTATTCCGTGACAAGCAAATGTTGTACTCTGTAGAGATGAATATAGAGTAAAACCAGGAAAAAAAACATTAGGCCTTTTAATATGCATTTTTATCATTAGCGGATCCGGGGGGCTAAGGGGCTGTAGCCTCCCCCCCCCCCCAAATCGTAAAAAAAAAGAGAGGGGGAGGGGAGGACGCGCTCCCATTCCCACAGTGTGATTTGTTTTTCTCTCCCTTTGATTATTTCATTGTAATTTTTGTACTACTGAAAAATAATTGTTTTTGATTCTCAGCCCCCCTAAAAATGTTCTGGATCCGCCCATGTTTATACTACATAAGATTTATCCATGAATGGTCAACAGATTTGGCTAAATCTCAGTATTTCTCAGTGAAGATATCCACATTTTGTGGGTTAGGCCAACCCCCCTCAAAAAAAAAAAAAAGTCTCCGGTTTCTGTTCTCCGCGCGCGTGGCCTCAGACCCGAAGAAATCCACATGTTGTGGGGTAATGTCAAAACATAATATTATTGTAACGAAATGGTAGCCTTGGTGCTTGTGTGTTGGGCGCGCCATTGTGCTTAGGCACGCCATAGTAGCAGCGCATGCGCCGTAGGTCGGGCGTGTGTTGCGTGCGCGCGCGGTGCCGGTGGTGGTGTGGCCGCGCGGGCCAGCCACGCGCAGCGCAGCGCGCGTCAGTCAGTTGGCCAGAGCGACAGACAGAGGAAGCACGGACTTGCCAGGAGCGCTTCAAAACGTAATTAAGTCCCGTGGGACGGGAGTTCGTTGTCAGGGACAGCGCGGTAGTTTAGCAGGGCGACTACTAGTTGGTGTGCTTTCAGGGAACAGCACGCGGCTATCGGGATATTTTTGACGGCGTGACTTTGTCGAGTAATTCTGTAGATTCAGCACTTGGCTCCGTACGTTAAGTTATAGTTTCCCCCCGCTCTCCGTCAGTAATTCACATTCACCTTAAGTAATTCTTATTCCCCTTAAGTATTTCCCATTCTCCTTAAGTAATTACACTTCGCCTTCAGTAACTTAAGGGTCCAATAATTGCCTTCAGGGACAAACTTCTGCCTTAAGGGAGCTCCTTATTTATTGAATAAATAGTTTGAATTTGAGTTTTGCCTCCGTGTTACTTTTTGTCTGTCTCGTCTGTCTAAGTTTAAGTGGTGTCACGTGCGGCGATAAACGGTCTCCCATATGGAATCGTTTGTCTCATTTCGGCTTTGATAAGTCGATAGACGGCGCTGTTCATGGATAAGCGCTCACTATGGAAACACAGATTGAGCCAATCACGAATGAGCCCTACCTACACTGCGCGTCCCGTGTATGCGTATGTGTGCATGCATTGCATGCCAGCGGGATCTGTCCGTACGACCAAATGTGGTAATGACCTTCCCGCTGCTCGGCCGTTTTAGTGTGAAGAATGAAACTGTGAACTCAGAGCATACTGATCGAAACGTCGAGTTGTACCCCCAGTTCTTTTCAGAACTAATTACTACTCAATTGAGATTCCACATGGTGTCACCGCAATTAGTCTTACTTATCATCCTCACCATGCAAAGCTACAAGTTTTACCGATACATGTACTAAAGGGGAATTTCCATGATGACCTTTTATTAAGTTTACTATGAATATTCATGACTTTAACTTGCTTTTTTACCGCGTGTACAATTTGTATAGCATGCACATGATACTGTTGCACAGTGACTCGAAATTTCAATGGCGCGTTACGGGAATGCGACGTGTATGAAAGTGCCATTGCTCAACGCACGTTTTGGTCTGCCAGCTCGATGTTTGACTTTAGGGATATATGTACTAACACAAAATTCTCACAAATGGTAACAATTTTCAGATAATATGTATCTTTAATAATCAGAGATTATGGTTCCGAGTGTACAACTTGTAAATGATATTCCTACGTTGCACACAATCACTTTTAAAATAGGGAACAACGTAGTTCTCCATGAGTTTGTGCATGGTTGTCTCTGCTTCACCGTTGGCGGCGCCATAAATGAGACGTTTCAACTCAATATGATAGGACCTGCCTTCAAGTACCGGCTGGACTGCCGCTCGCCCGGAACGGTACGGGTTTCGCCACAATATCAAAGTATTTGTTGTACAGTCAGTGCGCAACGTCCGAGTTTAATAATGAAGCTGACGCGCAATGTTCATTTGCAAAAATGGGTCTGAAAACGCGCTCTCGAACCAGTTGAGATTTCTCGAGAAAATGCGAGTGTTTGAAAGTGCTCCCACGAAAACTATCTGTTCGGTAGCAAATGTTTTCACTATAGGACCGAAACTGATGGAACATTATCTTGAAATGTTGTTCTCACTAAATTAAAAATAAAATAATAATGGCTTTGAGGATATATTTAGGAGAAAACGCTTCTTAAAATTTGGTATAAATTCAACATATTTTTGCCGATCCCTTCGTGTTATCCGTGCCCCCGACTGTTTCCTGTGGGTTGGAAACTCAAAAAGGTTAAATATTGTATCTTGAAGTATTACACAATCGTAATACAAAAACAAATTCACTGCAGTTCAACGGAATAAACATTTTTCTTTCCTTAAAAACCTTACATTTACTTATTTTGGTTAAAAGTTAAGACACGCTTATGACGTCAAGCTTGCAGAGAAAGATAAATACAGGCTTTGGAATAGCATATAAATAACTAAATACATACTGAACAATTTTGAGTAAAACTAGAGGTATTGAGTTTGTAGAAAACAAACTCAGTGTGTTCGAGTGTGCATCATTATGTGATGAGGTCATCACCTAAATTTGTTAAAAGACAAGAGTTACTTCAGGAGATATGAGTTTTCATAATATATAATTAAAATAACATATAATGTGCTATACTGAATACATTAACTTCCAGTTCAGTGTTAAGAATTTGAATTAGTCCATGTAACTTTACGTAACCAAGTACAATAGTACATGGTGGTCGCTACTGGGATACGCTACGGTGCCCTTTGTGCGTCATTGTCCCTATTCACAGGGGCTACAGGAACACTTAAAATTCCTTCTAGTGACTACTGCTTAATAATAATAATGAACATTTGTAATGCGCCGGTATCCGTCAAAAGAGACGCTCATGGCGCAGTGACACATTAGAGTAAACAATAAAACAAAATACATGGTAAGAACAATGCAATATAAAATTACAAGGAACAATGATTGTAAAAAGGCTGACTGGCCCTGGTCAGGATATGCTAGGCAAAGACGATATTCTGACAAGGAAAAACCCTGCATACTCAACCATGCAAACAAGGTTGATTTGCAAAAAATATAAAAATATAAACACCGTAGCGATACTCTTGACATATTAAACAAACAAAAACTTATAAATACATCATCATAAAAGCCAATAGTTAAACATAAGTAAATTATACATTAATTTTCATCAAATGAGTTTTGAGAGCAGTTTTAAATGAAGCAAGAGATGGAGATTGTTTGACATGCTCAGGTAAATCATTCCACTAAGAAGGAGCAGCAGCAGCAAAAGAACGTTTTCCCCAGGATCTCTTTGTCAATTTCTTACTTAGAAGAAGTTTATGATGTGATCTCATGAAATCACGATTTGAGTGATACGGTTGAAGTAATTCTGATAAATATGATGGTGACATATGAATGGAAGAGCGGTAAACATACATTAAGA